>OY282512.1:101359208-101759208 GCA_958296145.1 Hydrotaea cyrtoneurina
TAAAATCAATGGAATTTGCATAAACATATGGAAATCGTTCAGTACAACAATGAAATTGTTTATGAAATTAAATTATTCATTAAAACGTTTCAACTGCTCATTAAAACAATAGAATTTTTCATAAAAATAATTCCAACAATGAAATAGTTCATTAGAAAACTTCAAGTTTTCATAAAAACAATGTAATTGTTTATTAAATTAGGAAATTGTTCATGAAAACAATAAAATTGTTCATGAACTCAAAATTATTCATTAAGGCAATGAAAATGTTTACTAAATTAATGAAATTGTTCATTCAAAAAATGTAAAAAATAGCTCAAAAGATGACCCAAAAAACCAAATTCTAACTTGGCCGTTTTTTTCATTATGAAAAATACCCCAACAATGTGGGGATTTTTGGCATAATTTTGTAGAAATTATCAGTGATTCCATTTACTACTCCGTAGCAGCAAGAGCTTAACAAATATT
This sequence comes from Hydrotaea cyrtoneurina, assembly GCA_958296145.1. Classification (NCBI taxonomy): domain Eukaryota; kingdom Metazoa; phylum Arthropoda; class Insecta; order Diptera; family Muscidae; genus Hydrotaea; species Hydrotaea cyrtoneurina. The sequence goes on from OY282512.1 coordinate 101,359,677, forward strand.
GCTATGCTCTCGCTACCGCTCCCACTTTGAACACGGGATTTTAGCAAAAACAAAAATGCAGAAGAGCCATAGTAAATAAAAACAATTTCACTTCATCTGCTCTCATCTCGCTATCAGTTTTCAGCTCCCGCTATGGCTACGCAGAGCACATCATTTGATTTTTGCCTGTTTCTATTGCTATAGTTTATGACGCGACATAACTACAAGCAGAGCAGAGCATATACTTTTTCATTTTTCGGCTATGGCTCTGCTACGGCTCTGTTCAAAGAAAGAGTGGTAGCGAGAGCAAAACAAAATACTACGAAGTAGCGTAGCATTTTCAAACGCTGGAAATTATTTCATTTTTAGTTTGTGGATCATGTATTTGCAAAATGTCCAACAAAAAACGAAAGATGGCCCACAAAAAACGTATTCAAAAATTTGTTAATGTTTCAATGTGAAAAAATTTCTAAAATATTGAGGATTTTTTTTTAGTTTTTGTTAGTTTTTTGGACCATTAGTCATTTCATATTAATTTTATTTCATTAATCATATTTCATACACTTTTTGGGAGATTTTCCAAAATGTTCTTCAGAATTTTTTTAAATTATTTGGCGGATTTTCATAATTTTTGAGGAATTTTCCATCTATTTTTGGGAACATGTCATAAATTATTTGGTGGATTTTTTAAAAATTTGTCATCAATTCTTGGGAATATTTTATAAACTATTTCATCTATTTTTTGGACAATATTTTAAAAACTATTTGGTGGATTTTTCAGAATTTTTCTTTTGTTTGGAAATATTTCAAAAACTATTTTGAGAATTTTTTAGAATTTTTTTTTGGGTATTTTCCATATATTTTTGGGAATATTTCATAAATTATTTGGTAAATTTTTCAAATTTGTTTTGGGAATTTTTCATTTATTTTTGGGAATATATGATAAACTATTTGTAGGATTTTTCAGAATTTTTTTGCGATCTTTTCATCTATTTTTGGGAATTCATTTTGGAAACTTTTCATAAAATATTTGGTGAATTTTTCAAAAGTTTTGGGGAATTTTTTTTTATCTATTTTTGAAAATACTTCATAAATTATTTGGTGAATTTTTCAGAAGTTTTGGGGAATTTTTCATCTATTTTTGGGAATTCATTTGGGGCATTCTTCATTTTCTTTTTGACATCCTGTGTCTCTGGTGGTTGCCCAGGGACTTCTTTAAAAGCCAACCATCTCATATACGAATCGGGTTTCTAACCTTTATATTTATATTTGTTTTCCCCTCTCCGCTACCACTGTCTTTGTGTTGGCTATGTATGTATTTGTGTCAGTCTGCCTGTCTGTCTTTCTACTTCTGGCATTCCGAATGGAATGGGAGATGTTCGAAAAAATAAACCCACTACTCATAACGGGGCACTTTCACTGGTGAATGCCAGCGCATGATGAGAGTGTAAGTGTGTAACTGTTTTTACTGACTTAATTAATTTAAAAATAAAAAGCTTTATAGCATTTAAGCGCTTAATTATTATTATTTGGCTTTTTAACTATTTAACATACGCCATTAAATGCAACTCAGCAAAGAGGGAAATGGGGAAGGAGATATGAAATGAATATGCGTGAAATATCAACTCAATGCCAGTAAATGAAATCACATAAAAAAGTAAAAAAAAGTATGCATATAAATGCAAAATGATGTTGAAGACATTTGAATTTTTCATTTGAAATGTTGGCGAAACTCTGCCACCTCAAACTTGTTAATCTGCTTACTGAGTTACTGACGGGCATTTCAACCAGCCGCCCGCAGTCTTGCCAAGGATTAATGTCATCTCACACTGTGGTAGTAACGAATGCGATGCTGGAGTAGGACGCAAAGCAGCTTAGTAAGATGGCACTGCAGGCACTTGAACCAGTTTATGCCAATTTGTTCATGCCACACAATCATCCTGCTTACAAACGGAGGATTTTGAAAAGATTTATTGTCTAGCGATTGACTTTGATTTCGTTTCGAGATGCTCTGCAGATGGTGGGGAACATTTCAATTGTCCTTGTGTTATTTAAAACCTCTAATCAAATATTCGTGTTTTTAATAAACTTTATTATAAAACCTCAAACTCTGGTTAACTTTCTTTATTTTATTTTTTGATTCTCACTTGAGTACCGCAAAAATAAAACAAAATTGTTTTTCAAACTCTAATCAATTCCGCTTCATTACCCGCTCGCTCAATATCGTATTTTGTATTCAATTGAATTTCATTTGGCTTTGTGTGTTCTAGCCACGGCGTATGAGTGATGTTTGCCAAAGTTACACATCAATTATACGCTCTGTGATGTGCTTTTGTCACGACATCACCAATCGAACAACAATTGTATAACTTTTACACTCGACAAGTTTTAAATATTCAGTGCTTGGCAAAAAGTTTGCCGCTTTGGCTTTTGAATATTAGTTTTCCGTCTTTGTTTGGTCATAAATAAAGAAGGAAAACGAAAACATATGCTGGAAAACTTCAATGATTCAATTACATTTGCTGAAATGAGAAAAGGACAAAAAAAAAACAAATACATAATATTACATATTATTATGTTTTTGTGACACTCAAAATAAGAGAGGGTGGTTTCTTCTTCAACTTTGTCTTATACTGCCAACGACAGGTGTAATCGGTTCGAAATCTTGACCGAAAGGTGTCCGCTTAAGAGAGGTGTCCGCAAGGAGAGAGTACACTGTACTAAGACCATTTTAAAATTTTTCTGACGTATTAGTAATATTTTTGAATTCATCACATCACTCATACGTACCGGTGTCCCATTTTACTAAATTTTTTTAATATGTCACAAAAGAAATCAACCTACCAAACATTTTTCAATTGACTTTGCTTAACCAAAGGCAACCAAATACGACGCCAAATATTTTCCCTGCTTCCACACAACTTTCTTCTTCTGATTTCTGGGGAAATTAAAAATAATCAATGTCCATACAAAACGAATGGGCGAGAATACTTTAATAAAAAAAATTTCATAAGTTTTCAGGACAAGAAAAAAACGCAAATAAATAAGAAAATAAAAATCAAGAGCCTTTTCTTGAAGAGGTTCGGTCCCTCATCATCTTTCGGTCGTTCTCTCTTTCTCTTCTTGTTCTGACAAAAATAGTAACATTGTTAAACAAACAATAAGAGAAAAGAAAGGTTTTTTTTGGTGCAAAACGCAAAAAAGAAATAAACAACACAATATCAACAAAAGCCATGATTCCAATGCAAGTGTGGATGCTGGGGCGGGGGTTGGTGAAATTAAAGGATTTGTTGCTTTCACAATTTATTACATAAACCGGTTTAATATTCTGCATGTTGGACCCACAACTTGTTGTGGTCAGTGTTTGGCTCATACATGTACGTCTCTCGCTATCACTCTGTAAAAAGCTCTTAACTAATTTCTGGCTATTTAGTTGAGGTCGGACGAAACATCCGCCCAAATTCAACGACGTTGGCTATCAGTGTGGAATATATTCGTAGGGATAATGGCTGAGGAAGACAAATACTTATGGGGGGATTTGTGAAACTATATGGCATGTGAACAACAATAGAAGGAATTGGAAGGAATAAAACATTAGACGGCTAAGCAACAACGCTAGGTAGGACTTTCTTGTTACTTCACAAGCGATTGTCTGTCTGTTTATGCTTTAAATACGAAAATATTGTTTAATAATGAAAAAATGGTCTGTGCAAAGTACTTAAAAGCGATGAACTTGTATAACAAAAAAGATAAAGCATTTTTTTTTTTTTTTTAAATGTTCTTCGAAATTGTCGTATGTATATTTGTTATTTTGACCATAATTTCAAATCGAAACAGAATACACCAAATTAAAAATTATTTGTATATAAAAATAATGTCAAAAGCAGTAGGTAAACAGAAAAAAAATTAGAAAAAAATATTCTTAGAAAAAACAAATTTTACAAAAAAATATTTAAAAAAAAAACAAAATTAGAAAGAAATATTTGTAGAAAAAAAAATTTTAGAGAAAAAAATTTTTAAAAAAAAAATTTAGAAAAAAATATTTTCCAAAAAAATTTGTAGAATGTAAAAAAAAATGTTTAGAAAAAAATATTTTTTAAAAAAAATGTTTAGAAAAATTTTAGAAAAAAAAGTACTTTAAAAAAAACTGTATAAAAAAATACTTGTAAAAAAAATTTTAAAAAAAAAATATTTTTAGAAAAAAAATAATTTAAAAAAAAAATTGTAGAATGTAAAAAAATTTTTACAAAATAAAAAAACTTACAAAAACATGTTTTGTTTTTCAAAAATATATTAATAATAAAATATATATTCCTTAGGGAAAGGAATTTCATGTCCGTTTCACAAAAAAGACAGTCAAGCACGTTGGCTGACCAATTTACCGTATTACCGATTCTATGAACCGATTCGGTTATAAAAACATATTGGAAAACGTAATGGTGCCCTATGCTAATTTCAAATCGAAACAAAATACACCAAATTAAAAATAATTTGTATATAAAAATAATATTTAAAGGGCAGTAGGTAAAAAACAAAAAAAAAAAATTAGAAAAAATATTTTTAGAAAAAAATATTCCTAGAAAAATATTCTTAGAAAAAAAATCTTTCTAAAAAAAAATTAGAAAAAAATATTTTGAAAAAAAAATGTAGAAAAAAATATTTAAAAGAAAAATTGTAGAATTTTTTTCTAAAACTTTCTAAACTTTTTTTTTTTTTAAATATTTTTTCAAAAATATATATAAAAAAAAATTTTTTTTTAACACATTTTAGAATTTTTTTTTTGGTTACTAGTTTTATTTTTTTCTAAAATTTTTATTTTAATTTTTTACCCACTGCCCTTTAATCATTATTTGTATACACAAATTACGTTTAATTTGATGTATTCTATTTTTCGATTTGGAATTATAGTAAAAACACTTTTTTCCAAAACATTTTTTTAAACACATTTTAGATTTTTTTTTTTTTTATTAATTTTATTTTTTAGGTGGCACCCTTATGAAGAAAACAAGCCATATTTCTAAATGTAAAAGTTATGGCCCTTTTTGTAGACGTGCCACAATTTCCTTTGGGGTATAGGGTGTTTTTTAAGATGCGCGAGAATTGGAATGCATTTTTGTTTAAAAAAAATATTTTCAATTAGTCGTTTTATTGAATTTTCGGATAGCAATCACCCTATTGAAGAAAAAAATCTATATTTTAAAATTTATGGCCCCTTTTAAGCTGTATGAAAACTAAAAAATATTAGCTTACAAAAAAAAATGGTGCTATAAAAAACCATAAAAAATTCGAAAGTTATTTAAATTATTCGTTTTATTTCATTTTCGGATCACCCAGCAATCACCCTAGTGAAGAAAACACGCTATATTTGAAGAATGGCACAATTTTGTTTGGTGTATAGGGTGTTTTTTAAGCTGTATGAAAACGAAAAAAAATTTTTTTTATAAATCATCTTGTGGAATAAAAAATTCAAAAATAATTTAAATTATTCGTTTTATTTAATTTTCGGATAGCAAGCAGCCTATTAAATAAAACAAGCCAAGCATAATTGCCGCCGTTTGAAGCCAACACCATCTTCAAGCCGATATCCAAGCCAATGATGATGTTATACGGCCAGATATATCAATTCAATTCAATTCAAATTTTATTTATCCAAATATAAATGATCATCTAAATAAGAGCTATATACATTTTTGAGTTTTATCTTATAGATATATCAACAATTGTGGCGAGGAATAGTTGCTAAATATTTACATTTTTATTTAATACTATGAATCAGTTAAAAAGGCAAAAGGATAAAAAAACCTTTATTTGGTAGATATTTTTAGAAATTCAAACAAATATTAGAAAACAAATTGTACATAGAAAGATTATTTTGGCTAATAATCAATTATAAAACAATGTTTTCTGTTTGATAAATTGCTGTTTATATTGGTATATATATTATTCATCGTAACATTCCCTTATTATTGAATAAGGCGAATGTTGAACCTTGAGGAAATAGTTTTCATTCAATCTTTTAATGAAGTCAGCAAAGAGATCGTAACCAGTTTCCTCGTGTAATGAGGATGTTGGGTATCTCCAAGGCTTATGATAGATCATTTTTAAACATTTATTTTGAATGATTTGCATTTTTTTCTGGTGACATGTAGCTGCTTGGTACCATATAGGAGATGCGTAGGACAGACATGGTCTTATGACGCACTTAAAAATAAGGTTCTTATTTCTGTGGTTTAAGAACGAACGTCTATTCAGAAAAGGCCACAAAGCTCGGAAAGATTTTATTGCTTTATCGCATGACGAGTAGATGTGTTTACGAAATAGTAGTTTTTTATCCAAAACTACTCCGAGGTATTTCACTTCGTTTTGAATGTTAATTTCATTTCCTTCAAACCATAGTTGCCTAGTTGGAGTTCTCTTTGGAGATTTGTTAAATGGAAAGATAATACACTGAGTTTTGAGGTGATTAATCTTTATTTTCCATTTTTTAAAAAGCCAGATATATTTGAAATAAATAAATAAAGAAAATTTTGAATTTTTTCAAATTTTTTTTTGGGCCACCAAAAAAATGTTTTTTTTTTTAAAACAAAATATTTATATTAAATTCTTTTCCCGGTGCTCTATAACCATTAGATGTATGTAAAAATCATATTCCCAGCATTTTTATGTTTAATTTGGTGCACTGCAGTGGAGATTGTCGGATGGAACTTTATTATTTTGAATACAATTGTAAAGAAACATTAAAAACAAAATCTTAAATAATATTTTTTTCCTCTAGTTTGGGAACCCAAACATTCCTTGGAAAAATTATATATATATATATATTTATACATATGTATGTATGTGCTGCTACATGTAGATATTTATGCATGGACTTTAGTACATAATCCCCTCATACATAGTTTTGTGCCAAATATACATTTGTAATAAAGTTCAAATTGTTGCTAAATTGAATCCAAATCATATTTTATGCGGTTATAGAAAACAACTGTTTCAATTCAGCTTAAATGGAAACAATATGAAAAGACCATTGTCCGTAATGTATACAAATATCTACGAGGTGAGGGAGAGCTCTACACAGCTCTAGTCAAAATTGTTCAATTTCGAGGGAGTCTGGTTTTATTAGAAAATAATCTTCTTTAAACAGATTTTTTGGTTATAAAAAAAAATCTTTCTGGTTCTTTATGAATTTTGTTGTAATCTATCTGATTGAATGAGACCGAAATTCTGTAGCGACAGAGAATCAGATCTCCCTCCATCTCCATCTCCAATCCTCAACCTTCTCCCCCCAGCAAGGGTATCACAATGGACAAATGCATGGCTTCCGAGTGATCCAGCTCTCAAACTTGTCGAATCGCACATAAAACTATACGCAATACTCAGAGGGCGACATGAAAAATGACCCACAAAAAATGGCTCAAACACCCAAAAAAAAATATGTCAAAAATTGAAAAATGAAAAATGAAAATGAAAAATCACGCAAAAATATTCCACGGCCATTTTTCGTAATTACTGCATTATGAACAATGAAAAATTGTCCCAAAAATAAGAAAAAATATGTCAAAATTTTATGGGCGGCATGAGAAATGACCCACAAAAAAATGGCTCAAACTAAAAATCACCCAAAAAAAAATATGAAAAATGGTCCACAATTGAGAAAGGGTTTCAGGTCAAAAATTAATGAAAAATCACCCAACATTTCACCCTAAAAATATGAAAATGGTGAAACATTTAAAAAGCGTTTCAGGCCAAAAATTAAAAATCGCCCAAAAAAAGTATTCCCCGGCCATTTTTCGTAATAATTGCACTATGACAAATGAAAAATTTTCCCACAAAAAGAAGGAATATGACCCAAGTTTAAGGACCATATTTTGTATGAATTTTGGCCAAAACTTTTTGGACCATTTTCATTTATATTCGACTTCGTTTTGGGTGAATTTTGTCGAATACCCTACAAAGAATAAAGGATTGGCGGACAAAAGTTACCCCCCCCAAAAAAATAGGAACCCCTTCCACCATCACAAATTGAAATTGTTAATCTCTGTAACATTTATTAGCCACAAACAGTTCAGTTGGTCCCAAGTCAAAATTTTGAACTTTACAGAGTTCAGTTGGTCAAAAATAGATTTTCCGTTTTTTTTTAATGAAATTTTCTGTCTTATAGGAAATTTTCCTTTTGCTATTCGAATTCGATACACCACAATTGTCATACGACCTTCAGAGTTTGCCTTTTTGTTTTATAGTTTCAGTTTATGTTTCTTGTACACGATGGAGAGAATTATTCAAGTTGTTGTGTTTATTTGAAATGAATTCAACAGAAGATGAAAGTAATGCCAGCTACTGGTTTTTTGTTTTTGGTTTGGGAAAGCGTTGGAGGTGGGTGAAAGTTGTAAACATTTTGTGTAAATGGAAGTGGGAATGTGTGAGGGTAAATAATACACAACCACAAAGACAAGCTAGTTCTATATGCTTACGTTCACCAATGCAGAGTCGTGGCTAAACGCATTCACCCCCCCCCCCCCCAAAAATCAAATGCTGTTAAGTTCCATAGTTTGGGAGATGTTTCGAGTTTTGCTGCGTGTTGTTTTTCGGGTGGTGGTGGATCTGTCCAAGTTAAATCCACCAGTGGCCAGAAAACTATTTTATGCACTTATATTGTTCTGCTTTTGCTTTGTTTTATTATGTTTGGTTTTATTTGATAAAATACTCTAGTTCTCTTTTATTTTATGGTGATTTTTGTACAACTGCTTCTTCTTCTTGTTTTTTGTTTTGTTGCTCTATCCATTTTACAAGCAAAAGATTTTATGTGAACATAAAGCGAACATGTACCAGTCAGTCTGAATGGATTTTTCTTGAATTATCCAGCAACTTGGCGGGGGAAAAATTATGTTAAAGCTTTAAAGGGAAGAATTTCGAAACTGGCAAAACTAAGTAAGACTCGTCATGCGAGTCATCCGAAGCGGATAAAGGGCAACACTTGAGAACTCCAAGAATTTATTTGAATAACTTATTCTCAACACCGAAGGAATATGAAACTAATTTAATTGCACCCCTGAATTCGAGGACAAAACTTTATGTACGCAAATAAAATTTATTACATTTTATAAAACTCACCACTCACTCTGATCAAACATTTGATATGAAGGAAAAACTTACCTGAAAAGAACAAGAAAACAATTTATTTAGCAAGAAATTCATTTGAAAGTATTTACATGTGTATGAGTAAATTAAAATACGAAAATCTAAAATCTGAATAGAAAATCTTCAATTGAACCTAATACTTCTTATATTTTTTTTTCGTTTATTCATGTATTCTTTATTTAGAGTTTTGTAAATACAAAATTTTCCTATTGCCTCCTTTCGCAAATTCTTTTCTTTTGCAGCTGACTTTCGAAAGAATTGCAACAGTGCGCACTTGAATAGAATTTACATATTTTATTGCAAAAGATAACGAACAAGACAAATTATTTGCAACAAACCGTGATAAACGTTCAATTTTGTTTAAGCAAAATGAAATAAATAAAATAAATCCCCCAGCAAAAAAGGCTGGCTGCTGTATTTGATGATGATGAAGCTCCCCCCCCCCCCCCCCCCCCCACCCCCCAAGACAAATGTGATTAAATATAAATATTGTTCATGTGCAATAAGACAAAATGAATTAGGATTTAATGAAATCTATGCACCGACATCTGTGTAAGTATGTTTGTGTGTTTAGATTACCATAATCCATTTCACAAAGTAAAATCTCTCAGCTGTAACATTCGAAATCGGTTGGCAGGCAAACAATACAAACAAAAGAAAATTATAACATTTGTTTTCATTGCTCGTTGTTCTATTTGGCCCAAAGCGACAGTTTGATTTTACGTTTTGCGTTTACTTTCATCAAAGAAACTATTTGAAACAAAAAAAAACAGCTCCCAGCACAACATTAAAAACCTTCCTACAGTCCCGGCTAACCAGCAATGCCACCCGTGTAAATGACAGCATCAGAACCTGAAGTACCTTTCGGTGGGGGGGTGTCAAAAAAACAAAATGAAATACGTCGAAACCTTAACAAAAACCAAAACTATTCTCGAGGGGCATTGGTCAATACGACAGCGAGGTGAGTTCCAAAAATAGAGCAAATCTAAAAATGAATGTGGTTCTATAATAAATGTTGACGATGAGACCGATGGACAGTATTTTTCGACGCTTATTTAAAATTTATTTTTAAAAACAAAAATGCCACAACCCGCCGCCGCCGCCACCACCACCGTCATCCCGACACACTTTTCAGCATAACACAGAAAACAGGGACGATAAATCGACATGTCTTGTGGTTGTTGTTGAAAAGATTTCCGTGTGACAACATCGTTCAAACGGCGCAAAGGGGGTAGGGGAGCTGTTGAGGTAGACCAGGCGGTGTCTGAACTTGGGTGCGACGACGACGACGTCTATTTACGGCAGACGGAATAATATTCGAGAGTGGTTGTTTGTAGGTATTCTTAGCGTTTATCGAGAACAAATCACAAGTATGTTTTCCTTTGTTGCGACAATGGTGCGGGGGAGGAACCATAGCGAACTTAAATTAATTTAATAAATTAATAAATTAATAAATTAATAACTTAATAACTTAACAACTTAACAACTTAACAACTTAACAACTTAATAAATTAATAAATTAATAAATTAATAAATTAATAAATTAATAAATTAATAAATTAATAAATTAATAAATTAATAAATTAATAAATTAATAAATTAATAAATTAATAAATTAATAAATTAATAAATTAATAAATTAATAAATTAATAAATTAATAAATTAATAAATTAATAAATTAATAAATTAATAAATTAATAAATTAATAAATTAATAAATTAATAAATTAATAAATTAATAAATTAATAAATTAATAAATTAATAAATTAATAAATTAATAAATTAATAAATTAATAAATTAATAAATTAATAAATTAATAAATTAATAAATTAATAAATTAATAAATTAATAAATTAATAAATTAATAAATTAATAAATTAATAAATTAATAAATTAATAAATTAATAAATTAATAAATTAATAAATTAATAAATTAATAAATTAATAAATTAATAAATTAATACATTAATAAATTAATAAATTAATAAATTAATAAATTAATAAATTAATAAATTAATAAATTAATAAATTAATAAATTAATAAATTAATAAATTAATAAATTAATAAATTAATAAATTAATAAATTAATAAATTAATAAATTAATAAATTAATAAATTAATAAATTAATAAATTAATAAATTAATAAATTAATAAATTAATAAATTAATAAATTAATAAATTAATAAATTAATAAATTAATAAATTAATAAATTAATAAATTAATAAATTAATAAATTAATAAATTAATACATTAATAAATTAATAAATTAATAAATTAATAAATTAATAAATTAATAAATTAATAAATTAATAAATTAATAAATTAATAAATTAATAAATTAATAAATTAATAAATTAATAAATTAATAAATTAATAAATTAATAAATTAATAAATTAATAAATTAATAAATTAATAAATTAATAAATTAATAAATTAATAAATTAATAAATTAATAAATTAATAAAATAATATATTAATCACCCTCTTGTTTCGTGTACTTCAAAAGATTCCCAAACTCGCCACTTTGGCCAGAGAATTGCTTCCATTTCGTGAAAAACATTTCAAGTATCATCTTCGCCATGCAGTTTTGTTTATGTAGGGCATCACCCCTTCAAAAAAATGTAGTGCAGCGATGCAAGAAAAAGAATTTCAAAATAATTTTAAATATAACTTTTGTGAAAATCTAAAAATGCATTTAAAGAAACTCTTGTTTACATGCCATTCTCCATCAAAGCAATTTTGTTTTCTTGTTCTTGGTGTCATTGTCGTTGTCTGATAAACAAAACTTCTATTTCGAGTTAAAAGTACCCAGATACACACACACATACAGCGTCAATAGGGATGCCGAAGGCATCTTTTCCAGGAAAGAGAAATATTCATCTCTTTTAGTTTCTCTGTCTGTCTAATATGAAAATATGAAAATACCCCCAAATAAATTCCCATGATGTAGATACTTCTCTCGATGGTCATCCCTAATACCAACACAAAGAAAATGAACGAATTTGAAAGTTTCTTAAAAATGTATTTGATAGTTACAAATAGACAAACAGCAGCGGGAGCAGTAATGGATGTGGATGTGTCACTGCCAGTGGCAGCGGGAAGAATGTCAGTGTGCAACCACTTCTTCCCCAACTATTAAACAACAGATTCTGTTTGTTATTTTCCTTTCACAGAATACAACATTAAAATATTCTCTCCCCTTTTTTTTTGGTGAGCTCAGCCCAGCCAACGTCTGGCGCTTGCCAGGATTTTCCTGTTTCTTCCCAGGCACCAAGAAGTTCAAGTGACAGTTTCACATAAATTTTCTTTCGTTTAGTTGGAAATTTATCCTCGCTGCATACGAGCGGGTGGAGAAGGTGCTTGAGTTTCTGTTTGAGATAAATATTTGCATGCGAGTGAGAATTTTTGCTGTAAGTTAACTGAAAATATTTGATTTTTTCGGTACTGTGTACTGCTGTTGGGCGGGGAATAAATTACGTTTTATTTTGAAGAACAAACATGGCTGCATCTGTGAGCGTCTTACAGGACTTTAAATGAAAGAAATGCAATTTATCCGATCGTATCACATTGCAGCAGAATTTTCTGAGTGATTTATTTATTTTAGAGTAAACATGATGAAGGGCTTGGACCAAATCCGAAAAAATAAATAAATATTGTTAAGTGAAGTAAAGTATAGGGAGTCTTCGAAGACCGACAAGAGAGCAACCGCTCATCCCAATTGCGTCTGACAGATGAGAGGGAACAGGTCTACGTCGCTGTGTAACCTGAGGTTTTTTTTGGCCACAGTACCAGCAAATGGCTTTAGATGGCGATAAAAAGGTAACTGGCTCATATTTTCAACAACGTCTATTTGATTCAGAAAATGTTTTTTTTGGGGGGTAAAAGGGTTTTTTTTATTAAATTCATCGATGTGGGAAGATTTGGCTCTATGAAAAATGATCCAAATGAAAAATTCACCAAAAAAAAAAAGAACTGAAGAATGCGCCAAATGAAAAATTTCCCAAAATAAATGAAAGATCCCCCCAAAAGCCCAATATGAAAAATTTCCCAAAAATTGTGAAAAATTCCCCAAACAATTTATGAAAAATTACCCAATGCAAAATACCCCAAATATTACGAAAAATAACCCAAAACCAAATAATTAAAATGTTACCTAAAAATTATGAAAAACTCCGAAACGTTTTTTTTTTGGAGATTTTGTATGAATTTTTTTTGGGTAATTTTGATTTTTTTTTTGGGACAATTTGGTTTTATCACCGGCAAATAAAATGATATTGCCATAAAATTTGTTATTAAAAGAAATTAAATTTGCTGATCTTTTCATTTAAGTAAGTAAATAGAGTTTTGGTACAAAAAATGGAAGTTTTTGCACTAAATGTGCCCTATCTTCGAAGTGTGCAATTTCGGGCGGACAAAAGTTACCCATAAAAAAGGGAAAACTCTAACATCGTTCCAAATTGGTACTGATTTCGTTAACATCTCCTAAGAATAAGAAGTTGTGGTCCAAAATCAAACTTTTTTCCAAATCAATAGTTTTTAAAATAGTTGCTACAACCAAACTATATATGGTGCAATTTTTTTTTAAAAAATAAATCACACTTTATAATGGGAAAAATACATTTCGACTAATTCGAAAAAATCAATTAAATTTTTTTCAAATTTCAAAATCTGAAAAGGTGAAAATTTTTAATACGAAACCAGTATTTTTTAAATGTAATATAAGAACAAACCAAAAATATATTTTTTTTGCGTCATAAAATCGAAAAATACGAAAATTAGTGCAGTTTGGACATTTTTTCTAAAATGTATCCAATTGCCTGATCTTGAATGTTAGTAACTTAAAATAATAGCCCACCCTTTGTCTACAATTGATATTTTACAGAACTCAAAAGTGTTTACTAGATCAAAAGTTACACACTTCTGGCTGATGGAGTTGAATTTCTGGATCACTTCCTTACAATGATTTAGAATTTCTTAGCATGAAAAAAATATTACGTTGTATTATCTTGAAGACAATTTAGAAAACAAAATTAATTTCAAAATTCTTTCCACATTTTCTAAAAATCGATTTTCCTATTTAAATTATTTCCAAAATATTTAAATACACATATTCAAATGTATGCCGCCGCCAAGGAGGAACGTATTTATTAACGAATATTAATATAAAATTTGCTTTTAGCATTCATTTACCCCAAACCCCTCCCCCCCCCCATACCGCCGTCATTGCCTTGCCCGCGGTCCATTCATTTTGGCCATTTGGAAATGCCTAAGTGAGTGCCTGCCTAATGCAGATTACTTAAAAAACAATAAATTTGTTAACAAATTTTCACATACGTTTTCACATAAATTAATACTGACGAATTGCAGCTCATAGACACGGGCATACACACACGCACACAGACAGAATAGAAAAACAGTCCAGAGCTAAACATGTGGCCAGTAATACACACACACACACACAGACAGGGGCCTTTCCTCTGCACATGGAAGCCATGAATGTTTTGTTAGCACAACAAATGAACCACCACGACCAACCCCCCACTCTGCCTGGAAAAAAACCAGAGAGCAACGGCAGCAATAAAATAAATTTGTTATAATTTGTTTTAAGAAACGAAACGAAACAAAACAACAACAAAAATTCTTTGAATGGAAAGGAAAATTTAAATTTCACAACAACAAAGAAATATAAATTGTGGTAATTGCCCGACAAGAAGAATCAAAAGAAAAACAAGTTGCTGGAGAAGAAAAAAAATATTTAGAAATGAAAGTCAAAGACTGAACTAAAAGAAAAGTCACATACACAATGGTCGACAACAATGGAGGCCATTCCTTTGACTGGGGGATTTTTTTCTGAGGGCCTTTTTATGTAGGAAATCCTGCAAATCTCAATTATAATTATGAACCCAGGGTGGTTATAACATCAACATTTTTTCCTCTGCCATTTCCACCTTGTAAACGCCGACCATGTAAAACTTCTCTATTAGCCGTTCAGAGTCGGCTTCAGTGAGTACACGAAGCATATCGTGTGGAGCGCTCTGACCTGAGAGAAGTTCTCCATCTGTTAAGGGAAATATGTATTCTCCTTTTTTATTTTTCACCACTTTGGAGAAAATACTATAAAAATGCGAAATAGACCCAATTAATTGTTTTGATATTCTCTATGAGAATCGGATATTCCCTATAGGACTTTCGGATATTCTCTACGAGTGTTTCAGATATTATCTAAAAGTTTCGAGTTTAATGTATGGGAGGTTCATATATTTTTCTGAGAGTCGGATATGTTCTATGATAGTCGGATATTCTCCGTAAAAGTTTACGACATTATGTATAAGAGTCGAATATTCTCTATATGAGTATCGGTTATTCTGTATGAGAGTTTCTGATAATCTCTTCAAAAGTTTCAGATATTCTCTGTGAGAGTTTTGAATATTCTCCGTGAGAGTTTTGGATATTCTCTATGAGAATATAGGATATTCCGTATGAGACTTTGAAATGTTGTCTATGAGAATCAGATATTGTCTGTGAGAGTCGGATATTATCAATGAGAATTTCGAATATTCTCTACGAGAGTTTTGGATATTCGCTGTGAGAGTCAGATATTATTGATGGAAATTTTGGATATTGTCTACGAGAGAGAGAGAAGGGAGAGTGGAGAGAGATAGTGAACGAAAGGGAGAGTGGAGAGAAAGAGAGAACGAAAGGGGAGAGTGGAGAGAGATAGTGAACGTGAAAGTGAAAGTGGAGAGAAAGAGAGAGTGGAGAGAGATAGAGAGAGAACGAAAGGGAGAGTGGAGAGAGATAGTGAACGAAAGGGAGAGTGGAGAGAAAGAGAGAACGAAAGGGGAGAGTGGAGAGAGAGAGAGAACGAAAGGGAGAGTGGAGAGAGGGAGAGAACGAAAGGGAGAGTGGAGAGATAGAAAGGTAAGGGAGAGTGGAGAGAGAAAGTGGTAAGAAAGAGTGGAGAGAGAAAGTGGTAAGGCAGATTTGGGTGGGAGAGAGTTAGAGAGAGGGGAAGGGAGAGATATATATAGATGGGGAATGGTAAGTGGGGAGACAGAGAGAAGGGGAGGGGGAGAAGAGGGGAGAGAGAGAAGGGGGGGAGAAGAGGGGAGATAGAGAAGGGAGAGAGAGAAGGGAGAGAGATAAGGGAAAGATATATATAGGGGGGGAATAATGAGTGGAGAGAGAGCCATAGGGGAAGCGAGAGTGTAGAGTGGGATACATAGAGGGAAGGGAGAGTGGAGTGGGAGATGTAGAGAGGGGGAAAGGAGAGAGATATATGGTGGTGGAAGGTAGAGATTTGGAGGGAAAGAGAGGGCGAGAAGGAGGGAGGGAGAGAGTGAGATAGAGGTAGGGAGAGAGATGGAGGGAAAGAAAGAGAGAGAAATGGAGGGAAAGAAAGATAGAGATATGGAAGGAAAGAAAGATAGAGAGATGCAGGAGTAGAGAGAGATGGAGGAAGAGAAAGAGATGGAGGAAGAAAGAGAGATGGAGATGGAGGAAGAGAGAGAGAGATGGAGGAAGAGACAGTGATGGTGGAAGAGAGATGGAGGAAGAGACAGTGATGGTGGAAGAGATATGGTGGGGGAAGGGAGTGGGAGAGAGATGGAAGGGAGTGGGAAAGTGATGGAGGTAGAGAGATGGAAGAAGAAAGTGGGAGGGGAAGAAAGATATGAAGGGAGAGACATATGGAGGGAGAGAGAGAAATTTCAAACAAAATTCTCCTTTCAATAGCCTCCGGTTGAAAAAAATCGGATCCCTCAAATACATTTAAATGCTTTCGGTGTCATAGTAGTATTTACACACACTTTTCCGATAGTAACCACTGTGCGGCCAAAGTGTGCTGGGGCTTTTCTTTGTCCGCTTTATTTTCTTTGCTATTAAACGTTGGCATTACTTTCTTGCCGTCCTTTGCACCAGCAACATATTGCTATTGAGTTTCTAAAAGTGTGTGTATGAGAGAGAGAGAGAGAGAAAGAGAGTGGATGAGAGTAGTCCTTATGTATGTTTTGCTTTGGTCTGGGTATTTTAAAGTTTTCTTCGTCATTGTCCTACTAATGTTGTCTGCTCGTGTCTATTGCGGTTTTGTTTTCAGTTATTGTTACATTGTTGTGTGTGTGTGTCTGTGTGTGAGGCCAGCAGTTAGTCAGTGTATGCGTGTGTATTCGTGTGTTTCTGTTAAATCAGCATATTTTTAAATTATGTTGTCATTTTTCTTTTCATTTGCTTGGCTTCACGCTTCGTCTCTCGAATAAGAAATGCAAATAAGGATGGACAAAAATGTCCACTTGTATCAGTGGCGAGCGGAGGACACGAAAACGAGCTAACGACTGGTTTTTTATGCAATTAATAAATCTACAAAAAAACAAGAAAAGAGAAAAAGAAAAAAAGATGTGGCTTCGTTTCTTTTTCTTGGCAGCTCCTAACAATGTATAAATTAATTATGTTTCGGTTTAAAGCTACAGTTTGTTCCCCCTTTGTTGAGTGGCAAAATTGAAAAGCAATTTATGTCAAGTCTTTAAAGTGTATGGCAGAAAGCTTGAAACCAAATCAACCAAAGTTAATGGAACATTTTTCAGTTGCGAGGGATTAAAGGGGGGGCGGTGGGTATACTAAGTAGAGACATAAATAAATTAAGAGCTTAATGAGAAATAGTGAGATTACACTTTTATGTAATTATTACAAATTGAAAATATTCCTGTTTTTTGATGTGGAAAACGACCGCTAAAAAAGCTTTCTATGGTTTTCACAAGGATACGAAACTGGGTTTCGGGAGTGATAGCCGCACACACACACACTACCAACAACCTTGGCATCCGACGCACTTCTCCACTCCTTCACTGCTCTAATTGAACTCACGGCGTATGAGTAATAGTAAAATAATACACAATTAAATAACACACATACGCACCGATGGCTTCGCCCCGCGTTTAAAACAATTCAAACTTTATACACGCACGCACAAATTATCTGTCACATTATACACTGTTCAGTGTGGGGAGGAGGTCGTAAAGGGTAGAGAGGAAGAAAATCGGTTAAGGGCGATACACAGAAAATCAAATTTCATTTGAACATTTCTATTTTTGGCATCGCTTTGCCAAAACGAAAAAGTGCATGATGGAAAAGAAAATGTTTTAAAACGACGCAAAATCCCTCCAGAGAAGACAAGGATATACTGAGACTGTATGTGCTCTGCTGTACCTAAGGCACAGCCATACACCGTGCGATACCAGCGAATGCGTGTTTATTGGATTGGGTTGAAGAGGCAGCAGAGCCGAAGGATTTCTGAGAATATTTCAAAGATAAACAAAATACAGGCCAGGTGAAAGTATTTTGTAAAATCCACAGATCCTTAGGATATCTCGGCAATTCCCGGGACTTATTTCCTGGATTTTTTGATTTCTTCCCCCGTTTTACTAACAGGAACATTCCTGAACCAGTTGATTTTATTACACTGAAATTGTACAGTTGTGTTGGTCAATATTAATGGTCAAGGATTTTTAATGAACGATTTATTAGGCATTTCAAGTTTTACTGTACCTACATTATTTATATGTTTAAGTTTTGGATTTAGAATTTTGTAATGAGTTCAAGCTCGAGGTCAGTTTAAGTCGGTTTAAGTTTTGGTTAGAAAAACAATACAAAATATTTTTTTTTTTGGAAAAACATTTTTTTTCTCATTTTAAAAATGAGAATGTAACATTTAATTTATTTTTTAAATGAAGGAAAAAATCCCCAAAATTTAAATTTTTCATTAATTTGGATGAAACTAAAAAAAAAATGCAAAAAAAAAAAATTTTAAATATTTTTTTTTTTTTGGAAAATCATTTTTTTTTTCTCATTTTAAAAATGAGAAATGTAAAATTTAATTTATTTTTAAATGAAGGAAAAAAATCACAAAAATTTAAATTTTTCATTAATTTTGATGAAACTAAAAAAAAAAATACACATTTTTTTTTTAATAATCCCAGAAATCCTAAAATATGTTAAAAAAATCCCCAAAATTTAAATTTTTCATTAATTTGGATGAAACTAAAAAAAAATCCAAAAAATGAAGGAATGATTTTCATAAAAATAATCCCAGAATTCCTAAAATGTGTTGAAAAATACCCAAAATTGCAAATTTTCATTAATTTTTATGAAAATTAAAAAAAAAGAGAAATATAAAATTTTTAAATGAAGGAAGGATTTTCATAAAAATAATTCCAGAATTCCTAGAATGTGTTGAAAAATCCCCAAAATTCAAATTTTTCATTAATTTTGATGAAACTAAAAAAAAAAATACAAAATTTTTTTTTTTAATAATTTCAGAACTCCTAAAATATTTTAAAAAAATCCCCAAAATTTAAATTTTTCATTAATTTGGATGAAACTAAAAAAAAATCCAAAAAATGAAGGAATGATTTTCATAAAAATAATCCCAGAATTCCTAAAATGTGTTGAAAAATACCCAAAATTGCAAATTTTCATTAATTTTTATGAAAATTAAAAAAAAAGAGAAATATAAAATTTTTAAATGAAGGAAGGATTTTCATAAAAATAATTCCAGAATTCCTAGAATGTGTTGAAAAATCCCCAAAATTCAAATTTTTCATTAATTTTGATGAAACTAAAAAAAAAACAAAAAAAAAATTTTTTTAATAATCCCAGAATTCCTAAAATGTGTTGAAAAATCCCCAAAATTCATATTTTTCATTAATTTTGATGAACCTAAAAAAACCAAAAAGGTTTTTTTTAAAATAATCCCACAATTCCTAAAATGTGTTGAAAAATTTCCAAAAACTATATTTTCCATTAATTTTGATGAAACTAAAAAAAAATACAAAAAAAAGAACATACAAAGCGATTTCGCTACCACAGATCGAACACCAACCCAACCTAAGGTCAACATGAGAAATGTAAAATTTTAAAAATTCTGTGTATTGGGAGTTGTGTTTGTGCATGTGTGTGAGAGGGGGGCAAACAGTTAAAAATGTAATCAAACCACAAACTCAATTTGACATTCAATTGACATGAGTGACAGTTGGCTGGTTCGATGCATGACATGGCCGCTCCCGTTGTAGATGGAACGACAGTTCTACCATTGCCTCGGAACGAGGGTGTAACTTCAGTTGCAGGATTTGGAGACGACTGATGTCGTTGTCGTTGTCGCTGCCGGTTGTCCACATACCGCTACAAACAAACAAGGACTGATTAGTTTAGACCCGCATGAATGACCCACTCAATTAATGAATGTATGTGCGAGAATTCCTCTACGAGGGTTCGTCTATAAGCATGTGTGTCTCCATAGAGTGTGTGCTGGAAATAAGGATTGGCATGTTTACCCAGCCACACACACACACACATGTGTGTGTGTGTGTATGACTGTGTGCATCCGTATGTGGTCATATGGTCGCGATATGGTGATGGTTTTAAACCACAAAGGAAATTGGAATAGAAATAAAACTGCTGTTGCCATTTTAACCTTTAACAACAACAACAACAACAAAACGATGATTTGGTTTTCCGATTAACATGGCATGCTTAAGAGGGAGGCGAGAGACAGACGAGAGAAAGAGAAAACCATGTTAGTCTATATTTAGACCGAAAATAAAAACCATTTGTTATGAAATAATAGACAATTTGAATGGAAGGGTTTTTGTTGGCGATATTATTTATTTTCGAACAAATATTTTATGCAGAATATTTTTTTCATTTCCACAAAATATGACAATGGAGGTAGGTTATGTCATCTGACAACACAACACTGACTTGTTGAGCTTGAAGAGCTTTTTAATTTGTTCACACTTTTTCTTTTCTTTTCCCAGACTGGAAATCAAAAAAAGTAAATATAGGATTTTTAATAAAAAAAATACCAGAATTCCCAAAATGGCAGAACAAAATACCCAAAATTGAAATTCACTAATTTTGATGAAAGAAAAACTAAATGTAGGATTTTTATTAAAAAATCCCAGAATTCCCAAAATGAGTTCAAAAATCACCCAAATTGAAAATGTTCATTAATTTTGTTGTAGAAAGGATTTTTATAAAAATAATCCAATAATGTGATATCATTTTCATAAAAATAATCCCAGAATTCCTAAAATGTATTAAAAAATCCCCAACATTTCAATTTGTCCCAATTTTTTTTTTTAATTATCCCAGAATTCCTAAAATGTGTTGAAAATTCCCGAAAATTTAAGTTTTTCATTGAGTTTGATGAAACTAAAAAAAAAAAATAAATATGAGAATTTTATTAAAATATATCTCAGAATTCCCAAAATCTAAATTTTTTATTAATTTCGAAAAATGATTTTTGAACAAATAATCCCGGAATTCCCAAAATGGGAGAGAAAAATACGCATAATTGAAAATGCCCATTAATTTTGATGAGGACGGATATTCATAAAACTAATCCCAGCATTCCCAAAATAGGAGAGAAAAATCCCCAAAATTTCAATTTTTCATTAATTTTGATGAAACTAAAAAAAAAACTAAATATAGTAATTTTATTAAAAAAAATATCCCACAATTCCCAAAATAGGAAAGAAAAATCTAAATTTTTTATTAATTTCGAAAAAGGATGTAGGATTTTTGAAAAAATAATCCCAAAAGGGGAGAGAAAAATACCCAAAATTGAAAATGCCCATTAATTTTGATGAAGGACGAATTTTCATAAAAATAATCTCAATTTAAAATTTTTCAGAAATTTTAATGAAACGAAAAAAAAACATTTTTTTTAAATAATCCCAGAATTTCTAAATTGTGTTGAAAAATCCCCAAGATTTAAATTTTTCATTAATTTTGATGAAACTAAAAAATATCCAAAAAAATAAGGTTTTTTAAATAATCCAGAATTCCTAAAATGTGTTGAAAAGTCACCAAAATTTAAATTTTGGGGATTTGTGATGAAATAAAAAAATATATATAGTTTTTTTTTTTCTAAAAAATACCAGAATTCCGTAAATGTGTTAAAAATCTGAGCACTAACTTTTTCAGAGACTTAACAGATACTCAGTGAATAGAGCATTAACTTTTTCTACACAAAAAAAACAACAACAAACAAATGAGCCTGCATAAACGGAGTATGCACCCATTAACTGAAGCTTAACTCTTCCAGCAGAAAAAAATTAATCTCAGAAAAATGTTAAGCTAAACTGTCATTTCGGTTTGCCCATAGAAAATTAGTGAACTTCAATAGACGGAGGCAAAAAAAAAGTGAGACCCTTTAACGTTTTTCTGCACAAAAACATGGCTCTTGAAAAAAGCCATCCTCAGCAGAAAGTATGATCCCTAAAACTTAGAATTACATTTTCCCATAGGAAAAAGTGATCCTCCACTTCATCTAACTCTACCATAGTAGGATTACAATCAGCATTTCCAAAATTTACAGCGACTTAAAATATATTTCCCATTTAGACCCCTTCAGCTATTACATTGCAATACAATTGAAATATACTTCCACTCAACCGTCACTCTTCCCCCATCTTTCCCGTTCGCCCAACACCTCCTTCATTTGACAAATGTTTGTTTAATGAACACAAGTTAAACGGGCCAAAGCCACAGGTGTTTATAACAGCTTTTGATAATGTCATCGAGATTATGGACCGTCCAAGAAAAAAAAAAACACCGAATTTCATTCAAAAAGGAATTAAACAATGCCGAAAGGACTTTATTTCAAGGCAGCATGAGTTGTCATGAAATTTTAATAATGGCCCCAACTGCCGGCCTTCCATTGGCAGTCATCAATGTGTCGGCGACACACGCACAAAGTTTGCATAATTATGCCGTAATAAATGTGTTTCCGTGTGTGTGTGTGAGCCTGCGTGTGCTGTTGAGAGCCCGCATTTGTTTGTCCAAAAGTTGATGGCCCGAATTACTGAATCGTTAACGACCATTTGCTCGGTACTTTGTGTATTCATTGGCGGCACTCGTTCCCACTCGGTCTGCGTTTAAAATGTGTCAGCGTGTGCGAGTACATGTACATGAGTGTTTGGGACAATAGTGGTCAGCAGTATTTTGCAAAAATACCAAACGCCACAGCAAACGTAACAATGTTCGCCTGTTTCCAGCTTGACCCAGTGCCCCATCACGAGATAAGAACTGCTGGAGCATTGGCAAGTGTCACATATCATTCGAATACACGTGGGATGTTGTTCTGGCGAAGCCAATATCCGGTTTCATCGGTGTGGATGCGTAGAAAAAAAATAAAATAATTTATGTTTGGTGTGTGGGCATCGGTTGGTATGTATCTTTAATTCTATGAATACAATTTGCCATTTGAAATAAAAAATACCCAAATTTCAGGCAGTTCATCACGACGTATGATTAATGAGGCTGACTTGAGTTATTTAATAATTATACGCACCACCCCCTCCACCCAGCAAAAGAAAGGCAAATATTCATAAATAGTTAAAATAAATCGCAAAAAATAATGGCAAATTTATTCATATATAAATCGGACTTTACAAATCTGAATGCAAATGAATCATAAACAACATCAGTTGCTAGACTGGGTTGGGCTGAATCCTACACGCCCTAAGGGGCACTGTATTAGCATTGAGGGTTACCAAGTGAACCCAATTCAGGGGGCGTATAAAATAAACGACAGTTTACCCAGGACTCCAAAAAAAAAATACAAATTCCTTGGTGTTTGACTTTCCATACAGCAAAAAGGGCTCTAGGAAAAATGCTAAAAAAAAAAAAAAAAACCCAAAAAAAATCTGATAATTTTGGAAAATTGAAAAATTCCCCAAAAAAAATTAAGAATTCCCAAAAAAAAATCTCATACAAAAACTGCAAAAATTCCCCAAAAAAAATCTAATAATTGTGGCTATGTGAAAAAAGCCCCATCTGAAAAATTCCCCAAAAAAAAATTAATAATTCCCAAAAAAAATTTCATACAAAAAATGCGAAAATTCCCCCAAAAAAAATCTGATAATTGTGGCTATGTGAAAAAAAAACCCAACTGAAAAATTCCCCAAAAAAATTAAGAATTCCCAAAAAAAAATATCTCATACAAAAACTGCGAAAATTCCCCAAAAAAAACTGATAATTGTGGCTATATGAAAAAAGCCCCAACTGAAAAATTCCCCAAAAAATTTAAGAATTCACAAAAAATCCTCATACAAAAAAATGAAAAATTCCAAAAAAAAAAAAAATCTGGTAATTTAATTTAGCATTTTTGCTTTAGCATTTTTGCATTTAGCAAATGCTAAATTCCTACAAAAAAAACTGATAATTGTGGCTATATGAAAAAAGCCCCAACTTAAATCTGCCCCAAAAAAATTAAGAATTACGAAAAAAAATCCCTTACAAAATTGAGGAATTTTTCACATAAAATGGCACATAATTTTTAGGTAACATTTCATTTTTTGTGTTTTTCAGAGAGTCATTTTTGCTAAAGGAAAAGTCAAGCCCAAGTTATATGTATTGTTTTTGAAACCTGGTTAGTTTATCGCTTTGTTTGCCCCAAAAAATTGTAAAACAAAAATCTAAATTTTTTTAGATTTTGGGGATTTTTCATAACAGAATTTGTTTGTAATGTTTTTTTTTTTGGGGTTAATTTTCAATAATATTTGGGAGACTTTGCATTGGGTCATTTTTCATAAATTATTTGGGAGATTTTTAAGAATTTGTGGGGAAATTTTCATATTGGGCATTTTTCATTAAAGGGCATCATTTCCAAAGAGCCCATAATTTGTAGGTAACATTTAATTGTTTTGTTTTTTGGGGCATTTTTCATTTGAAAAAATTGAACAAAGCAAAAATTTCCCATTTTTTTTTTTTAAATTTTGGGGAATTTTTCGTTTTCGTATTTTTGGGATATTTTCAGAACAAATGTGAGATTTTGCATTGGGTAATTTTTCATAAATTGTTTGGGGGATTTTTCAGAATTTCTGGGGAAATTTTCATATTGAGCTATTGGGGGGATTTTTCATTCATTTTTGGGAATTCTTCATATTCATATTCATAATTTTAAGGTAATATTAATTTTTGGGACATTTTTCATTTGAAAAATGGGCCCAATTCAAAAATGAAAAAATCTGCCCGAATAAAGAATTCCCAAAAATAAATGAAAAATCCCCCCAAAAGCTCAATATGAAAATTTGCCCAAAAATTCTGAAAAATCCCCCAAACAATTTATGAAAAATTACCCAATGCAAAATCTCCCAAATATTATTAAAAAAATACCCTAAAAAACAATATAAAAAAATGACTGACTTCTGTTAAAAATTCCCGCAAAAATAAAAAATTGGGGAATTATTCATTGTCAATTTTTGAGGCATTTATCAAAACTCCTCAATTTTTTTTTTGTGGAATTCTTCATTTTATTGGGCATTTTTCATAGAGCCGCTTTTCCTGTATCAAAAGGACATCATCATAGAATTTTAAGATTCAGTTTCCTGATGCAGTTAACAGCGTAATCAGCACAACTCCGGAAAAAATGGACGAGCTGGAGAA
Organism: Hydrotaea cyrtoneurina; assembly: GCA_958296145.1. Taxonomy (NCBI): domain Eukaryota; kingdom Metazoa; phylum Arthropoda; class Insecta; order Diptera; family Muscidae; genus Hydrotaea; species Hydrotaea cyrtoneurina. The sequence continues at coordinate 101,385,243 of OY282512.1, forward strand.
ATTTGAGGCTCATCCTGTGTTAACACAAAATGTCCACTTTTGAGATTTTTCTGAAATCCTAACACCTCCTTCTTTTGGAACTTATGTAGTCATTGTTTACTATTCAAATTTATCAACTCTTAGACATTTTTCAATGGCAAAAAGGTCAGTCGCAGTAAACTGAGTAAATCAGTTCAACTCCGGAAAAAAATAACAGACGAGCTGGTAAAATCTGAGGCTCATCCTGTGTTATAACCGAAGGTTCACATTTCTGATTTTTCTGAAATCCTAACTCCTCCATCTTTTCAAACTAATATACTCATTGTTCACAAATTCATGACATCTCATTCGTTTAAAGACCACGACCACAGGTATTGAAATTAACCTTAACAGAATTCACTTTAGCCAAAAAAAAAAAACGAAAAGACACGATTTCCGGCGGCCACAGCCATGACCTTGGCCTTTTAATTATTTCCCAACACAGTCTTAGATTTACTGCTCACTCTTGATGTCGGGCATACGTTGACGTTGTCATAAATTTCCCCTCCCACAGGGATTAACGTACATATGTATGTTCTGTTAATTTTTCCCTAGCATGCCAGCGACACAAAATCGTTGCTAGCGTAACGGAAAAATTTAAACGAACAAACGTAAAAAAAAAACCCCATCGATGTCAGTGTACAAATTACATTAGAAATGGCATTGAAGCGAAATGATTTTGTAATTTCCGTGTTTAAAACATAACACAAATACCAACAACAGCATAAATTAATGTCAGTGTTCAAAAGGAAAAGCACAAAGCTCCACACACACACACATAGCGACACCACCCTCTTGTGACACGACACGAATTCAATCAACATACCGGTACAGAACATACAAACATACACACCAAGGCATGCAGATATGTATGCAGCGATAAGCATGTGAGTGGCAGAGAGAGAGAGAGAGAGAGAGTATTAGCCTCAGGAGTAGGTGTGTGCATTTTTGTGTCTATGTTCTGCTGGTGATAACAGCGGCAATAACATAAACAAATGCATGTTAAAAGTAATAACAACAACAACAACGACCACGACAGCGACAACGACAACGACAATAACAGTCCTAGTCACAGTCACAGCCAAAACAACAACAACAACAACAGACTCTAACTAAACGTGTTGTTAATGAAAAGTCAATTTAACGTTTATTACATTCGCACATAAACACCTTTGTAAAGCCTCACTTTATTTGTCCCGCTCTCTCTCTCTCACTCGTCCACTCTCTGTTGACTTTTCTCTCTCACCCTTTTATACGCACAATGGCTTAGGTGTGCCGGGGCACTTGTGTGTACATTTCTCCTACAATATTTGAGTATTCGTTTAATGGCAATTCATGCATTCGTTAGAAGACAATAGAAGACAATAGTTAATACTGTCGTCCTTTTGCTGGTGGATGGAGAGGGGTGGGGAGGAAGGGCACCTGGTGGTTAAAATTAAAAAAACAGGAAATGCCAATGGATTGTATTTGACAAATACATAAATGTACGAACATGCCGGTACAGGCACACGCACACAAACACCAAATACCTATGAAAGCATTTGCATTACAGGCAGACCTTAACAAAGGCACAGGACGGGCATATAGAGGCGGTCTGATAAGGTTGATGTCTTAGCAAACTTTCTGTGGAGACGGAACTTCACTGTCTGGGAAATGTTGGCCAAAACACGGATGTTCTTCTCAACTACTCCGTGTCAAACAGAAAAAGACTTGAAAAGAGCTCAAAAAGAAGAAAATGGGAAAATGGATTTTTGTGGACGGGCCTGATGTGATAGCAACCATCAGACAGCAAACCCAGGTTCGTATCCTGGTGAGATCATTAAACATTTTCTAGTGACCGTTTGAATATAGAAATTCCGGCCACTTAACAAGTAAGAGAGTAATCTCTTAGCCATGTAAAAGAGTTATGAGAGAGAGAATAGATTTTGTTACAGATCGTTATATTTCATCTTCGATAAATGATTACCCATTCAGGTCTTATACAAACAGACGACTTTGGAAAAGTTATCACATCACTGGAGCTGACAACAGTTTCAGATTTTGAGTCATTCTCATCGAGGCTTGTTCATGAGCTGTGTTCATTTTCAGTGTTCGTTTCAGCGGATGACAGACCTTCAGACTCTCAAGAAATATGAGAGAGAAATATAGTGCAAGAGAGAGACATAGTGAACGAGAGTTAGTGCAAGAGAGAGATAGTCGGAGAGAAATAGGGTAAGACAGAGATATTTATAGGGGGTGAGAGAGGGAGGAATGAGACCCAGATCGTATTAGATCTTCTTGGACGGACAATTACGTATTGAAGTCGTTTACAAACTGCCGTCAAGTTAAGGATTGTATTCTTTATCGTCTTTCCTTGGGTGAGTTATCGGTGTTTGTTACCGCTCGTGCTATGGTATAGTCTCACAGGAATTAGGAGAGAATCACAAAGAGAGAGAGAGAGAGAGAAAGAGAGGGATATGGAGAGAAAGCGATATATAGAGGGCAAGATAGGCGAAGAGAGATAGAGTGAATAAGACACTCTCTTCTTGGAAGCATGATTATCTATTCAAATCCTATACAAATTGTCATTTTTGAAAAATTTATTAGATCACTGGACCTGACATCAATTTCAGGATTCGTTCAGTCTCGTCTTTGCTTGGCAGAGACGGGTAACAGAATCTCAAGAATTATGAGAGAGACTGGGAGATAAAGAATATTAGGGGGGATAATGAGAGAGAGAAAGTGAGAGAGAAGGTAGAGAGAGAGGTATTGAGAGAGAAATGTGGTGAGAGGGGAAGGGCGAGGACGTGAGAGAGGAAAGGAAAGAGGAAGGGTGATAGGAAGAGAGAGATAAAGGGAGTCATAGAGGAAGCGAGAGAGAGAGAGAGTAGTCAGAGAGAGAGAGAGAGAGAGAGAGCGTAGTCAGAGAGAGAGCGTAGTCAGAGAGAGATAAAGGGAGAGAGAGGTAGTCAGAGAGGAAGCGAGAGAGATAGGGTGAGAGAGAAGTCTGAGAGAGATGGGGTGAGATAAGAAGGAAGAGTGCTATCAGTGACCGTTCCCGCGGCTAACAGACTCCCAAGAATGAAAGTGATTGCGACATAAAGCGAGAGAGAGAAGGTTGGTGAGTGATAATGAGGGAGACAAGGTGAGGGAGATGGGGTCAGAGAGGAAGGGGGGGAGAGAGAGTGTTTTCAGTGTTCGAGCGAGATATATTGAGAAAGGGAGAGTGAGATAGTGTTATCAGTGTTCGATCGAGATATAGAGAGAAAGATGAGGAGACGAGGAAGGGAGAGAGAGATACTGTGAGAAAGGAAGAATGAGAGAGATTGTTATCAGAGTTGGTTCTCGTGGCTAACATACTCTCAAGAATGAAAGAGACTGGGTCATAAAGAGGGAGATAGAAGGTTGGGGAGAGAAGGTGAGGGAGAGATAATGAGATAGTGGGATGGGGTTCACGAGTTATAGTTAGAGATCTTGAGAGAGGGAGAGAGTGATAGTGAGAGAGAGAGATGGGTGGACGAGAGACGGAAAGGGAGAGACGTAGTGAGAGAGAGAGATGGGGTGACAAGGTACGGAGAGAGAGAGATATAGTGAAAGATATCTTGAGAGGGAGAGAGAGATGGGTTGACGAGGAACGGAGAGAGAGAGAGATATAGTGAAAGATATCTTGAGAGGAAGAGAGAGATGGGGTGACGAGGAACGGAGAGAGAGAGATATAGTGAAAGATATTTTGAGAGGGAGAGAGAGATGGGGTAACGAGGAACGGAGAGAGATAGATATAGTGAAAGATATCTTGAGAGGGAGAGAGAGATAGTGAGAGAGAGAGATGGGTGGACGAGAAACGGAAAGGGAGGGACATAGTGAGAGAGAGATGGGGTGACAAGGTACGGAGAGAGAGAGAGATATAGTGAAAGATATCTTGAGAGGGAGAGAGAGATGGGGTGACGAGGAACGGAGAGAGAGGGATATAGTGAAAGATATCTTGAGAGGGAGAGAGAGATGGGGTGACGAGGAACGGAGAGAGAGATATAGTGAAATATATTTTGAGAGGGAGAGAGAGACATGGGGTGACGAGGAACGGAGAGAGATAGATATAGTGAAAGATATCTTGAGAGGGAGAGAGAGATAGTGAGAGAGAGAGATGGGTGGACGAGAAACGGAAAGGGAGAGATATAGTGTGAGAGAGAGATGGGGTGACAAGGTACGGAGAGAGAGAGAGAGATAGTGAGAGAAATCTTGAGAGAGGGAGAGATATATTGAGAGAGCTCTTGAGAGAGGGAGAGGTATAGTGAGCTAGATCTAGAGAGAGTGAAAGAGATCATGAGAGAGGGAGAGAGAGAATGTGTGAGAAAGATAGAGGGATAGAGTGAGAGAGACAATGTCAAAGGTAGGGATACCTAGAGGCAAAGATTGGGTCAGTGATCGTTGCACCTCTTCTTCGAATACTGCTAAACCATTAAAGTCCAATACGAACGGTCATATTTGAATAAAAAAACAGATCACTGATTACATCAAGTTCTTTTTTTTAGATGTTTGTTTTGATTCTCTGTGAACGCGAATTCACGCGAGTAATCAGTGTTCGTTCTCGGGCGTAAGAGGATGTTCAAACATATTATTTGACCTGAGTTTTGAGTTTGTTCTCATGGTTCTGATATGATCCCCACTTGTCTTAATAATAAGTGTTTCAGACAACAAGTAGGACCAGTGGAACCTAAAAAAATATGAATTAATGAGAAAACTTCCAACTTTGATTTACAATTAAACTGAAGTTGAACTAAAAATGTACTTAATGTGATTTTGATAGTAGACAAACAAATATTTGTATAATCTCGCATTTGACATTGTTTTTATACAGAATCTTATATAAACCCACAAAGGGTTCGGGTATTCCAGAAATAAATTGTTTCAAAAAAATACAGGACTATTAAGTTCCAAATGACAACATTTTATGTGTGAGAAATACTTTGTTCCACCTAAACAGGAATAAGAAACAAAAACGTTATTTTACAACAATTCCGTCACTCTGTGTGCCACATTTGGTCCTTCCTTCTCATTTGTCCATCCTGATGTCCTTGTCATTTATGTAAACAAAATTTCAATTTCTCTATGCGACAACAATTTCTGTTTTATCTCAACATTTATAAAATTAAGACCACGTTTCAGCGTCATAATTTATGCAACAGCACATTTGGACAGAAGAGCAAAACATAAAATGTCACCACACCGACAAATGTCCCCTAGAAAGGCCAGATAAAATATTGTGCCACCGATGACAGGTCAACGTTCAACGCACAACAGCCAGCCACCGAACAATTGTGAAATTCATGTCGATGAGACTTGGGGTAATTTAAAATAATGTTTAATTAACAAACAACTGTCCAGGAAAAAACAAAACACAGAAAACGTGACAGATTGACAGGTCAGAGCTGACAAAGCACTGAGGGGCAGCAGGGTCTGGCTCTGGGTCTCCCAGTGGAATCACATGTCAAACGGTCCAACAGCGGAGCCAAGCAACAAGTTGAAAGTCAAAGGTCATACACGGCTACCCTATTTGATATTAACTCGTGTAATCATACAGCCCTCGTTCCCATATTTACCCAAAATACAAACACCCACACATCCATGCAAGGAGTCGGTATTCGCTATCATTCAAATTATTAAATAGAGACGTGCTTTGCCGTTGTTCGGTTTTTTTCCGCTTTTTGTTTTTGCCCATTTTGCCGGTTCCATAAAAGAGTCAGTCAGCCCTTTAAATTGAGGCATTGTTTCGGTATCAGTTAGAGAGCGCGTGTGTGTGTGCTATTGTGTTATGACATAGTACATATACACATGCATAGCCAGCGGTGGAATTCGGCAGAACTTTCAAAGAAGGAGAATATTGAAAGGCCTTTGGCGAAGTTGTAAAAAAGTCAATACAGATCCCTGTGTGCCTGGCAAAGCGGATATTCCAAGTATTCAATTCAAGGGACGGGAGGTTAACAAATTAGGCGATCAAGGAACAATAGTTGGAAGTTCTTGTGTAGGACTCAGAGCCAGAAAGCACCCAAAATTACAAATGAAAATGCTAGCCAAAAAGTACAGGCCCAAATGGAAAATAAATGTATGAGAATATCAAATTACACCCCAAAATGCACATAAAAATGTAAATTGAAAGTGGGACCAACAAATTCGCAATGTGGACAAATTTTATTAAAGTTTATCTAAGGCTTGAACATTAGTAAGAGAGTAATCTCTAAGCCATCTACAACTTCGTTAGGTTGCGATCAGTAAGCCTGTAAAATCGTCCCACTGTAAAATATGAAATTTAGCCCCAAACCATAGTGAAGAAAATGCCCCAAAAAATATAAAAAAACAAATTTTAAATGGAAATAGGTTCCAAAAATGTAGAACTTATAATAGGAAAAATCAATCCCACAATCGTTTTGAGCCAAAACCAATACGAACAAAAAAATTAGTTTTGGTTTTTTTTAATAATATCAAATTGCGGTCAGTTTTTATTATAAAAAAAATGGACCAAAAGCAAAAATTCCAAAAAAAAATTTGGGTAATTTTAATTAAAACTGCGAAAATTGGAAAAGAAAAGTAACCCCAAATGGTATTGAGACCATTTTTTCAGAGAGTAGTTTTGCAAGTTATATCCTGCTCAGCACATCAATTTGAGAAGAATTGTCCGTGTATGGCTTAATGTGAAGTAGGGGCCGAATAGGTAGGGCAGGCATGTCTTGGAGTCCTTAGTAGAAGTCCAATACCAATTCAAAATGGCCCCAAAGCAAGAAATGACAAATTGTCAAAAATTTGGGGTAACATGAAAAATATTTTTGGACCCAAAAAGGAAACAAATTTCACAAATACTTTCAATTTTTTTTTAGAATTTTTAATTTTGGGAAATTTTTGGTCCCAAATCCAAAATGAAACCGAACCCAACTAAACTAGAAAAAATAGCGAAAAAAATCGCCGTATAAAAAATTACCCCACAATAAAAACTGGTCCCAAAACCAAAAAGGAAAAAAAAAATTCACAAATACTTTAAATTTTTTTTTTAGAATTTTTAATTTTGGGAAATTTTTGGTCCAAAAAGAAACCGAAACCAACTAAACTAGAAAAAATAACGAAAAAAAATCGCCGTATAAAAAAGTTACCCCACAATAAAAATTGGTCCTAAAACCAAAAAGGAAAAAGACCCCAAAAATTAAAAAAAATGGAGGTAAAAAGCAACAAAACTAGAAAAATAAACAAAAACTTTCGCCGTATAAAAAAGTTACCGCACAATAAAAAATCGATCCGAAAAAAATCTCAAAAATAATTTACAATAATTTTGTTTTAACAATTTGGAAAAAAGGGCCCCAACAAAAATGAAAAATGTACACTACCAATACGAAAAAAATCTGTCAAATTTTTGGTTACCCTACAATAAAAAATCGATCCGAAAAAAATCTCAAAAATAATTTACAATAATTTTGTTTTAACAATTTGGAAAAAAGGGCCCCAACAAAAATAAAAAATTTACACTACCAATACGAAAAAAGTCTCTCAAACTGATGATCCCAAAACCAAAAAGGAAAACGACAAAAAAATGGGGTAAAAAGCAAACACCAAAAATGGGAAAAATTACCCCAACAAAACTGGAAAAATTAACATAAAGAATTCGCCGAATACAAAATTACCCCACAATAAAAAAATCGATACAAAATTATTCTCAAAAATAAAAATTCCTTTTACGAATTTTTAATTTTGGTCCGTAACCAAAAAAGAAAAAAAACTAAAATTAAAAAAAAAAACTTAAAATGGGGAAAATTGCCCCAAAAAAACTAGAACAATTAATACAAAGAATTTGAATTTAAAAAAATTGCTCCTACATATAAAAAAAAATCTCAAAATTAGTTTAGAATAATTTTTTTTAACCAATTTTGAAATTGGGCTCAAAATTGTAAAAATTGAGACCAGGAATTGGTATTTAAAAAAAATCTCAAAATTAGTTTAGATTATTTTTTTACCAATTTTGAAATTGGGTTCAGTACTGTAAAAATTGAGACCAAGAATTCGCATTTAAAAAAATCTCAAAATTAGTTTAGAATATTTTTTTTTAACAATTTTAAAATTGGATTAATTTTTGGCCCCAAAAATGTAATTAAAGAAATGGGAAATAACCCCCCATGGGGAAAATTGCCCCAAAAAAAACAAAAACAATTAATACAAAGAATTTGAATTTAAAAAAGTTTATCTTTAGTAAAAACTACACATACAAAAAAATCTCAAAATTAGTTTAGAATATTTTTTTTTAACAATTTTGAAATTGGATTAATTTTTGGCACCAAAAAGGTTATTGAAAAAATGGGATAAAAAATTGGGAAATGGGGAAAATTGCCCCAAAAAAAAAACAAGAACAATTAATACAAAGAATTTGAATTTAAAAAAGTTTCTCTTTAGTAAAAACTACACATACAAAAAAAATCTCAAAATTAGTTTAGAATAATTTTTTTTTTACCAATTTTGAAATTGGGCTCAAAACTGTAAAAATTGAGACCAAGAATTCGCATTTAAAAAAATCTCAAAATTAGTTTAGAATAATTTTTTTTTAACAATTTTAAAATTGGATTAATTTTGGGCACCAAAAAGGTGCCCACCCCATGGGGAAAATTGCCCAAAAAAAAAAACAAGAACAATTAATACAAAGAATTTGAATTTAAAAAAGTTTCTCTTTAGTAAAAACTACACATACAAAAAAAATCTCAAAATTAGTTTAGAATAATTTTTTTTTTACCAATTTTGAAATTGGGCTCAAAACTGTAAAAATTGAGACCAAGAATTCGCATTTAAAAAAAATCTCAAAATTAGTTTAGAATATTTTTTTTTTTAACAATTTTGAAATTGGATTAATTTTTGGCACCAAAAAGGTAATTGAAAAAATGGGATAAAAACCCCCCCATGGGGAAAATTGCCCCAAAAAAAAACAAGAACAATTAATACAAAGAATTTGAATTTAAAAAAGTTTCTCTTTAGTAAAAACTACACATACGAAAAAAATCTCAAAATTAGTTTAGAATATTTTTTTTTCCAATTTTGAAATTGGGTTCAGTACTGTAAAAATTGAGGCCAAGAATTCGCATTTAAAAAAAATCTCAAAATTAGTTTAGAATATTTTTTTTTAACAATTTTAAAATTGGATTAATTTTTGGCACCAAAAAGGGATAAAACCGCTTATCTCGTAACAGTGAGCGTTACAATTGTATATGCTCACTGTTTAAGGCTCCGACTATCATCCGATCATAAACAACTGCCTGGCATTTCTGGGCAGTCTTTTGACAATTTCATGAGAAGACCTTCCCGGTCAGCCATTCTCTTTTTCCCACACATCCTCGAGGAGAAATCACTTGGCACCCATGTATGGTGGTTCTGACAGGACTCTCGATTTGATAAAAAATGTAAGGCCCCTTTAACAGGCCTCTTACACCCTTCTCTCCATGGCGGGGAGTGCAAATGAAAAGCCAACACCCTCAACAACAATGACGACAACAATAAAGGTTTCACATTGAAATAAAGCGTAGCTAACGCTACAGCTAAGAGGCGGCATTGTGTGTTTGACATATTGTTGGTAATGGCCTGAAAGTGTTCTATGGCAAATGTATGAAATAATAGTCGGAAACCAATTAGAATTTATGGGACATACCTCTAGGTGTAAACCAAAAAGTGATCTCAGAAATGCTCAACAGAAAAAGAAGAGAATACAAGACAGAGTTTCCAGGGTATCCTAGTCCATCAAAGCGGAATATGTCCCTATAATCTCCATAACTACAGAGACTGTAAAGCCCCCCCTCAAACTCTTCCTCGTGCAGGGTATTCGGTGATTCACCCCTGCCGGTTTCTACCCCAACATTCAAACTTGTTTTCAAAACGATTCGTTTGCTTCGAACAATACACACTTGTACCTGTGCCTGTGCCTGTGCCCTTCCATTTCACGTCTGTATGTGTGCACTCAAATCTGTGTGTGTTTTTAAGAATGCGTGGCTTTATGGGTGTTTTACGGGAATTGTGCAAAAAAAGAGGGGGGCAATTGCCGGGTTAACACACAAACAATGGTCGGCCATAAGTACCACAACATCTCACCGCAACAATACAAATGCGAGTATGTGGAATATTTTGATTTGAGCCAACAATTTTCTAATTAAATTCATATATGAAAATGAATGAAATGAAATGAAAACCACGCGATTAGATGTCCCATATAAATACGATATCGATATACGGGCAGAGCCATGTCCAATTGGCAGTTGTAGATGTTCGTAGCCAGCTACGAATCAGCGGAAATGTGAGTTTGAACTGTGTCATTTAAAATCCACTACCAAATATCTTCAGCTGGACCCCAAGGCAAGTAGAGAAAAAGTTTCTTTCCACCCATTCAAAACCGAAAATATCCATGGTAATGTTTAACAGATTAGTTTAATCAACTGTGTGATGTGTCCCCGAAATATTTTCCGGCACAACTCCCCCTCCTAATTAAAGGTTAGTGGCTAATTTTCGAATTAGGCAGCCACATGGTAATTGTAGCTAATGTTCTTTCTATACACTGGCAGATGCTCTGTTAGCACGTAGCAGTGCCCGCATGTACAGGCACAGTGGGTCAGAAATTGCTGAAAGTCATAGGAGTTTTTTTTTTGGACTCTAAACAATCTTTGAATTCTTAAGCTTCGAAAATCTCTAAACAAAAAAACGTTCACGTTTAGTGAAAAACAGAAGTTGCATTTTTTTTAAACTGGCTCCCATGCCCACTGTGCTGTATATCGATCGAGACATGTGTAGGCGATGCGTGTGTTAAAAGGGCATGTTAACAATTTGTCAGTAAGTTTGTTTAACCATTATCAGGTTATTGCATTTAATTTGACCTCATTTCGTTTGCCCTCTTTAAACCATGCGCCCTCTTGTGCCTCCCCCCCAGACCAGCCTTGGCACGCTTATTCATGCTGCCGTTTTTGGCTTTGGCGTTCCGCTGAAAAGTATTGATTTCATTACATGACCCACACACACACACACACTTAGGTATATCCGTGCTTGTAGGTGTATCTATTTCCGTTTCATGTTCTCATCTACTTCGCTATGGGACGCCGGGGGTGTATTTCGTTTGTCGGGAGGTTTGTTATGCAGTCATTAGAAAATTTTCAATTTATATATTTTCTGATGTAGGGTGTCCACCATGCCGGGCGACTGAACGTAATGCCACCAAGTATTTTGAATACTCGCCGTTATCGAAGAACATATTGATTTGCTCATTTGGCTCATTGGGGGTGGTAGAGATCGAGGGGGAGGTGGCGGTGGAGGTGGAGGACGTGTAGTTGATTACAACGAGTATGCCTGCATAGCGTGGTACAACAAATCGAGTATTATATTTCCCTGACATTCACAATAGAAATTTTATGGTTTCCGCGTAACGAACTGAACGAAAATAATTTGAAAACTTGGTCAGAGCAACAAAGCATCGAAACAGAGCCAAAATTAAAAATGAACGAAAGAAAGGCCAATCAATCAGCTAATGCCACAAAAAAAAACAAAAAGACCCCACCACCGCAACGAGTGAAATTGCCTGGAATTGTGGCGGTGCGTGCATACGTGGGCGACACAGTGTTCCAAGTCATAATCAAATTTTGGATGTAGGCACTTTTTAAAAACTATTAGAAAGAAAGATATAAAGAAAAGGAGGTAAAACCGGTTTGAGGTAAAACCGGTTTGAGGTAAACCAGGTATATGGGTAAACAAAAAAATCATACGCTTTTCTAGATATCGTTTTTATTTAGAGATTAGATGATGTCTGAAGGGGGGTGGAGAAACCCGGTTTTAATGGTAAACCTACAAACCCGGGTGTTTAGGAAAACCGGTTTTTTGGTCAACAAAAAAAAAGTCGTACGCTTTTTTACATATCGTTTACATTGAGAGATTATATGATGTCTGAAACAGATTTGAAGAAAGGGGGAGAACACCGGTTTTTGGGTAAACAAACAAAAATCATACGCCTTTCTAGATATCGTTTTTATTTAGAGATTAGATGATGTCTGAAGGGGGGTGGAGAAAACCGGTTTTAATGGTAAATCCGGAAAACCGGGTGTTTAGGAAACTCGGTTTTTTGTCAACAAAAAAAATCATTCGCTTTACTTGATAGATTAGACAATTTAATAATAGATTAGATTGAAAGAAATGGCAAACCGGTTTTATGGTAAACCCGAAGACCCGGTTTTTGGGTCAGGCAAACAAAAAATCATCGACTTTACATGATATCATTTACTTAGGAGATAAGATGGTGTCTGAAACAAATTCGAAGAAAGGGGGAGAACACCGGGATTTACGGAAAACCCGGAAAACCGGTTGTTTAAGAAACTCTGTTATTTGTTAAACAAACACAAAAAAACATTCGCTTTACATGAAATCATTTACTTAGCAGATTTGAAGAATGGGAAGAAAACCGGTTTTTGTGGTAAACCCGGAAATCCGGATGTTTTGGTAAAAAAAAAAATCATCCGCTTTACTAGATATCGTTTGCATTGAGAGATTAGATGATGTCTCAAACAGATTTGAAGAAAGAGAAAACCGGTTTTATTGGAAAACCCGAAAACCCGGTTGTTTGGAAAACTCGGTTTTTGGGTTAACAACAACAACAAAAATTAAATGGCTTTATCATTCATCATTTAAAGAAGAAGGGAAACAATTTTTTTATAAAACCGATTTTTTGGTTAAAATCGTTTTTTTTTATTTTCTGACACCTAGTTGAACGTGTTGAACAATTTGCAGAAGAAAACTGTTTTATGAAATTTTAAAAAAAAACCAATCTGAAAACGAATCCTGCCTCACTTTGGTTGAACCGAAAACCCGGTTATTATTTTGAAAAAAAAGGAACCCACAACCATGAATTCTACCCAAAACAAGTTCATAAAAGTTGACAACACAAGTCTCAGCTATATTGCAGATATTTGTTCATGTTATCGGGGTGGGGGAACATTGCTTCAGCCATTTTCGCATTTCATGTTTTTACACGAAATAAGGCGACATTGAGCACAAAATAGTAGAAGTTACTACCGTAATCGAAACTAGATTTGTAGAAAATGTTGAAAGCCGTTTAATGATGAGTGCAAAAAAAAAATGTAAAAATGATTTCCTAAATAAGGTTTTTTTACAAAGTAATTTTTTTATTCTAATTGTGAGTCCAACGGTAAATTGGGTGACACAGACCAAATGGTTAGAGTTTTTGCAGCGACAGACCAAAGCCCCGGGGCGCTTTAAATAAGATTTATTAAGGCTCATTAATCGGGTGTATTGCATCAGCCATTTTAGTTTTTGGAATTGCCGCAGGACATGAGATAACAATTACTGAGTGTGACATTTGTGCGCCAGCTTTACAGCTCATTAAAATAAACCGAGCATTCGGCTATGACAAATTAAAAAATTTATTCGGTTTTTTAAAGTTTCCCTTTAATAATCTTAGGAAATATCTGTCCATTCTGGTGTGGATGCAAAAACTGTCCACCTCACTGAATTTTGAATGGTTTGCAACCACTGTGCAATGCCCCTATGACACGAATGTGAAGACCGCCATATGAGGAATTAATTCGGTTCGGTTGGGGGGTTGGGGGGCAGGCACAACTCTCAATGGCAGCGTCTTTAAATAAATTCGTACGTTTCGTTGTGATGTCAGTATTTACATGGAAATACAAATACGCATCGCATTGATTATTGGTTTGTGTTCCAAACTATGCCGGTTATCGGCAGCAGTCGTATGTGGCAGGAAATTTTTAAAATTTTCTCAAATTTGTTTACTGTTAATTTCACTAAATCTGAGATTACGATTTCAATAATTTTTAGAATTTTAATGTTGGCAATTATAGCAAAAATACGACGAAAATCATTAAAAGTGTAATAAAAATGGAATTAATGAAATCATAAGCAAATCGATAGTTAAAATGATTTGGGTACTGGGTAATGTGAATGAGTGTAAAAGTATTGCCAACTGCCCCCATCATACGATATAGTATTAGGTTGGCAACATTCCGAAACATGGTTCGGCAAATGTATAAGAAAAAATAATAAAAAAAAAATTATTTGGAAACTAAAAAGTTATTTTCTATGTGAATTGAGGCCAACAGTTGTCTGAAACCATATCAGCTAAATTTCGCTTACGATTAGTAATCAATTAGATTACTTTTAAAATGAATTGTATGTGAATATGCGATGCTCCATTAAACAAATTTCTGATAAAAAATTGATTACAATTTCAAATAATCTAAAAGTAATCAAGATTACTACAAATTAAGGGAAAAGAATCAAAGGACACGCGATTTGCATGATCACACGTTTGCAAGACATGATCGTTAGTAATTGTTCGCTCTTGTCACGGCAACGTGTATGAACATGAGCAAAAGGCTCAACACGCTGTCATCTCGAATAAAGATAAATAAATCTCAACGAATTCCACAAGCAATTTTTGTCAACGGCATAAACAGGGTGATTTTTTTTTTGTATAAATTTGATCATTTTTAGTTTTTTCAGATTAACTTAAAGTTATTAACTTTTGATCCACCCCATACAAGAAATCAAAGGGAACGCTATCAGCTTAGCAATATTAAAAAGGACAAACAAAAATCTCATACCGGTAAGGAGAAATATAACTCAGACCAAATACTGGTTGAATTTGATGTGACTCTGATGTGAATAATCAGAAAGAATAAAAGTAATCTCTGAAAGTAGTCGGATTATTTTCTGATATAAATCTGAGAATTGATAAAAATCTATTTTTTAAAAAATTTGACGTGATACAGACATTTCCACGAGTCTGTCTGCCAAAAATCAGCTTGATTGGATCACTGCAAAAGGGTTAAAAATCGGTTCAAAGGCTTTCACACAGGCCACTACGAGCTTCATACTTCAAACTTAAGAAAATTCAGACGTGTACATGAAAATCGCCGATACACGTGTATTTTTATTCTTTATCCCCTTTCCGAAAAAGTAAATTTGGTTCATAGGACATAGAATGTGTGTAACACGGTGTAATGTGTGAGGTCAAATAGAAATTTCAAAAAAAAAAAAAACATCAAAATGTGTGAATTTAAAAAAAAATCCAAAAAAAATCATATTTGTGATTTGGGACTTTTTCTCTACACCTTTCGCCTACAAACTTGAGAATCATGATTCGGGTCATACTGTATGCAAAGACAGGGTGTCTGAGAAGACAATTTCTCCCCCCGAAGACCGCCCATGATGTCCATCACTGATTCGGTCTATCGCCATCAGAGCCGGTGTGGCAACAACATCACAATGCATCGAAGGTATGCCTCACTTATACTCCGATAGTTATTTCATCCGACAGGTGGACTATGTGAAGGGAAGGGACACACAAATAAATTCCATTAGTCAGCTGGAAGCTGGGCAAATGTTGGACGGATGCCATATATATTTTTCTCACAAGTACGTGAGAAGATTTTTTATATATGGAAACTGGCTTTGTGTAATTCATAGAAAATAGAATCCTTCCGCTAATACTTCAATTTCATATGGAAAGTTGGAGCTGATCAGCGACAGATATTCTTTTTAGAGGCACTGACGGCGGTCAACATCGTCACCAACACAAACACCACCACCGCAAACACGTGACATTGAACGGAAATCCCACAATAATAATGTGAGCAGAACGTGTTCCTAGATGACCGCATACATATAACGAGTATGTGTGTGTGTGTGTGTGTGTGTGAACATATGCCGACAACAACAACTACAACAACAGTTTAATGAAATAGACAAACCGAGAGAGAGAGAGAGCTAGCGAAAGTTAAAACAACAACATACAACCGATGAAGGCGCGAAAAACTTAAATGTGGCAACGTCATGTCTGACCGCCCCCATTCACCCCCACGCCACCTAATGCCACAACAGCAAGAAATTGGAGAATTATGTCATTTCAGTTGTATGTATTTCATTTTGCCATCACTTCCTCGGGTTTCTGCCATTTGTCGTTGGCGTTGTTCTTGGTCATTTTCTTCTCCGGGTTGGCGTGTCTCATAATCTTAATTACAAAAAAAAAAAAAAAAAAAAAAAAAATGTATACTGTCAGTCATCATGGCGGTGATAGGGCGGGTGAGAGGGGGAATTGTTGTAGTGGGGGTTTTGTGTGGTTGCGTCGGCCAAAGGAGTAAAACGAGTTCAAGAAGTTAACTGTAAACATTTCAAGGTTATTTCGAAATACATAATAAACGCCATAACGAGGTTAGTATAGGGCAGTCATAACCATAAAACCACATCATGTTTGAGTTTGTCCATGCTATGGTTAACACTTGCCCCCCTTTCCACCCCTCCCCTCCTCCCACCCCATTAAAGCGTAAATGGTAGACATTCTTTTGGTTTTTTAAAACGAGGCGTGAATGAGAAAATCTACTGGTGATTTGAGAAATTCTGTTATTCTAATGAATTATTGGCATTGTCAGCGAAAATTCACCCGAATGACGTGGGCCTAGAATTCTGCAGGTCAGCAAGATGTTAACATTAATCAGGAAGATCAAATTCGACTTTTTCTGTCCTATGAACCAAATTTACTTTTTCGGAAAGGGGATAAAGAATAAAAATACACGTGTATCGGCGATTTTCATGTACACGTCAGAATTTTTTTAAGTTTGAAGTATGAAGCCCGTAGTCGCCTGTGTGAAAGCCTTTGGACCGATTTTTAACCCTTTTGCAGTGATCCAATCGAGCTGATTTTTGGCAGGCAGCCTCGTGGAAATGTCTGTATCACGTCAAATTTTTTAAAAAATAGATTTTTATCAATTCTCAGATTTTCCTAATTTTTTTTTTTTTTTTTTTTAAATGGTTATCGGTTTTTTTAAAGGTTCAAAAAACATTTTTTTTTCGTAACGCTTAAGTAGTTTAAAAATTTGGAGTCTCTTCAAGTTATGCTAAGAAAAGTGAAAATATATTTTTTTTTTCACGGTGTTATGAGTTTTCTTTTTTATTTTTTTTTTTTAACTTCACACATTTTGCTTTTCGACAATTTCACATCATCATCACAAGATCAAGTGTAAAAGTCAAGAAAACAAAATCAAACGGACTCCCAGGCAAAAAATTCAACGTATAAATTCATATGAATTTTGCGAGCAAATCCCACCGAGAATTTAAAAAGAAGGTCATGTCAAAAAGACATGTAAATTTGCCTTTACATGCCAGTCTTAGCCTTCGATTGAAAGCCAATAACAAAAATAATTTTTTTGTAATGCATACTTTTTGTCAAAGTCCAAATTTTCTTTCTAGCATAGAAAATATTTATTTTTTTATTTTTTTTATTAAATGCAATTTTTTTAGCCATAAGTTGTGATTACTCACAAATGACCTGTCTGATTTGATTGAAATAAATCTTAAAAAATTTACATCTATATTATTTTTAATATTCGCCTTTGAATCGGAGTGAAAGTTTTAAATTGTTAAGAAAAAATCATAAAAAAAACCTAAAATCACACAAAGTGTCCTTTTTCAGCAGTTTTTCATAAATACGCGTTTTCCTATATCAGACACAAAAAACATATCAGTTGAGCTCTCAGTTGGTTTTTTAAAAACCGGTTATTATTTTTTTTGTTTTTTCAAATTCCGTTTCTAACATTTTCTAGACAGTCATGTATTGAGCTGCAATTGAATTTCACTTTGATCAAATAAAACCGGGTTGAAAATAATAAAACCGGTTTCACGGAAAAAACTGTTTTTCTTTTTTTAATTACCTACATTTGAACTTCGTAAACGTTCAACCGCCACCCGGATCCTAAATAAAAAAAACGAACTGGTTCTACAAAAACCCGGTTACTTTTTTTCAAATTCCGGTTATAACACTTTATAGACTGCAATTGGATTTTGATTGAATTTCACTTTGATCAAATAAAATCGGGTTAAAAAATAATAAAAACCGGTTTCACGGAAAAACAATTTTTTTTAATTACCTACATTTGAACCACGTAAACGGATCACCCGGATCCTAAATAAAAAAAAACTAACCGGTTCTACAAAAACCCGGTTATTTTTTTTCAAATTCCGGTTATAACACTTTATATACTGTTATGTATTAAGCTGCAATTGGATTTTGATTGAATTTCACTTTGATAAAAAAAAAACCGGTTTGAAAAATAATAAAACCGGGTTCACGGATTTTTTTTTTTTTTTAATTACCTACATTTGAACTTCGTAAACGCTCAACTTCAGATGGAAATTGAATAAGAAGTTTGTTCACATTATTTTGATCCTGAATAAAAAGTTTTTTTTAAATCCGTTCAGATCCGTTTTTAGTTCTTTCTAAACCCTTAAAGTACTAAGTTTGAATTGAGGCGGTTTTTTTTATATTTTCAGCGAGAAATCGTAAAAATATGTGGTTAATATGTTTTGATTAGATTTTTGGAAATGTTTCAAAACGGGTTAAAAAAACGGTTTTATGAAAAAATCTGTTATTTGTTGTTTCCCCCCTCACATGACAATTTGCAATTGATTAAGATGATTGCAGGAATTATTCAATACAAAACATTGAAATTTAAACTAAAAATAATCGGTTTACAAAGAATGAATAAAGTTTGTATTGAATCGGTTTTTTTTTTAAAAAATAAGAAACCCGGTTTTATGCAAAAAATTTTTTATTCATTTTTTTGTTCACAGTAATTGGTTAACTTCATAAAACTTTGAGCGGGATGGTTGTTCTTAAACGATGATCCGCTAAACCGGTTCGAGATTACTTTTGATTCTTTCTGATTATTTATAGTAATCCCGAGTAATGTCATTCAAAAATATGGTGATGCAAATTCTTTTCTTATCTTTATTCGAGATGGCAGCAGATGGTTAGCCTTTTGCTCACGTTCATGCACGCCCCCGTGACAAGAGCGAACAATTGCTAACGATCATGTCTTGCAAACGTCTGATCATTCATGATTCGTGCAAATCGCGTGTGCTGTGATTCTATTTCATTATTTTCCGGCAATTTACTTTTCGATTATTTGTAATTTTTATCACAAATTGTTTTCTAGAGGATCAGATATTCAAAACAATTATTTTTGAAAGTAATCTAATTGATTACTAATCGTAATCGAAAGTTAACAAACAATGGTATGTAAATATATTCCGATTTTTGTGTCAGCTTTTGGCATAACATACTTGGTTTTTAAAAGATCTTGCGCACAGCCCCATCTATATGTCACTTTAATAGAGGCCACACAAGAGATTCGCAATATTACATTCACTATACATTTTTTTGTAAAAAAAAAAAAATAAAGAAACAGAAATAACAAGATGACACTCACTCTGTTTCATTGTTCTCAAACACCAATTCGCCTTGTTGCGGTTCGAAATCTTTGCCACCCTTGGCCGTACCATCCTCCGTCCAATACGGGATGATGACCTTACCGCGCGCACCCGAATAACGTTGCACTTTCAATTCGTAAGCACCGGCCGATTCGACCAATTCATGATCGGCCTGACTAAGAGCAAAGATGCCGGCATGATCGTCATCCAATATCATAACTGTGGCCACTTTGGGTATCGACAAGACGGCCGGCTCCGATGGATTGCTCAGGCGCACATAGAAATGTTCGTCCTGTTCGAAGACATCGTCATCGATGACTTCGATCTTGAAGCGTTGCTCGTCGACGCCGGGTGGAAAGGTGAGAACACCCTTTTTGCCCACATAGTCACTACCGGCTTCGGCGCTACCATCTTCCGTCTGAAATTCGACGGTCGTGTAGCCCGATAGATCGCCGCGTCTTACGACGCGCACCTCGAATTCACCACAACTTTCCATGACCGTATAGTGGCCGGGTTCAAAGAAAATACGGAGAGGAGCCTCATCTTCGTCGGCGGCAACGTCGACACGTTGCAATTGTGCCTTGACTTCGCTTAGATCGCTCTGGGCACGCTCCTGAATTTTGCGCATAATATTGCCGCTGCCCATCATTTTGCGGGTAGCCTGAATGCGATAGAATGCCCGGGATTTGGGACCGCGATTTATCATTTGTTCCTGTGCCATCATTTCTAATTGCTCCAGATCACTTTGTGGATATTTCTTGCGCAGGTCCTTAAGCAACGAAATGTACTCACGTCGCGCCTCCTCAAAGTCTTTCATTTCTTCCGTTTCTTCCAAAGCTTTGATCTCACTGTCTTGCTGGTTCATTTCGAGCGCCGCGTCGCCCTCAGCGCTCACAATAACGCCACGCTTATTCATCCGATAGTTCTTGTCGAGATATTTGTAGATCAGTAGGCGACGATCCGCAATGTAGGCGGTCAGGACGGTGGCGGGGAAGAACATGAATGTCAACAGGCCCTCCCACACTTCGATACGTCCGGGCGAAATTTGAGCCAAGATCAGATACAACCAGATGTAGGCAAAGACGGACCACGTCGCCGTGACGAAGAACACACGCAAATGCTTGATCTTACGCACCTCTCCGTCGGGAACAACTAACACACACAATGCTATAATCACGAAGAGATTGTACGCCGCTGAGCCGACAATAGTGCCGGGCCCCAGGTCGCCCGCCTCGAAGTTCTTCGCAAACATTTCGATGACCGACAGCAGGATTTCGGGTGCACTAGAACCCAACGCCATAAGGGTGAGATTGGCCACCGTTTCATTCCAGACACGCACGACGACAATTTGTTTCTCGCCATTCTTCTTCTTGATCACCACCTCCTTCTCCTTGGACGTGATCACTTCAATTGCTGCCATAAAGCGATCGGATACAATTGAAACGCCGATAAACAGGTAGACCATGACAAAGAAGTAAAACAAGCCGCGGGCAACACGATCTCCCGTACTGAGATTCGTCTGAGGCTCCCACAACGGAATAACCAGACCCGCAGTGCACAGTGGCTGAGAGCCTTGCGCCAGCGCTACGGTAACATTGTCAAACGTATCCGATGGCCTGGATGTCGATGACGATAACGATGATGCTGGCGACGAGGCATTATTGTCTTCATCACCATCGAGGCCATCGAGGGCGTCCGTGACGCTCCTGAGTGTTGACGTTTGACCATTTTCGTCAATCACCTCGGCAGCCAGTGTGAGCGTTATTGTGCAAGACGCCAAGAGCACACACAGTGCTACGAGCAGCTGTTTCGGTATAGGACCCATTTCGGTATATTCTGTCTGTCTGTCTCTTAATTCGATTCTCTGTTTGTTTTCGTTTCTCTTTGTCTATCGCACGACTACGAGCCGTCTCTATTGTGATTTAAAATTATGATTGCGTTTGTTATCGCTACTGTGGTGGTTGGTTGTGGTGCAGAGACGACGGTGACGGTGACGGTAGTGGTTGTGGTTGTGGTCCAGTTGTCTTGTGGATCGGTGCTGCTGCTGCTGTTGTCGAAGAAAACACCTTCGCTCTTCTCTCACCGCAGAAGGTGTTCTTCCTCTCACAGAGTTAGTGCCACAGCTGCCACAGTATGCTGCTGGTTGGCTGCGCAATCGCACCTACAACAATTAATTTTTCGTTTTTCTCTGTTCTATTTACAACAAAGCGTTCTGAGAATTCTGATTCGATTTCAGTGTGGACGGCGTAAGCTTGCTGGGGGGAGGCTTGCTTGCGTGCTTGATGGGTTGGCGTGTTTTGTATTTGGTCTGTTTGTGATTCAAACTGGAAAGGGTTTGGTATGAACCTGGCCACTTTCTGATTGATGCCGTTTGCAGTGACAGTTAGTCAAAGTGATCGTGTTGGGAGAGTTTGTCAAGGTATGGTATTTTAAAAATGGAAGAAAGCGTTTTTCTTGTGGGTTTCTTTTTGGTTTGTTAAGTGCTGATTAGAGTGTTTGCCGAACAGAGCGAGCAAGAGCAAGAGAGTGCGTGTGCTTTGTGTGTTCTCTGTTTGTAGAGAGGTGGTTGCTGTTTTCTTTTTTTTCTTTTGCTAATTGTAATGTGTGTGAGTTTTTATTTTTTTAATAAGTGCAGCTTTAAAATTTCTCTTTATGATTTGTTTTCTATTTTCTTGTTCGTATTGCTTGGCTTGCTGTTGAACAGGGAGAATTGATGCGTGCTCTATAAACTATGAAGCTTTATACTCATCACTACTACATTGGTTCTCTTTGGCTTTGGCGTTTGGCGTTTGGACAAGAAATGAGTGAACAAAGCTTGGCTTTTTCGGTATCGGTTGGCTGTCGTAAGACTTTGCTTTCGTTGCTTTTAAATTTCAAGATTTGTTTGTTTTTTTTCGAACGTTTCCAATTCGGCACAGAGTGTTGAGTGAAACTCGATTTGAAGTTATTGCCAATTTCGATTTGAATTCGTTAGATTTGTTTTACAGTGTAGTGTAGCGTTATATCGGGTGCGGTTACTCGTTGAAAATCGTTCCAATCGTAAATACTAGCTGGCCATGTTTGAGATAAACGTATTGCAACTGGTGTTTGGCCTGCAATAGAAAAAAGAAAAAAAAGAAACAGTTGGATTAGAGTTGAGTTCTGTAAAATCTGTAAATAGGGAAATTTTAAGTAATTAATGAGGAATTTTCATAAACCTTCATACTGATGCAGGTTGAAAGAGAGATTCTAGCTTATATAAAACAGGCGCCCAACGGGGATCAGGTTAATGGAACTTTTCTGAACATGCACCCAATGTGGATCAGGTTCATGGAACTTTTCCAAACAGGCGCCCAACGTGGATCAGGTTAATGGAAATTTTCTAAACATACGCCCAACGTAGATCAGGTTAATGGAACTTTTCCAAACAGGCGCCCAACGTGGATCAGGTTAATGGAACTTTTCTTAACTGGCGACCAACGTGGATCAGGTTAATGGAACTTTTCCAAACAGGCGCCCAACGTGGATAAGGTTAATGAAACTTCCCAACGTGGATCGAGTTAATGGAACTTTTCCAAACAGGCGCCCAACGTGGATCATGTAAATGAAACTTTTCCAAACATGCGCCCAACGTGGATCAGGTTAATGGAACTTTTCTGAACTGGCGACCAACGTGGATCAGGTTAATGAAACTTCCCAAAGTGGATCATGTAAATGGAACTTTTCCAAACAGGCGCCCAACGTGGATCATGTAAATGGAACTTTTCCAAACAGGCGCCCAACGTGGATCATGTAAATGGAACTTTTCCAAACAGGCGCCCAACGTGGATCATGTAAATGGAACTTTTCTGAACTGGCGACCAAACTTAAGCAATTTTTTTACATAAAATTAATAAATTCATAATAAAAATATAACCGCAGGAGGTTTCATGAAAGCTGGACAATTATGGAAGCCAGGAAATAATTTGCATTTGAAATACAAGTGTTCACTTTTTCCAAACTGGCGTCAACGTATAAAAGAGTAAGTAAATATTTTATAAATGGTTTCTTCACATTAAATGAAAGCAGAAAAAAGTTATCACAATTTATTCTACACCCGTATTTAAACAAAATCAAAAAAACCCTGGTTAAGAAAAATTTATGAAAATACAATAACAATTTTCAGACATTTTTCATAACAACGTTTTTTAAACTTTTTACATATACGGAGGATAAACTTTAAGTTTTAACATTTCCCATTTATTGGGACAGCTTACTTTTCGTTAGCATCACAATTTCTCAGACCAAGGTTGCTGAAAATAGGATAATTGAAGCCAACCTAGTTTAGACTGCTTGATACTGGCGCCCAACGCTTAGCAGACTATATCTGCCTTCTGGAAACTTAATTACGTTCCACACACGAGGACGGTGTCTACATATGTCTATGAAATCCGAAAATTATAAAAAAAGAACGACAATAAAATTATACAGGGTAACTCCAAAATGTTTAATATGAGACGACAAATCTGGAGCAATCAAAACCGAACTATTTACTGTCGACCTTAAAGTAATTAAGGGCGAACTCGAACCTGATATCGACCAACCTGGAGCTATTTAGCCCGAACTCAAGCTAATTAATTGTCGAACTCGAACCTACATTTCTTTTTCCGATGACAACTCGTCAATAACATCGAACCGCCATAAGAAATTCCCCTTCGAAAATGTTTTCCCGAAACTTTTAATTAAAATTTCAAACATTCCGACAATATCTCAAAATGGGAAAACATAAACAAGAAAAAAAACTACACGTATATCTGTTGCTGTTGTTTTTGAATTTCATAGACAGGCGGCGGACAGACAGCCAGAGACATTCAAATTCGTTAACAGTCTTCCTCGGTCATGTGTTTTCAATGCATCTACAATTTCGTGGTTGGCTGCTGCGGGCTGGTCCATCTTGTTGAGCTCTGTATCGATGCCCTGTGTTTTCTTTTTGATCCATTTTATTTTCGCTTTTGTTTAGACGTTGTTGCTATTGAATTGAAAACGAGACGACTTGTTTATTTGTCGATGTGAATGAAAGCGAAAAAAAAAGAAAAGAAAAAAAGGTGGTGTTTTGCATAGCACGGCACGCCACGGTTCATCTTAGTCATGGCTCCCCGATAAACATTCAATACATTTCTGGCATGGCCAGAGGAGAATTAATGATGATATTGATGTGCATTGCACGATGGATTGAAATGTAGGAAAAGGGGACAGGCCCATGAACTGTTTTCTATAATATCATTCGCTGACGGCAGTTTATCATACTTTGTTTCGTTTTCTTCAAGTGAAATTATAACCTGGAATACCTTAGACAATTTAACCCGGAGTAACTATGACTCAGGACAGAGTAATATGTGACTTAGACCACTATCACTCTTACTGGCACATACCTGCAGAACGCTCAATCGTAAGGGAGTTCGAAGAATTTTTGGAAATAATTGCCCATTCTCGAACTTGAACTTTCACACAAACCCAGCTGAAGGGGTTTCGAACTTAAAAGCAGAAGACGGACTCAGTGGGTTTAGTCAGAGGTGACCGAAAAGGGGCCAAATTTGAAAACTTCGACTCTCAAAAAAAAAAATTAAAACTTTCCCAAAAATGTATTTACGATATGTCTAGTATTTTACATATAATTCATATTGGACTATATTAAATAAAGTGGTGCTGCAGACTTATCAAAATACGTTTTCACTTTGTTGTGGTCTCTCCGCTAAAGGCATCAGAACAAAACCTTTCATAGGAAAAATTATACATTCTTTGGAACTTAAAATTTGAAGAAAAAATATTTTTTTTTGATAAAATCTGATAAAACAATTTTTTTTTTAAAAAAAATTTCTTGAAAAATTCTGTTTTATAAAAAACCGCTAAAGTTATCAAAACAATAAGTACAATTTTATAGTCGCTGGGATTTTATTAAAAAAATAAAATATTTTTTTTTGCGATTTTTTGATAAAATAAATTGTTTTTTTTTAAGAAATGTTCTTGAAAATTTTTGTTTTAAAAAAAACGCTAAAGTCATCAAGACAATAAGAGAACTTTTATAGTGGCTGGGATTTAATTGAAAAAAAAAATATTTTTTTTGGCGATTTTTTGAACAATTTTAAAACAATTTTCTAGAAAAATTCTAGAAATTTTTTTTTGGCGATTATTTGGTAAAACAGATTTTTTTGTGGCGATTAATTGTTAAAAAAAAATTTTGTTTTTAAAAAATTTTCTTCAAAAATTCTGTTTTAAAAAAAAATTAGCTTAAGTCATCAAAACAATAAGAAAAGTTTTTAATAAAAAAAAAATTATAGTCACTGGAATTTAAAATTTGAAGGCAAAAAAATATTTTTTTTTCGATTTATTGATAAAAATATTTTTTTTTTAAAAAAAAATTCTTAAAAAATTCTGTTTTAAAAAAACAAAAAGAAAATTGTTTAATAAAAAAAATTTATAGTCAGTGGAAATTAAAATTTCAAGAAAAAAAATTTTTTTTTTTTTGGCGGATTGTTTATAAACAATTTTTTTTTTTTTTAATTTTCTTGAAAAAATCTGTTTTAAAAAAACCGCTACAGTCATCAAAACAATAAGAAAATTTTTTAAAAAGAAACATTTTATAGTCGCTGCATTTGAAGATAAAAATATTTTTTGGCGATTTACTGATAAAAATATTTTTTTTTTAAAAAAATGTTCTTGAAAAATTCTGTTTTAATAAAAACAAAAACAAAAATTTTTAATAAAAACAAATTTATAGTCACTGGAATTAAAAATTTTAAGAAAAAATTTTTTTTTACAATTTTTTGATAAAATAATTTTTTTTTTTAAATTTTCTTGAAAAATTCTGTTTTAAAAAAACAATTTTATAGTTGCTGAAATTTGGAATTTGAAGAAAAAAAATAATTTTTTTTATATTTTCTGATAAAATATTTTTGTAAATAAATAAAATTAGAATATAAATTTACATTGTATTGTAATTAATAAATAAATAAATAAAATTAAAAAAAAACGATTTTTTGGCAAAAATAAAAAAAATAAAACAGTTTCTCTGTCATTGGAATTTAAAATTAAAAAAAAACGATTTTATGGCAAAATAAAAAACTTTTGTTTAAGAAATTGCTTTTTTTTGCCGAACATAACAAACATTTGCATTTTCTGAAACACAACTTAAAGTAGATAATTTGAAAAAAAAAATTGCAATGAATTTTTTGTTAATTAATACACTGATATGAAATTCTCCATACATGTTGGGCTAGGCGTAGATGATAAGAAAAAATGCATTTTCAAATTTCCCTCAACACTTTTGGTACATTTCAGCCCAGTGTGACCGGCCGCTGAGATGTCCGTGGTGGTAATTCAGATGCCACGAGTACATTTTCTGAAATGTATGTAAATAAACACGGCTAACAAACCGAATCGAACCGAACTAAACGTGTGCTGTCACATGTCTGTCTGTGCCGATGAAAGTCTCAGAATTGTTGGGACTTCACTTGAATCTGTGGTGCATATGAATCTGAGACTGTGTGTGTTGGTGTCTATCTATCTGTTGAATGTCAATTTTTATTGATGTTTTAATAGATTTTTTTGTTTTCTGAAATGTGTTCATCTATTTTGTGTGTGTGTTGCTTTGGTCGCTTCTATTGTTGGGAATGTACTCCTGTTTTCAGTTTTCTAACAGACCCTGCTATAGATAATTTCTTTTCTTTTGGTTACTCTCAGGCCAAAGTCTTTGTGTAGTTTCCCCCACAAATTGTTTACCTCACTCAGATCACCCGTCAATGTTCATCTTTCACATTTAATTATCGCATTAGTGACGTTTGGCTATTTTCGTTTGGCGGTTGACGTCGAAATCTCTGTCTTTTGTTCGTTTGAACAACAGCACCATTTTTTTATTTGAAAAGTATTGGATATTTTTGACTCAACACTTTTGTGATAAATCCATTAAAGTGTTGAGATTGAGAGTTCAGCAAAATGTAAGTTTTCCCATTTACTTATATTCAGCCATTTATAGCCAGAAAGTGAAAGGGATTTCGTAAAGTTTAAAATGTCAAGGGATTCGAACTCAGAACCCCTTTTTTTTTATTAAAATATACAACTTTTTTAAAAAATGGGTTAAATTTATTTTGAGTGACATTATAGACCCTGAGCCGCCACTTCCGCCTTTACTTTAACTTATCTCCATAATATCTTATGAGACCACTGTGGCGTCCACTCTACTCGCATACCCTCAAGCTGTGGCCCAGCTTTACCGCCTGCCACAGGTGACTTATTGACCAACAACGGTACGATACCTTTGTTTGGCCAGCCAAAAATACAAGTAAACATAAAACACCCAATATTCAAATGAAATATGTTGCCAATTTTTTTTTTTTCCTGTTGGTCTGTTCACATCTGATCATCGTGTACACCGACCACATGCACTTGTCTATACTTTCACCCGCCTGCACCCATTCACCTTTTTCACAGACATACACACAATTTGTCAGTCAATCATAACAGCTGTCTAAGTTTTCTTTTTTTTTTATCGATTCTTTCTTTGGCTGAGATTCATTTTTATCGCATTTTCTTCTTTACCGTGAGATTTTGTGTTTTTTTTTCGGTTCTTTTTGCTTAGACGATGGTGGAGACGATGGCGTAGGAGGGTGCAGACAAACGTGTGATCATGTGTTTCGTCTGCTGGCGGGTATTCTAAAAATATCGTCAACGTTCTTTTTCAGTTCAAAGAATATGGAAAAACGTTTTCTGTTTTGAGTCTTTGCGGTAAGGTGGGGAGGGGCGGGTTGGTTAGGTATTTCCATCAGGCGGTAACAGTTTTGTAAGACCTTCGATTATGTAAAGACGTCAGTGCGTCAATTCCATGAGAAGAAGATACAAAAAAGAAGAATTCAAAAATATTTAAAAAAATATCAAAGGAAGTAATCGGTCAAAAAGGGACAGGGAATCTGAAGAAGGAGCGCACAACAGGCCGAATTGCTGGCCCAGGTGTATGTCAACGACACGGGACGGTCATTCGTACATGGCCGATCCTCCGATTCAACCTAACCTAACCGAACTGTTTACAAAAAATTTTAATTCTATTTAGAATACGAATGTCTTCATGTCTAACCTAAACAATGATTATGAAAAATAAATTACAAATTTCACACATTCATTGTTTCAGCCATTTTGGTTTACAATTTTTTTTTGTGCATCATAGGTTTTCCATTTGGCATTAAGGAAGTTAAGGGTCGTACAACGCAGAGCAACTGATGGGTTTCACATATCAAATTAAAAAATTTTGGATTTTTTTTAATGTGTTTCAAATAACAGACAAAAAAATATTTTATTTAAAAAGTCCTGCTCTTACACAAAATTTTAATTTTAATTAGGATTCAAAAAAAATTTTTTTTTAAAATATTAATAAAAAATTTTTTTAAAAAAAAATATTTTTTATTCATTTTTTTTTAAAAAAAATATTGTTTCATTGTTTATTAAAAAAGTCCTGCTCTTACACAAAATTTTAATTTTAGTTAGGATTAATTTTTTTTTTTTTTTTAAAACTATTTTGTATAGAATTTTTTTTTTTAAAAACTATTTTGTAAAAAAAATTTTTTTTTTAAAAAAATAGTTTTTATAAATTTTTTTTTTAAAAAAATAGTTTTTATAAATTTAATTTTTTTTAAAAAAATAGTTTTTATAAAAAAATTTTTTTTTAAAAATTTTTTATTTTAAAAAAATATTTTTTTTTGGGAAATGTTGCTATTACAAAAAATTTAAATTTTAGTTAGGATTCAAAAAAAAAATTTTAAAAAAAATATCTTTTTAAAGATGAAAAAAAATATTCCTGAAATAGAAAAAGAGAGAGAAAAATTTAAATTTTTCCGAATTATTTTTGAAAACCCTAACTTTTCTGTGGAAGCGATCCAAATTATTATGATCCAACTGGGCGTTCGGTAGCATGGAGGCCAAGGAATTCAAATTCAATATTCTCACCTTCTCATAAATCAGTGAACTTTGCAATACTCACTGGCCGGGACCTAATGTTTTAAAACGACAACAACCAGCTAAGGTATTTTTTTTTCTGAAACCTACATCACTGAGTGCCTATCGAACCACGACCGAAACCAGTCCATCCTTAACATGGATATGTGATTCTTCAAAATATTAATTAACTAATGATTTCATTTAATTACTTTGCTGCCACGGGCGGTCTGTGGCAAATTGCCGTTTTATTATCTCGACACAATTCAGTCAAGTGGCAGGTGGACGAATGGATGCACAAAATCCCACCAACGTTGGAAGAGGAAGTCTTTCTCTTTATTTCTTTCTGACCAACATTTTGCCTTTGCCCCCACACCCCATACCGGGTCTCCCGACCATAAAATATGAAGACAATCGCGTCATTATTCCGTTTGTCGACCATTTTCATTTTCGTGGCCGTATTTGTTGCCAACAACGACAATATCGAAAGAAAAAAAAAACCAAAACAACGAGAAATTACATAAAAATCTTAATTCTGCTTTTTGCCAAGATTTAATAACAAAAGACAAGAATAAGTTGCCAAAAATAAATAAATATCATCTACAGGGTCGTGCTGGCGAACGGCAGGGCTGGGGGCAGTCAGACCGAAACATGTACAATATATGAGCGTAGCGATGCGACCGAACGAACGAGATATTTACACATTCTTTGTTAAATGCCATGAAAGTAATTATGATGGTGGCCATATAGCCATGATGACGATGACATCAATACATGGCGTCCCATTGTCCCATCTTTGATGGATGACAACGAACACGAATATGGGCCACTTTGTGTTCGGCCATTATTTATTAATCCTTCCATAAACCGATTTCGGAGATTTTCCAATTATAATCTTTGGGGATTTGCATTTTGACTACTCTAAAGCATAACCATCATAATTCTTGGCCTAAATAGTTTTGAATTAATCGCATAAATGACATTTATGGGATTTGCAATCGGCCTAAATTGAACAATGAACAATTACCTGCCAAGTCGGTGTTATTATGTGTGTGTGTGTGTGTGTGTGAGTTCACAGAAAATAAGTTCATCTAAACAAGAGATTTTAATTGACAGTGATTTTGTCTCCATTACCTGTTGGTGGCTTAAGACTAAATCCTATTTTAATTCCTTGGAATGAGGAGTCCCCTTACTTCTATCAAAGAGCACAATGTCCTAAGTGATGTTCTGAACTTTTTTTATATTTTAACTTACTGAACCTCCTTATTCCAAACACACACAAAATTCTAAATAAATAAAAAAAAAAGAATAAAAAATACGTTTTCTGTACTAAAGGCAATTTTATACGTGAAATACATTTTTGGTCTGCATGGACACTCGTCACAAAAATGGTTGATGCAACAAATGTGCGAAGTGCTAAGTAATGTTCAAATTTTTTGTAAACAGTCAAAGTGCAGGACTTTTTTTTGATAAAGGGTGAAAAGGGCAATTTTATAAGTGACAGACGTTATTGCTCTGCATGTTGTGAGCGAAATGTGAATCCAATGGTGAGAAAAAACTTTATGATTTTTTTAAATTTAATTTGCATAACCATTTTTTAGGGTAGAGAAGAAGACGCAAAGAAAAACTGTGAACACTTCTGACCATAAGTGGTTGATGCAATGAATATATAAATTTTTTTTAATAATTTTCCATAACCATTTTTTAGAGCAGCGTGAAGATGTCTATTTTTTTGAAACACAATAAAATCAAAATAATTTATTTTGTTGTAAATAGACAAAAATAGAATTTTCTTTAAAAAAAAAATTATAAAAATAATTTTTTTTAAAAAAAAAATGTTATAAAAAATATTTTTTTTTAAAAAAAATATTTTTTTTTAAAAAAACTTTATAAAAAATATTTTTTAAAAAAAAAATGTTATAAAAAATTTTTTTTAAAAAAAAAAATGTTATAAAAAATTTTTTTTACAAAGAAAAACTGTGAACACTTCTGACCATAAGTGGTTGATGCAATGAATGTATAAAAATTTTTAATAATTTTCCATAACCATTTTTTAGAGCAGCGTGAAGACGTCTATTTTTTTGAAACACACAATAAAAACAAAATAATTCATTTTGTTGTAAATAGACAAAAATAGAATTTTCTTTAAAAAAAAAAAAAACAAAAAAATATTTTTTTAAAAAAAAAAATTACAAAAATAATTTTTTTTAAAAAAAAAATGTTATAAAAAATATTTTTTTAAAAAAATTTTTTATAAAAAATATTTTTTTAAAAAAAAAATTTTAAAAAAAATATTTTTTAAAAAAAAAATGTTATAAAACATTTTTTTTAAAAAAAAAAATGTTATAAAAAATATTTTTTTACAAAAATTTTTATTTAAAATTTTTTTATTTAAATTTTTTTTTTAAAAACTCAAAACATCAATTTTTCAAAGAAAAAAGCCCAAACTCATTTGAAGCTGAATTTATCTTTATGGTTCTATTTTAGCGTTTATCTTAATATATATTTACCCTCGACACTGATTCACTGACTCTGTCACGCAGTACTTAGGAATTTAAATAGGCATTCTATAATAATTCTATAAATAATAATAATAAAAAAAATAATATATTTTTTTTGTACAGAAATTGTGTTTTCCCAAAATTTTTTTTTTTCCAAAAATTTTTTTTTTACAATTTTTTTTTTTACAAATTTTTTTTTTCCAAAAAATTTTTTTTTCAACAAAATTTTTTTTTCCACAAAATTTTTTTTTTCCAACAAACATTTTTTTTTCAACAAAAATTTTTTTTTTTCTAAAAAATTTTTTTTTCAACAAAAATTTTTTTTCCACAAATTTTTTTTTTTTCGAAATTTTTTTTTACAAAATAGTTTTCTCAAAATATTTTTTTACAAAATTTTTAAAATTAAGTAACAAATACTTTCTTAAGCAAATTAACGGGCGCCATAGGCGCATTACAACTTACTAGTTTTCAATAACGAGTCATGTATAAATAAACAATACTCTTCGATTCGTCCAGGTAAAAAAGGTTGACTGCTATAGGAGTTCTATATTTTTAATTGTTTATGCAAATTTAGGGTAGATGCATTTTTTGCGAAAAATCGCGTTACGCCCTTTTTACATAATGCCATCGAGTTGTTCCATGAACCCCACTACATATATCTAATGAAGAAAGATACATTTGAACTCGTAAAGACATTTCCTTTCATTTGAGTACCATATCAACCAGAGTTCGCCCATGCCGAGCCAACCGTTGGCTATTGAAACAGGCGAATCATCTAATCCGCCTATCCAATACGTAGCCCTGCCGCAGCACATTAATAATGTTAACAAACTGATTTATCAGCACAATCAATAAATTAATTGCTATTAATTGTTATTCCCATGAAATGATTAGCATACAGAGAACAGAGAATTACAAAGTTTATGACCAACTAAATGTGTTCTGGCGGACCCACTTTGATGGTCGCACACACACACAAACACCATGAGAAAGACTCACGTTTTCTGCCCAGCGTAAGATCAAAATTAAACATTACGAGAGCAAAAATACAAAATTGAATTGAACACAATTTTAATTGAATTAACTTTATTTTTCCCAACGTCCCGTCGGCTTCGTTAAATAATAAATTCCGCGACAAACGAAAAAAAACAACAAATATTCATCTGACTGGGGGGGCGGTGCGCGGTAGGGTGAACAGGAAAAGCCAGCGGCTATGGCGAGTATGATTTTATGAGCGATCAAATTTAATTAACATATCACAGCGACAGCCACTATTTTTATGATTTCACGGCACTTCTCTACGTCACCCTCACCCACGATATGAGCAACGGATGATGATGATGACGGCAGTGGCGGCGGAGGCGGCGACAGCGGAGCAATGAAACAACAGACGACAGACGACCACAAAAAAATGAAAGAAAAACAACAGCCGACTAAAAAACAAAACGAGGAAAATGACAACACAACAAACGAACAAGTGCTAAAAAAAAAAAAATAATAAAACAAACAAAACAATAGCGTCAAATGTCAACCTCTGAACACAATAACAACAACACCAGAGAGTCACCCAACAAAACAATCAAACACTGCGGCCAAGATTTGACTGAGAGCGACACTCACTCACAACTTACACTCGCACTCTGGGACATGCGACATGATAGAGGCTTGTGGGTGGTTGGTGGTGTTGTTGGGGATACATGGCAACAACAACGAAATATGGAAAATGTTTGAAGGAGATGACATCAGAAACGTTTTCACGCTGTTGAATCAACTGAAAATCGAGCGAAAGATGATGAGGATGATGGAGGGCCAACCACGTTGTTGGTGATGGACGATGGTGGTTCTGCGAAGATGATGATGACGCTGGCGATGATGTCGTTGATGGCGCTATTGTTCTCATTTGAAGCTGGTGGTGGATGTTAACCCGATGGCGTTGGCATTTCTCTATTGCTGCTACTGCTGATTATGCCGTTGCGAACGCGAATGCGAATGCGAACTATTCAATCGCGCTTGGGTGTTTGGTTTGGAGAG
The DNA here is from genome assembly GCA_958296145.1 of Hydrotaea cyrtoneurina. Classification (NCBI taxonomy): domain Eukaryota; kingdom Metazoa; phylum Arthropoda; class Insecta; order Diptera; family Muscidae; genus Hydrotaea; species Hydrotaea cyrtoneurina. The sequence continues at coordinate 101,419,001 of OY282512.1, forward strand.
GGCAGCGTGTGTTGAAGCAACACAACGATGATGACAGAGGACACCGGACGAAACTTAAAGAATGAAGTGTCGAGACCAAAAAAATAAAAAGAAAGGCAAAGCGTTGGCTTAGCACTTGACACGGGTACCGATAAAGTGACCGAAATAGGGGAAATGCCAGCAATTCAATCAAACTGTTTTTCAAAATTAATATTTTTTAAAATATTTGCTCATTGGCGTTGCTTTCCTTAACATTGCTTGAGAGTAAAAAAAAAATTAATATTTTTGAAAATTGTTGCAACAACCCAACAATATTTGGTAAACAAAAATTTAGAATCCTTATTAAGATAATAAAACGCATAAGAGGAGATTTTGGTCTACAGCGATGAAGCACATTTCTCTCTCGGTGGATATGTTAATAAAAAAAAGTTGTCGTAATTGGGGTTCTGAGAATCCTCAAGTAAGTGACGAGAGGCCATTACATCCACAAACAGTCACTGTTTGGTGTGATCTTTGGTCCGAAGGTGTGATTGGACCTTACGACGATGGAACGACTGTCACCGTCAATTCGGAGCGTTGTGGTCGTATGATAACCGACTTTTTTTGGCCTGCTATTGAAGAATATGACTTGGAGAATATGTGGTTTTAACAAGACGGTGCCACATGCCACACAACTCCAGCGAATATGGCTTTATTGCAAGAGACATTTACGGGCCGCGCAATTTCTCGTCGTGGCGACATCAACTGGCCACCAAGATCATGCGATTTGACACCATTAGACACCATTTTTGTGGGGCTATGTAGATAAACCTTTATGTTATGTTTCAAGTTATGGCTGAGATACCGCCCACTGATTACCAAAAAGTGGTCCAAAACTATTTGAAAAGAATCAATGCTTGCAAAAACTTTGCGTGGTGGTCATTTAAATTATGTAGTGTTTCACACACAATGTCAAAGTTTCAACTTTATAATAAAAAAGAAATATCGTGGAAAAAAATATTTTACATGTGTTTTGTTTACGTTTACTTTTAAAATGTAAAAAGGATAACACAAGTTTTTTATGAAATATTTTTATGAAATTAAACACAATTATTGAAGGCCGCTTTATGGCTTTTTTCAAAATTAATATTTTTTTAAAACACTTGCTACAAACTACATTTGCTAGAGAAAAATTTTTTAAATCCTAATAAAGACAATAAAACGTACTTAATAATAGAAATGTATTAAAATCCTTAACAAAATACTTGTGCCATAAAACTGAAAAAAAAAGTAGTGCATTTTGGAAAAATTTCTAAAATGCATTCAATTGCCCGATTTGGAATGTTAGTAACTTAAAATAATTGCTAACCCCTTGTCTACAATTGATTTTTTACAGAACTCAAAAATTTTTACCAGATCAAAAATTACAGACTTTTGGCCGATGGAGTTGAATTCAGGATGAGAATTCATGGGAGACAACCACAATGTAAAAGCATAGGTTGCTAAGTTTCACGTAAAATATTGGCTATATTGGACTATAATTAAAAATTTGGTGAATGTTTTTATTTTTTTGAGAACCCAGGTTTCCAAAATTGTACCATTGTAGCTCATCTGTCGATAGATCGACTGGGTCCATCGGGACTTAAGCTCGAACACACTTCTGCTAGGTCTGTGTGAAAGAACAATGAAATCGTATAAGACAATTTCAAATGGCAGATTAATTTGCAAACAAATTTCGAATTCACCCACTATGAGTCGTAGCTATAAAATTTTTCGTCTAAAATGGATCAGAGCTGACTGACAGCACAATTTTTTGGAAATTATTAAAATTCACTAGAAAAATGGTGAAAATCTTGCAGTCACAGTTCGCAAAACTAAAATGTTGATCGTGTTATCTCTGGAAGAGGTGATCACAATTGGCCACCGAGATCTTGTGATGTAACACCTTGAGACTTCTTCATTTGGGGCCACGTGAATGATAAGGTCTACGCCAACAGCCCAGCCTCGATTCAAGACCTCAAAGATGGAATTTGTGAGACTATGGAGGACATAGGGCAGCCACTTTTTGCGATTTGGTTATGGAAAATTGCATGAAAAGGATATGGTGGTCGTGGTGGCCATTTGGCTGATGATGTTTTTCATAAACATGCGATCATTTATCTCAAAAAAAATGCAATTTTTCTTTGAATACCATAGTAACACCTCTTGTTGGAAAACCTAGTTTATTCACATAACGACATAAAATATAATGCACCCTGTATATTTTTCAAAAATTAACAAAAGTAGTTTAAGTTTCGATTTTTGAAAAATGTGGTTTTCAAAAACATTTTAAGGGAACCTTATAATAAAACCAAATTTTATTATTGATACCAACAACACGAACATTTGGGGCAATTTTTTAAATTTAGTTGGGGTCAGTTTTCTATTCTAATTTGGAGCTATTTTTTTAAAAATAAAAGTTACCCCTTTTTTGAAATTTTGGAATATTTTTTTTTTGTTTTGGCGCCATTTTGTTTAATGAACACAAATTCAGAGTTTAAGAAAAAAAAATATTTTTACTGGTACAAAAGACTACACCAAATATATTTTCCAGGTGCTATCCACAAGAAACCGCAGGTTCAAATCTGCGAATGGATATTTTTCCAGCGGCAACTTTACGAGTTGGTGAAAGATCGGGCTTGAAAGCGTACGTACAAATGAAAAAGTACAAAAATGAGACCACACGGAACCCATTAATTTGAGAGAGGTTTAACAAATGTTCCGCCACACTTACTCATACATTCGGAGACATTCAAGAAAAGTGCTTATGATATCGCAGAATCTCCTGACACTCCCTCATTATCTAGGTCCCATTGTCCTCGTTGGCGCCACTGCTCCCTCTCAATCGCCCAGGACTAATCTTTACTACAGGAGCCTTGCAAATAATTTAACTATTCTTATAGGGCATATGAATACATTCAGACACTGTGTGTATTAATTATGTTTACATAAACAGAACACAGCAGCCTGCAGGAAGCCTCCCAAAACGGGCCTCATCTCATACAGTTTATGGGTTTAGCGGATTACACTGTCTCAGTGAAGTTATGTACGTACGAATATTTCACGGTTTTAAATTCGAATGGAATGGAAGAACATTTTAATTTTGCCCAATCGTAAGCACAACATGATTACACCTGCCGCCCACCGCCCTGTACGCCCTTTTCTGTAGCTCTAAGCACCCGGACGGACAGACAGACACCGCTTGTGCAATGGTGGCGCACGAGGAGAAAATCCAACACAACAGCAGCAAGAAATATGGCAACCTTTGACATCAGAATACAACCTAACGACGTGCTGCAGAGCGTGCAACATAAAGCAATGCCGCCACAACGTCCTGCCACCCTTCCCACCAGCACACTAGCGCCATCAGTCACTACCCCCACCACGACTATCTGAAGAATTATGTGGGTATGTGTGAGTTTGTGTGTGTGTGTGTGTTCATTTCAATTTACGTTATTCTGTCTCTGTCTCTAATTGTTGTTTATGTTATTTTTCGTCTAATTACAAAAATGCTTATAGACATTGAAATATCGTTGTCAACCAAACACACCCTATAGAAGGTGCAAATAAATGGACATTTTCAATTAACCCAAAACCCCACCGACGGACCATCAATACTAATCCAGTGAATGAGTTGAAATGTTATTAATGAAAAGTTTCATTGGGGCAATGAAAAGTTTCATTGGTGCAATGAAATTATTCATTAGGGCAATGAAATGTTTCATTGTTGCAATGAAATTATTCATTAGGGCAATGAAATGTTTCATTGTTGCAATGAAAAATTTCACTGGGGCAATGAAAAGTTTCATTGGGGCAATGAAAAGTTTCATTGGGGCAATGAAAAGTTTCATTGGTGCAATGAAATGTTTCATTGGTGCAATGAAATGTTTCATTGGTGCAATGAAATGTTTCATTGGTGCAATGAAACGGTTCATTGGGGCAATGAAATGTTTCATTGGTGCAATGAAATGTTTCATTGGTGCAATAAAATGTTTCATTGGTGCAATAAAATGTTTCATTGGTGCAATAAAATGTTTCATTGGTGCAATAAAATGTTTCATTGGTGCAATGAAATGTTTCATTGGTGCAATGAAATGTTTCATTGGTGCAATGAAATGTTTCATTGATGTAGAAATACTTTCCCCGTATAACACTCCAAATTAAAGCCCCGAGTATCAGCTAACAATACCAGATGGACATTGGACGGTATGGCATAATTTTCCGAATATCGAATTCTTTGCCTTGGAAATGTGAAAATGCCAAATTGAATTCATTACATGCGTTCGTCTCTGAATATGAAATTCCAAAGATTTTGTGAAATGCCAACGTCACCGACTGTAGCGCATTAAACGTTTTTATTGCCATTTGCTGATCTTTGTTTACAATTTTTCACACATTTGCATAAATTAGGAAATTTAAGAATTATTGCCTGACATGATTTATACGCATAAGAAAATTAATTTGCAGAGACAAGGTTTCGGTTCGGTTTGGTTCGGTTTCTGTTTCGCGTTGAGAAATACAATTTATTTCAAGGAAAATTCTCTGGTTTTTGTTTTCTTTGTTTTTTTTTTCTTCTTTTAATAAGATTGCTTATTGTGGTATTGGTGCAAGAATAAAATACATTGTAGAGTTGTAGATAATTACTTATGGATCACCGTCAAGCTAATGCAAGGAAACAATTCCTTCGTCAGCTTCTAATAAAGTGAACTCTTTTTGCCTTGAAAAAAAAAGAAACATTGAAGAACTACTTAAGTTCTTCTTTTACGGGAGCCATTATGAATGTTATAGAAGCGAGACTTTGAAAACTAGATCCGAACAAAACAATGAAAAACATCATTTGAGTTGTAAAAAAATAACCCCAGTTTAAGAGGCTTCCAAGCGGTTTCGCCTGTAGACGTTTTTACATAGAACCGAAACAAACTGTTGAGAAATTGTGGCATTTTTAAAACTATTGACTAATATAAAGTCAAAGAGTTTTTGTGCTAAGTTGTAATCCGGTAATTAGAGGAAATCTGGGAAAACTCTTTGAAATGGTGTGATGTCATCTTCTCAATAGACAGTGTGGATTAAATTTTGCATGAACCTTTGTGCATATATGAAAATTCAGACATTTTGTTTTTTTTTTACTCTCACTCAGGAGATGCCCCCTATAAATGCAAAGCACTGTGTTAGCGATAGGAAAGACGGATATTGGAGGGAGGAAAGAGGGAGTAGTGTTTGTTGACATTTGTTTTGAATTTGAATGTCATAGCAGGCAGGAAGATTATTCCACATACGAACAGTTCGTCCGGTCAGCCGGCCATTTGACAATGAACGGATGAGACTCCCTGAATAGCCGAGTATTCCGGCTAAATGTTCTAACTTCAGGGACCAGACGACGGATATCTGATGAACAGATAATACCATTGAAATATCTATAGAACAGCGATGCACAACCCACCTTCCCGCGATGCTGTTGGGAGACAATAGAGTTGGATACCCTACTATACCCTATCATAATCACCGCTCTCCTCTGTACATGGTCCAGAAGCTGCAAAGATGTCCCTGGAGCCCCTGTCCATATATGGAAGATATATTCCATTTTTAGAAATTATATTCCACTGTTATAAATTTGTCTGAAAGTTTTGTTTTAGCTACATTGTTTTTTAAAAATTTCAACCTTTCTAAAAAAAAAAAAAAAACAAAAAAAAAAAAAAAAACATTTCAACAATATTTCTGTTTTGCATTTCATTTAAATTTTCTAAGAATTTCGTATGTTTCAAAAGTGTTACATTAAAAGCAAGAGAAATTTCAAAAGGGATCAAAATCAATGGGGACTCTGAAATTGAAGCAGATAAGAGAGGAGTCAATGCGTTGACTTCATTCCCTTGGCATTCATTTACGGAGATTGTTTTTGTCTTCTTTAAATTCGGAGAATTTCATCCAAACTCCTGTCAAAAGCTGGATTTTGAGTTATGCTTAAAAATGTACTTAGCATATGACTGAAGTGTGAAAAAAAAATGTATTCCAAGTAGCACTTTGCATTCTTTAGAAGGAACATTTATTTTTGTTGTGCAGTTTGCGATTATCTTAATCTTAATATATATTTACCCTCGACACTGATTCACTGACTCTGTCACGCAGTACGTAGAAATTTAAATAGGCATTCTATAAGTTTCTATAAATAAAAAATTTTGTTGAAAAAAAAAAATTTGTGGAAAAAAAAAAACTTTGTTGAAAAAAAATGTTTTCTTGAAAAAAAAAAATTTTGTCAATAAAAAATTTTTGTTGAATAAAAAAATTTTTGTGGAAAAAAAAAATTTGTTGAAAAAAAAATGTTTTCTTGAAAAAAAAAATGTTGTTCAAAAAAAAATTTTGTTGAAAAAAAAATTTTGTAAAAATATTATTTTTTTTTTTATACAGAAATTGTGTTTTCCCCAAATTTTTTTTTTACAATTTTTTTTTTACAAAAATTTTTTTTTTTACAAAATTTTTTTTTCAACAAAATTTTTTTTTTTAACAATATTTTTTTTTTTCAGGAAAACATTTTTTTTTCAACAAAGTTTTTTTTTTTCCACAAAAATTTTTTTTTTCAACAAAATTTTTTTTCCGTATTTCAACGGGCGCCATAGGCGCATTACAACTTACTAGTTCTGACATAAATACAGAAGAAATCGTGTTCCCATTCCACAAGGGATAGAGAGAAATTCCAAGTGGACTTTGAATGTGTCTCTAGTAAAATTGACATTTAGACTTAGCACACATCGAATTAAGCATGGGAGACTGCATCTCTGGCAAGCGAAGTTGGAAAGCAGACTCTATGTGCGAATAAAAATCAGTCCTTTTAGATTTTCAATTGTCATTTTTCATTTAAATTGAAAAATTTTCGATTTGAAGGCTCTATGAACATTCAGTGGGACATATATCACTCATTTGCTTCAATAGTGTCACAACTTAGAATACGATTTTTTTTTCAGAAGAGCCGTTTAAAGTTCTCAATTGCCCTCTTACCCAGCAAATATGGAAGAAAACCATAGGATTCCCAAATAAACTAGAGGTCTGACACATGTTTGTAAATATAATGAACGGCAGAACGAAAGTCAGCTTCTTATTTATGATTTACAGATTTTTCTTGAGCAGCAAAATGAAAAATGGTCCGGTGGATGGACCAAGTGGAAGAAGACATTAAGATGCATCACGAACTGGCGAAGCCAAGCCGAGGAACGAAGTGCTTCGAAATCACTTATTAATCAGGCCAAGACCAAGCATAGGTTGTAGAGACAACCTAACTAAGTAAGTAAGAAAAATGAATTTTGAATTGTGACACTCTTGAAGTAAATGAGCGATATGTCTCAATAGGTGACAAAGTGTTGAGAAGATTTCTATTAAATGTCATTTATTTTCGACATTAATCCCAAAGATTCCACCCGCTCAATACAACATTCCGCGAGTACGCAAAAGCAAAATGGATAACCCTTTTTTAACAAATATTGTATGAAAATCAATCAAATTCACGATTCGGGCCTAAATCTACCAAAATCAGTTTGGACCGACCCCCCAAACATATTTTGAAATTTGAAAAGCCATTCGCCCAAAATGGCAACACTGGACACAACTCACATAAATGGCAAATTCCCTTAGGCACTTCATTAGCAAATTCCATTGGGTACTTCTCACATAAGCGGTACTTCTCTCAGAGGACTCCTCTGAGAGGAGTCCGCATGAGTGATAGAGAAAGAGAGAGAGAGAGAGTGGAGACGGTATTAAGAAAAACTTAAATAAAACTGCTTACGTGATTCTGAAACATTAAAATTAGCTCTTTGTTATTGTAGTTTTTGTTGTTGTTTTTGTTGTAAAGTAAAGTTGTCACTTTTGCATGAATTAATTTGTCGTTTCTATTTCGTTGTGAATATTCTTCAAATATCTACAATAACAGTAAATATTTGCATACATATTTTGTTTGACACTTTACATCAAATCACTGGTTAACAAGGGGGCTATCCCCGGCAATTCACTCTACTTGTTTTCTTTTCTTTTTCGTTGTTTCACTTTTTTTTCATTTCTTTTCTTTTATAAATTTGTTTCGATTCTTTTTTTTTTTTTGATTTGTTAAAATTAGATATATTTTTTTTTGATTTAAATTTCACATTTATTTTGTTTTTTCTTTATGGCCATCTTCAAATTTTAAATTTGCTGTTATATTTTTAATAATTTTTCATATACTACATACTATTTATGTGTATGCAGAGATGTATGTATGTATAATATTCATTCGTTTTCATAACATTGCACTAGTTTTTCTTCACTGTGTGTGATGATTTTTCTTTCATTTTTTTTCTTTTACATTTTTCGTTGCTGTTGTTGTTGGTTGGTATTTTGTTGTTCAAATTCCTTTTAAACTCGCTGAGCTGAATAGATTTTTAACACACATTTTTAAAAATAGTTTAGCTTAGCAGCTGAGTTGGGAGCAATATTTAACCGCAGACACCACAAACAAAAAGAAACACACGCGGTCGTTCGGTCACTCACTCCTCACCGTCTCAATCAACAGAAACTCAGCGATAGAAATGTTCGAATCGTTGCTAAAAAAAAATATATAAAAAAAAGAGTGTTGCCACTCTTCTGTCGAAATGATAGAGAATCCACACACGCACTTACGATCGCTGATCGCCGGAGCACATGTTTCCTTCTACTGTCAGCGGTGTCTTCTTCTGCCTTCTTGTGTCGCTTGGCTAGCTGCCCGCTTTACACGCGCCTTGGAGCGTCTCGTTTTTTTTTTGGAAAGAAAAACACGGAAAGTGTATAGAATTTGACCAGATAGTACGCGGCGGCGAATCAGTCCGTGTGCGGCGCGTTTCATTCGACAACTGAAGGGGTGCACATGTAACGGCAAATAGACGATATCGATTGAAAAGAAAACGGCAAACTACAGAGGCAAGTGTCGATGTGTTTGTACGTGTGTCTGTTTTCGACCAAAATATGCTTAGGCTGTTTGAAGGTTTTTCACCGCTTCGGCGTCGGCGGCGGCTGCTTTCTTTTCGAACGCTGCAACGTCTGAGAGACTTTCGAGCAAATACATGTTCTTTGGTTCTGGTGGGGTTCTGTGCTCTTTCACTTGAAGGTGTGGTGAATTTTGCTATTTTAAAATATATTTTGGATTTTCTTTTTTCTCGCAATTTTCCTTCTTCCGCTTTGCCCAATAATTTGTTCTATTTGGTAGTTGCTGTTGCTTAGTTTGTTCTGCAATTGGTATTCACTTTTCCTTCATTAATTATTATCACATTTAACTTTATTATTTCCGTTAATGTTTTCTATTTTTCTTATTTTTTTTGTTTTTGATCTCGAAACTCGACACACAATAATTTTTTGGTTTAAGCACTTCGACGTGTTCAACAGAAAACTCGGCATTCCCCACACACTGCCATTCTCCAACTGGCACGGTCTCTATGCTCTACAAAAACAATGGATGGGCACCGAAACATTTCCACTCACTCTCCTGCCCCCAACAAGATGGAAAAAATGTTGTTCATCTTTTGTTTTTCTGAGGTGGTGGGCTTTTGCAACATTCTCGTTTTCTCAGTTCATGTGTGTGCCAGTGAGTGTGTGTGTGTGTTTGTGAATATTTCGGTTCGTTCTGTTTATGTTTCATTCTGTCTGTGTTTCTTATGTTTCTTGATGTTGTTTTTGTGTTTGTTGTTTTTTCAAGTGTTGTTGCCAGTGTCTAGTTTTTTTGTGTGTTGCTAGTCCTGCAGTTGTGTTCACTCAAAAGAGCAGCAGAGAGCACACAGTTGAGAGTATAAGCATATAACAGTGCAGTTTGGTTTTTCAAAGAGAACAGAAAACAACTGGTGTAACGAAGAGAGTTCGATATCTGCGGGGGATCAATTCGACAATTCATTTATTATGATAGCAGAACTTTTTCAGATCGTGCTTAGTTTTTGCGATTCTATTTCAACTTTAACTTTGTTGATGCGAGGTTTTTCTGATTTAATTCTCTCCTTACCATGCACTAAGAGAGTACAATATCTGTGGGGGACCAATTCGACAATTGATTGATTATGAAAATGAAATGTTAATAGCATTTTTTGAGATCGTGCCTAGTTTTTGCGATTCTATTTGTTTAACTTTGTTGATGCGCGGTTTTTTAATTTAATTCTCTCATTACCTTACACTCAGAGAATACTGAAATTTGCAATAAACAAGAGGTGTTATTTTAAATCACCCGTTATTTCGGTAGCTGTCACTTTTGAAGCTTTTATTCGTTGACATTTGACAAGTAGAAACTAAGCCATTACTAAAAATGGAACGATACACGCTTCAACAACGCATTGCAATTATTAAAATTCCCTACAAAAAATGGTGAAAATCTTGCAGACACAGTTCGCAAAACTAAAGGATTTTTGGGGTAGTCGTGAAGCACCTTGGCGGACCGCAATACAGAAATTGGTGGACAAATTCGAGCTGTTGGGACAAGTTAGGGATGTGAAGAATAAAATCCGTGCAGGTCGCTCAAGAACAGCAGAGAATATGGCTGCTGTAGCCCAAAGTGTTGACGAAAACCCAGGTTTGTCCATTCCTTTTCATTCTTTGGAATTGGGCATTCCACAAAACGTCATTACACCGTATTTTGCCTAAAGACTTGGGTCTTAAGGCTTATAAAGTTCAGTTAACACAAGAACTCATGCCGGCCGATCATCAACAACGTTATGTCTTTGCTGATTGGGTCCTTGAAATGCATGAAAATGATCCGGAATTCCTTCGAAAAATCATCTTGACTGATGAGGCCCCTAGCCACCTCGGTGGCTACGTCAACAAGTAAAATTGTATCAGCTCGGGGCTCGGAAAATCCAAGAGTTATTGTTGAGAAGCCTCTCCATCCTCAACGTGTGACTGTTTGGCGGGGTCATTGGACCTTACTTTTTTTTCAAAAATAAGGTTGGATCAATAGTTACGGTGAATGGATTGCACTATCGAGAGATGATTAATGATTTTTTTATGGTCGGAGTTGGCGGATATTGAGCTGCAATGTGTTTCCTGCCAGCAATGTGTTTCCTGCCAGTTGTGACATTCAGAAATTCAAAACAAATGTCAGCAAACACTACTCCCTCGTTCCTCCTTCCGATACCCTAATTTCCTTAAGCTAACACAATGCATTGTATTTATAGGGGGCAACCCCAGAGTGTTGGCGTTAAAAAAAAAACATTTTTCTTTACCAAAATAACACCTCTTGTTGGAGAACCCTGTACAACAAAGAAATCTGACTTAGAAAACGTACTTTGGATTGGAGTTGGAATTCATTTCAAACAAAGCGGACAATTCATTTTCAAGGAAAGATAATTTACCTTTCGAAAAATGTAATTTATTTTAAAAAAAAAAATAAACCCTTTCCATAGAAAAACTAATCTGGAAATTTGTATACTCAGAGGGACGACATACGGGTTTTTCATTACAAAATACACTCTTGTAATCAAAACTCTTTCTGTACTTAGACTTGTTCACCACACTGTCCTCCAAAACCAATCAATTTGCTATTTTCTCACCCACCACTGTACATTCGTCAACATGTTGTATTGTTTTTAGCTGTGCCGCCGCCGTGTGTTATTTTCATCATCACCCTCATCATCATCGCTGTGGTCGTCGTTTTATTTTACAGTTGTTGTCTCATACAAAAATGTTGTTTTGTTTAACTGAAGAATTTATTGTCACTATTTGGTTGTTATTGCGGTACATGTTGTATTTGTTTTACAGAAGAAACCGAAAGCAAAAGCAACACTCAAAATTCGGTCTGTTCTCTGATTGTCTCTGCGGTTCTGTGTCCTGTTTTTGTTTTGTTTTGCTTTTTTTTAGTTTAGCTTTTCGTTTGTTGATTTTTTTTTAAATTACTACTAAGTGGCAAGTGCTGCTGCTATTGCCAGACAATTGCTGTATTGTTTTTGTTTTTGTTGTGTTTGTTTGTTTGGCTGTCGCTTTATTCGTCGCTGGAGTGTATCATTATTGCTGCGAATTATTTGTCAATATCGTTTTCAAATAACGAGTCGCGAGTATGTGCTTATTTGTTATTCTCTCTGGTTGGAAAATGTGCAATAGGAATAATAAATAATTTGTCTTTGCTGGCTATGTCACTGATGGTTGTTTAATTGAATTGACGGTTTACACTCGAGCAAAAATTATCGTAAACAAAATCTGTCATCTTAAGAAGAATTCGAAGTTTTAATATGAGGTATTTCTTGGCCAGAGTTCCCGCAAATGGCCTACGATTGCTGTTAATTTTATCTTACATGAAAGGTAATTCGCTTATAATTCCACTATCTTATAGTTTTCCTAAAATTGTTGTAAACACACAAGTTACTAACATTTTAGGGGTGAAAAATGGAGTATATTTCCCCCTATAATTCAGCGCTGCCTGAGGAATATTTTGGCCATGGCACCGGCAAATGAGCTTCGATTGGTATAAAAGTTGGCACTGAATGAAAAAGAATTTGCCCATCTTTTCATCTGGTTGCCTAGTTTTCATAAGTTAACTAATAACTAATCCAAAATTTGATTCACGTTTTGGGACAAAAAAAAAACCAAAATTTGTCACACTATAGAGAAAATTCGTTTTTCAGCCCAACTCTTTCTTTGTGGAATAATCTTCCTGCAAGTGTTTTTCCTGCATTCGTTTTTTCTCCCTCCAATACCCTTATTTCGAAATGAAAAAAAAATCAAATTAAATTTTTTCAAATTTCAAAATCTGAAAAAATTTAAAATTGTTAATACGAAAAAAGTATTTGTTTTTCAAAATGCAATATAAACAATTGCATCAAAATGTTAAAAAAAAAACTAACAACAAAATGTACAAAAATTTGTTTCCCCCCCCAAAATTGTGAAATACGGAAAGTAGACTACTTTCGAAATATTTCTAAAATAAATGCAATTCTCCGCTTTTGAATACCAATACCTTAAAATAATCTGCCACTCCTTGCTTATAAACAATTTTCACAGAACTCACAAATATTTAGTAGATCAAAAGTTACAGACTACTGACCGATGGAATTGGATTCTGGAACACTTGTAAGGCAAGTCTCTCGTTATGGCCAGAAAAGTAGTCCACTTTCGAAATATTTCTAAAATATATGCAATTGTCCGATTTTGAATACTAATACCTTAAAATAATCTACCACTCCTTGCCTATAAATAGTTTTCACAGAACTCACAATTGTTTAGTAGATCAAAAGTTACAGACTATTGACCGATGGAATTGGATTCTGGATCACTTGTAAGGTAAGTCTCCACTTTCGAAATATTACTAAAATGTATGCAATTGTGCGATTTTGAATACCAATACCTTAAAATAATCTGCCACTCCTTGCTTATAAACAATTTTCACAGAACTCACAAATATTTAGTAGATCAAAAGTTACAGACTATTGACCGATGGAATTGGATTCTGGATCACTTGTAAGATAAGTCTCTCCTTATGGCAAGAAAAGTAGTCCACTTTCGAAATATTTCTAAAATATATGCAATTGTCCGATTTTGAATACCAATACCTTAAAATAATCTGCCACTCCTTGCCTATAAACAGTTTTCACAGAACTCACAAATATTTAGTAGATCAAAAGTTACAGACTTTTGACCGATGGAATTGGATTCTGGATCACTTGTAAGGTAAGTCTCCACTTTCGAAATATTACTAAAATGTATGCAATTGTGCGATTTTGAATACCAATACCTTAAAATAATCTGCCACTCCTTGCCTATAAACAGTTTTCACAGAACTCACAAATATTTAGTAGATCAAAAGTTACAGACTATTGACCGATGGAATTAAATTATGGATCACTTGTAAGGCAAGTCTCTCGTTATGGCCAGAAAAGTAGTCCACTTTCGAAATATTTCTAAAATAAATGCAATTGTGCGATTTTGAATACCAATACCTTAAAAAAATCTGCCACTCCTTGCCTATAAACAATTTTCACAGAACTCACAAATATTTAGTAGATCAAAAGTTACAGACTATTGACCGATGGAATTGGATTCTGGATCTCTTGTAAGACCAGAGACAAATGGGTTTTGGCAAAAAGAGACCCAGGAGTCATCAAAGGGCACTGTACTATAAGCCAGATGGCAAAGATGTTTTGCCAAAAAATGAGGCCTCCAATAGGGCCAGTAATAATTTCGTGAGACCGGCATATAAGCCGATAACACTCACGGTCCCCGTCGTCGTATGTCGGCTGCCGTAGCCGACAGTGTGCTACTTAGAACTTGGAACATCGACTCGCCATCGATCTGAACAATTCAATCCCACCGATTATGGAGAGATTTACTTTTTTCAGATGGAAATCCTTCAATTCTACGCAGACCGAGAGTCAAAAAAAAAAAAATACCAACTCGGATCGGTCTCCGGCCAAACAAGAAGAATATTCTAGAAAATTCCCGAAAAATAAAATTAAGTCAATTGAAGAAAATAGAGACAACGTTCTTGTCCAAATCAGGTAAATGGTGATTTGTGGGTAAATAACGTGTAGTCAAACTATTCTAAAGTAATGCTATAATTTTGTGCGCTGCTGTCGTTAGGCTGCTGTGTATTTCAGTGTTTACTACTGAGCGGGCGGCGGCATTTGTTTTCTATGCACAGCACAGCCAAGAGAATGGATGGGGTAATGAGTGGTGAGTGGTGAGTGAGGGGGGGATACGTACCATGTGTACTTAAGTACCTCATAAATATGTCTGAAATTGTTTCAATCACTTTGCCTTTCATCGTTTTTTAATGTGGCTGTTGTTGTTGTTTGTTTGTCGTTTCTTATTGTGTTAACATTTACAATTATGAATACGATTCTTTTTTTAATTTCTGTTAAACTGCAACTGCAAATTCTTTTAGTTTTTTTTTTTTGCTTTGCTGTGTTTCTCTAGTGAGTTTTTTTATGTTTACATTTTCCCCTCGTTTTTTTTTTTCTGTGTTCCACCGCCACAATAACGGGCAAGAACAACAAAAAGTCTAAACACTTTCATCGGCGGTTGTGCTGTGCAACTGAAACAAAAACAAATAACAACAAGAAAAACTAACCGAACAAAAAAATTTGAGAGAGGGAGAGAGAGGGGGAGCCAGTTCCCACCCCCACCCCCCACAACAAAACATACATACATATGTAGTTAACAGCAGCGCATTGCAGCGTATGAGTAAGAGAAGAAGTTCATTCATATACTCAAAGTCGCGCGACCGCCACACATACACTCACAGTTATCCGCTGGCACACACACACACGGACATTAGTTGGTTCGTTCGGTTTTTGTGGCTGTGCATTATGTACGTGGGCCTGCGATTGAAGTTGGAACTCATGAATCTTATCAACGGTGTGTTATGAAATCAGGGGTCGGCTCAAGCAAGCAAAAGGAGTGCATGTAACTATGTGAAGATTATGAAAATTTTGGGAATTCCCATTGACAAAGAAAATGAGAATTCCCTGGTTCAAAAAGTAATTCCATGGGAATTGCCATTGGGTCAAATCAGGTGATGTCTTCAAACATTGAACTAAACTTTAATAAAAAAAACAACTTGAAAATCATCAAAACTGTTTGGTTTAAGTGGCTCTTAGCTTTTGGTGCTCCAATATAGGAACACAGTTCAGGAAGAAAATTAAAAACTCCACCAAAAATTGTTGCGCGTTGCATAGTTTTAGGCCAATTCTCAAAAACCCGTTGGCCTAAAAGTTGGCACAACAGAACTGTCCCCAAGGATATTCTCACAAACAGAAGGCTTAAGAAAACCGAACAACATTCAATTTTCAGCTTTGCTTTACAGTTACAAGAATTAAGAAGAAATGGATCAAAAATCTCAGAGAGGAGATGGATTTTCCATCTGGTAAGTACACTACATGCCTTGACAAGGGAATGGTCCAACTTATGGACCCTTTTTCGCGGTGTTTTTTTACATTTGGTTAGAATAAAGCCAAAAAATATCGCTATGAGGTGGAGTTAGAGGGTTAATGTGTTTTACAAAAATATTTGCCATGACATGATCTGCAAAGTGGCTGAACTCAACCTACACCTAAGATGTAAAGAAAGCCTAGTTTTATATGCCGATATGCTGCAAGAGCAGGCCAGAGCTGGGATACTTTAACCTCCTCTACTCTTCAAATGAAATTCTGATGTGATCTATCAAAACGCTGATACACGTACATATATTTTTTTTTTTGATTTTTGTTCTACTCTTTCACAATCGATTATCAAAACCCCGTATTTTGGGAAAAAGTTTGAAATTGTTGTACAGTGTAATTAAAAAAAAAAATCAACGAAATTTCCCAATAAACAAATAAGTAAAATCAATAACCGGTGTGACTTAAGTAAATCTCTTTGAGTAGCGTTTTGAATTGTTCATGATCAATTTGAACTTACTGAATTCCATAGAGTTAATGTGAGCTTAATTCCGCATACTTACCTAAAAAGAAATATAAAAGAAAAAATAACAATTATTAGGTGGATACATTTCATTTCATATCACTAACAATAATAATAACATTCAAAAGACCAAGTGATTTCTGAGAAAATGCCATTGCTGTCGACCTGCTTACAGGAAACATGACACCAGGTCGGTCGTCAAAAGGGAAGGTAATTCAATAAATATGTGGAACTTCATTAAATGACAATTTCTTTTAAATTATTGCCACATTCCATCACGCTTCCTTTTGTTTGTCCTATTTGAAGGGTTCTAGCAACATTTCCCACTTAAAACTTAATTATACATAAGAAGAAACAATATTGTCTGAAATTATTTTGAAATCAGCTGGAAGTCCTTCTTTTGCTGGCCGTCTCAAAGACCACCAACTTGAAATTCAAGAAAACAGTTCAAATCACTGCTTTAGCAAACTAGAATTTCCCAAAATTCCCACATTTCGATGAGACATGACTTGACAAATTGTGACCAGACTCCGCGTACGACAAAGTTTCTCATGACAAAAAAAAAACCGAATGTTGAAAAGCAACCACATAAACATCGCCGCTGCCACCACCAAAAAACAACAACAAATCCAATAAACCCCAAAACAAGAGCAGCCAAAATGAAAAACGAACATTTATACTAAACACGAAACTTTTTTTTTTTGTTTCTTTTTCTTTTTCTCAAAAAGTAGAAGAAAAAAAAACGCAAACAAAATATTTTAGGTAGCATTAATTTCTAGTATTCCACAGAAACAGACAAACTTAGTATGTGTGTTTAATCGGATGTGTCTTCCTAACAAATAAACAATTTTTACAAAAAAAAAAACAACAACAACAAAAACCAAAAAGACCTGTACTGAACTCGTCAGCCCCGCCACCACAGAAACAACGAAGTGAACATTTTTGTTTTCTTCTTTTTTGCCAAGGCAACAACTCGCTCTTGTTCTTCTATAAACAACGACATACATTCATATTGGCCGACATACACATTTACACACTGACAAGGCTTGGAGTAAGGATCCCTACAGGATATCGTGCTCAGGTGACAGTTGGAGCAACTAGTCTCGAATATGTTGCATACATTTAGGCATGTCACATGGGAAGGTGGCACCTTTGATGGTATTTTTTACGGATCCAATTAATTTCTAAGATCGGATTTGGTTTCTAAGAAATCAAAACAATTTCCAATCGCCCGGGTAGGCGAGTTGGTACAGTGCTGGTCTATCACCGTGGTGCGTAGCGGGCAGCAAACAGTTTGTTTGAAATTTTAAAAATTGACTGATTTAGTGAACATTTTTTCGATAACGGAAAAATCACCAATTTCAAAAAAGTATCCAGTTTTTTTTTTTTTTGCCAAAACTGAAAATTCTGCTAAATACAGAATTTGTTGGGCAGTTCTAGAAAAAAATCAAAACAAAAAAAAAATTGTCGCTAATACCTTTTTGGTCCTTTTTTCGATAAAAAAAATTCAGAACCATAAAATGTTTCAAAAGTGCTTAGCGAATTCAACAAACGCCACACTTACTATTACTAAAGACAAAACGCAGATTTTATTTAAAAAAAAAATCGCAATTTTAAAAAAATCGCCAATTTAAAAAAAAAAATCCAATTTTAGAAGAATCGCCAATTTTGAAAAAGTGTCATTTTTAATTACAAAAAAATGCAAAACTTCGAAAAAAAAATTGCCAATTTCGAAAAAATTGTCAATTTTGAAAAATCGCAAATGTCGAAAAAAAAATTTTCAATTTTGAAAAAGTGTAATTTTTATTTAAAAAAACGCAAATTTTCGCCAATTTATGAAAAAATCGCCAATTTCGAAAAACGGCCAGTAAGACATTTTTTTATTTTAAAAAAATGGAAAATTTCGAAAAAAAAATCTTCAATTTAAAAAAAATGTCAATTTCGAAAAAGTGCCAGTACGTCATTTTTCTATTTAAAAAAAAGCAAATTTCGAAAAAAAAATCGTAAAATTCGAAAAGGCGCCAGGCATAATTTTTTTTTTTTTTTTTGGAAACCTGAAATTTTTGATAAGCTAGGATTTGTTGTGCTGTATTCGAATAATGCTAAAGTCAACTAGTTCTGAGAAAGTCGCAAAGCCTTTTTGGCTTTTTTTTCAATATAAAAAAAAAAATAAAATCGAAAAAATTTTCAAAACTGAAAATTTCGAAAAAAAAATCGCCAATTTTGAAAAAAACGCAAACGTCGAAATAAAAATTGTCAATTTTGAAAAAAGTGTAATTTTTATTTAAAAAAACGCAAATTTTCGCCAATTTATGAAAAAAACGTCAATATCGAAAAAGTGCCAATACGACATTTTTTTATTTAAAAAAATCGGAAATTTCGAAAAAAAATCTTCAATTTAAAAAAAAAAACGCCAATTTTGAAAAAGTGCCAGTACGTCATTTTTTTGTATGTTAAAAAAATCGCAAATTTTGGGGGGATAATCACCAATTTCGAAAAAATGCCAGTACGTCTTTTTTTTTTGTCGAAAACTGAAATTTGTGATAAATAGAGCATTTGACAACATTTTCGATATAAAAATTTAAATTTTTCGAAAAATTATGGTCACCGGAAAAACAAAATCGACAATTTCGAAAAAAATTTGAAGACTGCAAAATTTAAGTAAACAGGGAATTTGCCCTACATAGTTTGGTAAAAGCTTAAAGTTCTTAAAGTTCAATTTGGCACTTTGTCGATATTTTCGAAAATCAATAAACAAGTAATTTGTCAAAATTCAGTTTGTGCTCACCGAACCCCACAGGCCACACTTACTATTTAAAAAAAAAAAAAACACGATTGATAAATTTGGCGATTTCGAAAAATTGCAACATCATTTCGAAATTTAATATACTCAAACAGTTTTTTTTAAACAAAATTGTTGTGCATGCACTTTTTTGAAATTGGCGATTACCAGCAACAAACAGATACCCAGCACAACTCAGGACAATTTTTTTTTAAATAAAAATAAACAAACAAAATTTTTTTTGGTATTTTCGAAAATGACTGCAAATACTACATTTCGAAAACTTACCTAGCACAAATCAGGATTTATTCTTAAAAAAATCGTCAAATTTTTTTGTATTTTGCAAATATCTCAGTAAATTTTTCAAATTTCAAAAATCTTGTGCAGCAATAAATCAGCATGTATTTAGTTTTTTTTTCCAATTTCAAAAAAAAAAAAACAATTTGAGGGTTTGTTAAAAATCTGGTATTGATTCCTTTGTATTTTCCAAATCTGTCAACTTCATTGCCCTATTTTAAATATCACCAGTGTAAAGACGTGTCTATGTCTCCATCTATACACACACATATATTGAGATATTTATGAACGTGCATATTTACTTGGATATTTGTCTGCTCTGACCGTCCGTCCGCCTATCCGTCTGTCTCTTGGTCTAATGCGAGATTCTTAGTTTGCGTTTATTTTTATTTAGTCGAAAATGTTCTCGTGTTTATTTCAAATGAAAATTAAAGCACATTTAAAAAAACATAACGCGAGTACAAAAAAAAAACACAAATTCGTTCTTATTCCCTCATGTTCTGAAACTTCTACTCGTGAATCTTCTATTGCGGTGCGTCGTTGAGTTTTCAAGAGGTGATTTTTTTTCTGCTTTTTTCTTTGAAGTTTTCTCACACCCCAAATCCTCCGTTCTTTTGTAGACATAAAATGAGGAATGAAAATCGTCAGTGTGTTTTTTTGTTCTTCCTCTTCTTCAGACTGATTTTGCCATGAATGGCTGGCTGGTTCGGAAGCACATTCGGCATTAGTTGGAATTCTAGGTTAGTCAATGGGAGCATGAAGTGGCAAAGGGTGGCGGGTGTGGAAGTCCCTGCGTTTGAAGATGACTGCGTGCTCGGGCGAGTGGTGATGCTTCAGTGCTTGGCATTAAGAAGTAAAATGATTTCCATGATTTAAAGAAAATCCAATTGATTTCTTTTCATTTTGTGTGTGTGTGTTTTTTTTTTGAAGAAAAGGTAATGTCGTCTTTGGTTTGCTCAAAGGACTTGCGCCAAATTACATTAAACATCTTAAATGTGATCAAATTCTCGGATTGCATTTTCGTTGTGATGCCATTACAGCTTTCCGAGGAACTTGTTCGAATTTAAATTCAGAAACATTAGATTTAAATTGAGAAATTGCAATAGTAAAATAAATAGTTGACATTTTATTGACAGCTGTCATTTTATTGGCAGATGACATTTCATTGGCAGATGACATTTTATTGACAACTGTCATTTTAATGACAACTATCATTTTAATGACAATTGTCATTTTTATGACAACTGTCATTTCAATGACAACTGTCATTTTTATGACAACTGTCATTTTTATGACAACTGTCATTTTAATGACAACTGTCATTTTAATGACAACTGCCATTTTTATGACAACTGTCATTTTAATGACAACTGTCATTTTAATGACAACTGTCATTTTAATGACAACTGTCATTTTAATGACAACTGTCATTTTAATGACAACTGTCATTTTAATGACAACTGTCATTTTAATGACAACTGTCATTTTAATGACAACTGTAATTTTAATGACAACTGTAATTTTATTGACTTCTGTCATTTTATTGAAAACTGTAATTTTATTGAAAATTGTCATTCTATTGACAACTGTTATTTGATAAAAGATTACGGAATATTCCTCCTCAACCTATGAAGCAGAGATTTTGGGCTAAAAAACGTTGTGTTTGTAATTGCTCCACCCTAATGTACTCGTTCGTACATGTCTGTCCAGCTCTGATACCATTGCAGTAAAAACTTGTCTGGATGTAAAGTAAGAAGTTCTATGTTTTACATGTGGACAAATATCTACAGGTACGTGTGTGTGCCGACACATGCCCGATTGGCATCTGCATCGGCCTCAGTGGGCGCACAAAGAGCTCCATATTATTGAACTTCATATGCCAGCCATCGCCCAGCATCCATGAGCATCTCCTGTCCTGCTGCATTTTTTATGGCATTGTCTGGCATTTTCTGTTTGTTGTTTATTTTCCTGTCTTATTTGTTTGTAAATTTTCCAGCTTATTTTCGTTATTTTTCTTGTTGTTTGTTTTTAAATTATCTCAGTTTTGTTCTCAGTAACTCTATTAAAGTGTATGGTGTTGTTGTTGTTTTTTTATTGTTATTTGCCGTCCAACCAAACATAAAAATGCAACAATATTCTGGGCGATAAAATAAACAAAACGATGGATGATGGCCTTTATTGTTTGAGTTTCCGCGGCAGTTCATTTTGTGTTATTGGTGTTTAAAGAAAAAAATCGACGCAAAAATATTTCAAAATTAACAGTTTAAACAACTCAACTTTAATATTTATATGAACTACGAGATGGATGAAATTGCTTTTTAATCGGCCATCTTAAGTCATTTATAACAAACTCAGTGATTGATCCGGTAATCGGAACACATGGTCACACCAGACGTATTCCCTACACATACAATGTCAGTTTTATCTGTTCTTTTAATGTCTACGGATAACGATAAAAAAAAAATGGTTAATACCCCAACACCATTTAAAAAAACATAAAAATTCGACATTTTATTTTTACTATTTGCTGAATTTTGCCCCACCAACAATGTTTCGCGCTGGTGTCTTTTATTTTCTGATTTTTTGTTTATTGTTAGCTCGACCCCAAGCGCCAAACACAATTATGCGTTCAAAAAAAGCGATGCAAACACATTTGCATCACCGTGATACAGAACCGATTTCCATCGGACAATATCGAGAACTATTGATGTCGTCAAATATGTGCATGGAAGAAATTCGATTTTTTCATTTCACCAAGAATTAGTTTCACTTGAAATCGACAAACAATCATCTTCCAATATAGTTTTTTTTAAATATTTGCAGTTCCCCGATATTCACTGCAATACTTTTTCATTCCTTGCTTACATTCGGTTTTTTTTTCTTCTAGATCTACCACTTTTGTCCAATTTTCGTTAAGACAATCCTTTTTGAACCACTGTGCGGCGGCAAATGTAAAGAGAAACAAAGTGTTTTAGACACTTAAAGAAATATTGAAAATTTCAAAATTTTATTTACAAAATCGCATCCACAAGAATGATTTGCATGCAACCAAAATTTCGGGGAAAATATTTATAAACATAAAGAATATTGTCTATACACACATATGTACTATGTAGGGACATTAGGAGGGGTCCATAAAAAATGTGATATATAGGGACTCTGCACCATCAACTTCAATGGTTGACAAATGTGTTGGCAACACAAAAGTTACCCCAAAACCCAACAGACACTCAATAAATCGTCTCTTAAATTAATCGTCTGTTATATTAAACAATTGGAAAAAGGAGTGAAAACATGCTTTTTTTTTAATTTGAAAAAGTTAACCTCGGAAAGAGATGTAGTCTGGGGTCCTAATGAGGGGAAAAATAAAGAAAAAAATTTTAAAAAAATTTTAGGGGTCGCGCCACTCCTTCGAAATTTGGAAATTATCGCTATTTTGGCGTTGATTTTAGAAAAATCCTAAAAATTAACGACTTAACTTATTCGAAATTTAAAAGTTTGAGCTTGTTCAGTGCCCAAACAAAAGTATTTGAGGCAAATATGAGGATAATCGACTAATATTTGTAGCTTTGGTGGCGATTTCATTGTTCAGTCAATTTTCTGAAGAAGGGGCGATTTGACTTATTTTACTTTTTGCAATTTTTGAACAATGAGAAAATTTTTTTTAAATTTTTTCATGCCCTTATTTCATTGTTTACGCTATTGCAAACATTTATTGACATAAAACTTTTTAGGATTTTTCTAAAATCAACGCCAAAATAGCGATAATTTCCAAATTTCGATGGAGTGGCGCGACCCCTAAAATTTTTTTAAAATTTTTTTCTTTATTTTTCCCCTCATTAGGACCCCAGACTACATCTCTTTCCGAGGTTAACTTTTTTTTTTTGAATTTCAGTCCACCCTAGTAGTCATGCCATTTAATTGGGTACATTTTATTCTACATTGGACATTTTGACATGAGAAAGCTATCAGCGCGATGGGTGCTGCGTTTACTTACACTCGAATCCTCGAGCATACGTGTGATCACTTCAAAAGAGTGTTTGGCGATATACAAACGCAATGGGAAGAATTTGAACAATTTTAAAACCCTGAAGAAAACGCGGATCTGTCTGGCGTATGGGGTAGAGAAGCAAAACAGCCACGAAATTTAAATTGGAGCGAGATCTGACTTTTCAATTGAAAATTTCAAGAAAATCAAAATGTCAGCTGCTAAGCTCGAACTCATTAGGAAAAGGGACATTCCGGATTTTGGGCATTTGGACATTTGGGGCAGCAAACTCCCACCCGTGAAAGTCTTCGACGTACTGGTAAAGCAGAACAAGGGTCTGGAGACGGGCAAGTGGGAGATCTTCCACAGAGAAGAGAACCAGGACGGTAGCTACTTCGTTGTGGGAATAGACCACGGGTCCCTCGAACAACTCAAAGAGTTGAAGGGGAGGGCCTTCTTCGACTCCACGGCAGGACGGCAGATAAGTACGATTTTTAAATTTTATTTAAATTAAATTGAATTTGATTTACCCAACTGTATCTTATCAATTTGTATGACAAAAACATTTTATTTGTACCAAATACAGTTTGGTAGTGACAATTACACCGTGTTACAAAAAATAGATTTTTTTCTGTCCTATTAACCAAATGCACATATTCGGAAAGGGGATAAAAAATAAAAATACACGTGTATCGGCGATTTTCATGTACACGTCAGAATTTTTTTTTAAGTTTGAAGTATGAAGCTCGTTGTGGCCTGTGTGAAAGCCTTTGGACCGATTTTTAACCCTTTTTCAGTGATCCAATCGAGCTGATTTTTTGCAGGCAGACTCGTGGAAATGTCTGTATCACGGCAAATTTTTTAAAAAAATTCAATTCTCAGATTTTTACCAATTTTTATTATTTTTGAAAAAAAAAAATATTTTTTTCACTTTTCTTAGCATAACTTGAAGAGACTCCAAATTTTTCAACTACTTAAGCGTTACGAAAAAAAAATGTTTTTTGAACTGAAACCTTAAAAAAAAAACGATAACCATTTAAAAAAAAAAAAAAAAATTGAGGAATATCTGATATTATTCAGATATTCCTCAATTTTTTTTTTTTTTTAAATGGTTATCGTTTTTTTTTTTAAGGATATTGATTCTGATATTATTCAGAAATTCCTCAATTTTTTTTTTTTTTTTAAATGGTTATCGTTTTTTTTTTAAGGTTTCAGTTCAAAAAACATTTTTTTTTCGTAACGCTTAAGTAGTTTAAAAATTTGGAGTCTCTTCAAGTTATGCTAAGAAAAGTAAAAAAAAATATTTGTTTTTTCAAAAATAATAAAAATTGGGGAAAATCTGAGAATTGATAAAAATCTATTTTTTAAAAAATTTGACGTGATACAGACATTTCCACGAGTCTGCCTGCAAAAAATCAGCTCGATTGGATCACTGAAAAAGGGTTAAAAATCAGTCCAAAGGCTTTCACACAGGCCTCTACGAGATTTATACTTCAAACATAAAAAAAAATTCTGAAGTGTACATGAAAATCGCCGATACACGTGTATTTTTATCCCCTTTCCGAAAAAGTAAATTTGGTTCATAGGACAGAATGTGTGTAACACGGTGTTATTTTCAAAATAACCATTTTTCAGAAATATTTGAATTTGTACCAACACAAAATGTTACACTTAGGAGATGTTAAAGCACGCACTACTGATTTGGAAAAGTGGAAGGGTTCGCAAAAAGTCAAAAATTGTTTAGTCCCAAAACTCGAATTAATTATTATTTTCTTAACGGAGTTCATATGCTCGGACTATGGCCAACATATTCCCGCATTGGCGAATTTAAGCGAAAAAACCGCCATTTTTTTGTTGTTAATTGTAGCCAAACCACCATCATGAATTTAATTAAAGAACAAGAGGATGGTGTGGATAAAATATATTCCATGGACACGTTACAAATAATCCTCGCCAGTGTTTTGAGAATCCTTAACATTCCTTGTGTGTTACTTTTGAGAATGCAGCTAGAAAAAAACGACTGATGATAACTTGTTGCTGCTATGGATACACAGCCGAAGCTGAATCCGCAATCTGATAACAATCCTTAGACGAACAAGTCCTATCGAAACATGGCAGCCCGAATAAGTCACCAGACAAGTGCTTAGCTGAGAGGGTTCTGTGACAATGAATCGTCGCCCAGTCTAATGTACATTTGTACATATTTATGTGCATACATTTGGTAGATAAATAAATGAGAGCACATGTAGTCTTACAATATTATTTATTATATATATTTGCGATATAATCCGTTTGTGTTCTTTGTCAGCTACATTGGCGAACGGACGGACGGACGGACCGAGAGACAGACAGACAGACAGAAAAAGAAATCCTCAGCCTAAGACTTATGTGAAAATAACAACAAAAACAACAACCACATGAATATGTATGCCATCCCGAGTATAAATGTCAAAAGTGACAAATTCCCCCTCACCGGCACGTAATGTGAAACTTATGGCAAAACAACCGACCCCCCTCCTCCCCACACTAAGAAGCGCCGGATTATGTTTCATTTGCAAATCACCAACTTTTCTTTTTTTTTATATTTTACGTTACAATGATGACAAGAAAAGTCGCCAAATTGCCAAATTGTTCGGGGGAGTGCGGAGGGATTAATGCGAGATCAAGGAAGATATGAAGTAAATTATATTCTTATGATCTGTCTATGCTGACAATGTGGGCGGGGCAACATAAAGGCTTTGCGGGTTTAGAAATTGTAATGTTAATTGTACTGATGTAATCTGCCCTCTCTCTCGCTCTCTGTTAAAAAAATTGAAGGAGCAACTGATTCGTTGCCGGAATGGTAAAGTTTTTCTGGTTTCATAAAATTCTTATGATCCAATTCTACAGACAGCCGGTTCAAGATGATTGGCAATCCTTTGTTGTAACTGGGAAAAGAAGCCTTTTATATTGTGGACATTTTGAGACACCTGGTCCTTGGCGATTTCAAATAATGTCCTTAGACTTTGGAGTAAAGTCTACACTTCGTTGTATTCAGAAAGTCCATCTAGTCTTGAGGTTTCATATCGTAGCCTAACTACAAAATACATCTCAAAAATTTTCCAAAGCCGATTTTTTTCCATAAATTAATTCATTAATTGGAAAAATTCAGTAATGTCTATTGTTTGGACGATGAATTAAAGAGAATAATTTTAGTTGCGTTAATCCGTTCGAATTTTGAATTGTGACCCTTTTATATTTAGGGTGCGATATATTCTCAGCAGCTTCAGATCCAATCTGATTGTCCCATTATCTGATAGGGTCGGATTATTCATAGTTTGGATCTTTTGTATAGAATAACCCTTACGCACTGGTTGCAGAATACTGACGATATAATAATTGGTCTCTCGGTGTTGAACTTAAAATTTCTATTTCCTCCCCCCCTTTGCCACGAATTCATTATCACCGACCAACAACCCCACCCCACCGTAAAAAAAAAAACAAAACACAAACAAACGATCTGTTCAAGTTCATGAAAACCGTGTGGAACAGAATGGACCACTTAATTTCTTTTTCTTTCATGGAAGCGTATTCAAATGTTTTATGAACGTTTTTTTTTTACGATCACGAGAACATTAACAATTAAATTTTATCTCAAGCAAGGTGTAAATATACGCCGAAAATACTTTTAATGGATGCTCGATGCGACTGACTTTATGGTGTGTACGCGTCGGTTCTTTGGAACGCTTCAATGTCTGTTTCATATCCATGACACACCAAACACCCAGAAATGCCCAACGACCCGGAGTCGATTGCAGAGCAGGAGGGAATGTTGTCATTTCCCCATTGTTTAGAGATAATCACAGCCGATTATAAGATTGTGTGTTTCGATATATCCCAAAGTTTATGTGTGTTTGTGTATTAAAGTCAATCATTTACAAATTATCGGCTTAGATTCACGTTGGAATTTGAATCTCAGGCGAGAATGTTAAAAACGCCCACCTAAGAAGATTTTCCCATGTTTTGACAGTTAGCTAATATAAATAGTTTTTGATTGTAGTTTTATATATACAGATTTACGGCCTCATTATTTGAATAATTTGTTAAAAACAAATTTGGGCGATCGCATTCCTTCAAAAAAAAAAAAAACGTCGACTATTCAGCGTGCGGTGTCCCAATTCGAGTCGATTGGTTCAGTGAACAATCAAGCAACCCTACGTCTGAGAAATGCAAGATCCTCCCGAAATGCAGAATGCAGAAGACCCACTCGCAGATATCTCTACATCAAGTTGGCGATTTTTACATAGGGACTTTGGCCTACCACCGTCAAAAATCCACTGATCGCAGGAGCTGATACAAAACGATCAAACTCAACATCATAAGCTCGCTGACTGGTTTGTCGGGCAGTTGGAAGCAGACTCTTTGTAAGCAAGTTTCAAATATTCTTTACACCAGTGTCCAATATTATTTACACTTGTGTAAAATAGAAGTGGTTTCAAATAGTATTTACCCTGGTGTCAAATATTATTTACCCTGGTGTCGAATATTATTTACACTAGTGTAAAATATTATTTACACTAGTGTCAAATATTATTTACACTAGTGTCAAATATTATTTACACTAGTGTCAAATATTATTTACACTAGTGTCAAATATTATTTACACTAGTGTCAAATATTATTTACACTAGTGTCAAATAATATTTACACTAGTGTCAAATATTATTTACACTAGTGTCAAATATTATTTACGTTAGTGTCAAATATTATTTACACTAGTGTCAAATATTATTTACCCTAGTATCAAAATTTTTTTACAGTAGTGTCAAATATTATTTACCCTATTGTCAAATATTTTTTACACTAGTGTCAAATATTATTTCCACGAGTGTCAAATATTATTTACACTAGTGTCAAATATTATTTACACTAGTGTCAAATATTATTTACACTAGTGTCAAATATTATTTACACTAGTGTCAAATATTATTTACACTAGTGTAAAATATTTTTTACACTAGGTAAAATATTATTTACACTAGTGTCAAATATTATTTACACTAGTGTCAAATATTATTTACACTAGTGTAAAATATTATTTACACTAGTGTCAAATATTATTTACACTGGTGTCAAATATTATTCTAACTAGTGAATGTATTATTCACACTAGTGTACATTATGTTTACACTTGTGTAAAAAATTATTTACACTAGGTCAAATATTATTTACGCTGGTGTCAAATATTATTTACCTTGGTGACAAATATTTTTTACACGAGTGTCAAATATTATTTACACTAGTGTCAAATATTATTTACCCTGGTGTTAAATATTATTTACACTAGTGTCAATTATTATTTACGTTAATGTCAAATACTATTTACAGTAGTGTCAAATATTTTTTACACTAGTGTCAAATATTTTTTACACTAGGTCAAATATTATTTACGCTGGTGTCAAATATTATTTACCTTGGTGACAAATATTTTTACCCTAGTGTCAAATATTATAAATAAACGATTGTAAACTTTTTTTTTAGAATGACAATAAAAACCCCAAGGGACAGACGCTGGTGTCATTTTTTCATGTAAAAACTAATCAGCCAGTTCGTCTTTTTTTTGTTTAAATCAATTAAAAAACAACGTAAATTAATAAATTAATGTTAATCAGAACTGTTACGGTCTAGAAATTCATTAATTTTCCATTGAGGTCAGTAATTAAATCGGTTTCTGCCTAATCAAATGTGAGTCATACTGTCTAATTGTGGCGGGTGTTAGTTTAAATTTAGCTTCTTGCATTATCTTAAATTAAGTAGTAAAAATTCTATAACGTCCATTATTTTTTGAAAAATAGAACGATGACGTCAAAGTAGAATTTCACAAGGGGAAAGTCAACCGTAGTAAATCATAAAATATTGTACAGCTAAAATGAAAAGCCGGGCGGGCACACGAGCGTTTATTTGATGGCGAACGGTCAGAGGAGGCAGAAGAGGTCACCACTCAAAGAAATAATGAACCACGAACAATAAAAAAGGGTAATGGTTGGACGGTTGAAGTGGCTTAAGTATCTCTTGTGAATTAGTGCAAAATTTCCGAAATTTGAATATGTGATAACTTGCATTTCGAACTTATGGGAAGAAGAATCGTGGACACATCCTAAGGAACAGTTGAAGTAGTGCACAAATTGTGCATGTCAGCCAATACAGCGAACAATATATTTTACTTTATGTATCTTAGGAATTCCTGTCTGCTCTCAACGATCTAAATTAATTTAAACAAAACGCCCAAATTAACTATTTCACTGCAGTTCCCTATTTATTGAAATGGTGTCATTTTAATTCTGAAAAATAATCATCGCTTCAATTGTGTGGTGGAAATTAAAATATTCCACCGATGTTCTATTATGCTTTGCTCCGTTTTCATAACAAATTAACCCGCATATGGCGGATAAATGACACAGAACAGATGACACAAAAACGTGTATAATGAACAAAAGAGTGTGAAGAAAAAGACAATAAACTCTGAGGTCAGCTGGCCACATTTCGATATTAGACTAACCAACAGAAATGTCATCAGTATAAGAGGGGCCACCTACAGACTATGGGTATAAGAGATTTTTTTCAATATACTCACATTTATTAAATAAAGAAAAGAAAACAGGTTGACCGACCGCCGTAGCTGTTTCCTGCGTTTGTTTGATTATCAAATCACAAATGACTGGGATTGTTTTTACTATTTTTTTTTTTATTTATTGTTGTTGTTGTCTGTCTTGATGCCGCTTATTAAATATTTATTAATGACTTCCGAAAGTGTTTAGCTGCTTAAGAGAACATTCACACACAAAAAAAAAACAAGAAAATAAAGAATAAAATATAAACAACAATAAACACTAACATAAATAAATACTTAGAAATCAAAATTTAAGCATTTATTGTGGAAAAACACAATTGGAAAATATTTTGGAAATTTATACGATTTTGAATGGATATTAATGGCCATTACAGGTCTAAGTAATACAAATATGATTCTTCAGTTGGTTTTCCTAAATCGGCTGATGTTATACGAGCAGCTCTTTTTTTTCATCTTTCTTTCATTCTCACACTCAATGGTGGATATTTTTCATTCACTTTTTTTTTTCTTCTAATAATAAATTAAATATGTTAACACAGATTCATAAACAACAACAAATTCACGTTCTCGGTATTAGAATATCGCCGCAGAGCAAAGAAGATCCGAAGAAATGTATCGCAGGCACACACACGCGCGCGTTTGCTACTTGCCGCGCACACAAATTTTGAATTGAAAATGTAATATTTCTTTTCAAGATATTTTTGGCTAAAACCGGGGAGGACTAAATACAATTTTCATTTTTTTAATATTTACACTAAATTTTCCGAAATATTTTTCTTTCTTTGAAGATTATTCTTCCGGTTTTGGGCGTCGGAAACAAAAGAAAAGAACAAAAAAAAAGCACAACCAGGAATTGGCCCTTCACTGTTAATGGCCACGGGCAATGGAGTCCACGGGGCTGTTACGACTTATGAATGGCGTGTATGGGCAATTGGGGAGATGAACCGCGCAACTGCTTTACAGAATACCAACTGAATTCAGCAAAATCAAAATTTAGTACAAGTCTCTGATTGAATGGCAGCGCACAGAACCATTGAACATTTGTACCTCCGCACCGACGACGACGACGAGCGCATAAACTACGGACAGCGGCGGCGGCGTTTTGTTGGCGTGCACGTGTGTGTGTGTGTGTGAGCAGGTTGTAGCAGAGCGGAAGAATATCTATGCCCTCCACGTTGTGAAGAAGCGGCATATTAAGTTTGTCATAACAGTTGTAACATTTGGTTGAGTTGGTGAATTTTTAGTCAGTCTGAATAATTAATTTATTTAATCAGTAAATTAATTAAGTAGTCAATTAAATAATCAATTAATGGTTTCAATTAATCAATTAATACATTAATTTTATTAATTGATTTAAATTATTTTTTAATAAGTTATTTAAATAATTTTTTTTTTAAATTAATTTAAAATAATTGATTTTATTAAATTGTCTTAATTAATATAATTGTTTTTTCTTATTAATTTATTTACATTTATTTAATTAATTTATATAAATTAATAAAACTAGTTTTATTAATGCATTTAATTAGTTTATTTAAATTAATTTTTATTAATTTATTTAAATTAGTTTAATTAATTTATTTAAATTATTTTTTATTAATTTATTTAAATTACTTTTTTATAAATTTATTTAAAATAATTTAATTAATTTATTTAAATTAATTTTTATTAATTTATTTAAATTAATTTAAATAATTTATTTAAATTAATTTAAATAATTTATTTAAATTAATTTAAATAATTTATTTAAATTAATTTAAATAATTTATTTAAAGTAATTTTTATTAATTTATTTAAATTAATTTTATTAATTTATTTAAATTAATTTAATTCATTTATTTAAATTAATTTTATTAATTTATTTAAATTAATTTAATTATTTTTATTTAAATTAATTTAATTATTTAATTTAAATTAATTTTTATTTTTATTTTTTTTATATTATTTTTTATTAATTTATTTAAATTAATTTTTATTGAATTATTTAAATTAATTTTTTATTGAATTATTTAAATTAATTTTATTAATTTATTTAAATTATTTTTTATTAATTTATTTAAATTAATTTTTATTAATTTATTTTAATTAATTTATTTTAATTAATTTAAATTAATTTATTTAAATTAATTTTTATTGATTTATTTAAATTAGTTTTTATTAATTTATTTAAATTAATTTTTTTAAATTTATTTAAATTAATTTAATTAATTTATTTAAATTAATTTAATTAATTTATTTAAATTAATTTAATTAATTTATTTAAATTAATTTGATTAATTTATTTAAATTAATTTAATTAATTTATTTAAATTAATTTAATTAATTTATTTAAATTAATTTAATTAATTTATTTAAATTAATTTAATTAATTTATTTAAATTAATTTAATTAATTTATTTAAATTAATTTAATTAATTTATTTAAATTACTTTTTATTAGTTTGTTTAAATTAATTTAATTAATTTATATAAATTAATTTAACTAATTTATTTAAATTAATTTTTATTAATTTATGCAAATTAATTTTTATTAATTTATTTTAATTAATTTTTATTAATTTATTTAAATTAATTTTTATTAATTTATTTTAATTAATTTTTATTAATTTATTTAATTAATTCTTATTAATTTATTTTTATTGAATTATTTAAATTAATTTGATTAATTTATTTAAATTAATTTTTGTTAATTTATTCAAATTATTTTTTATTAATTTATTTAAATTATTTTTTATTTTAATTTAATTAATTTATTTAATTAATTTTTATTAATTTATTTAAATAAATTTAATTAATTTATTTAAATAAATATAATTAATTTATTGAAATTAATTTATTGAAATTAATTTAATTAATTTAGTGAAATTAATTTAATTAATTTATTGAAATTAATTTATTTAAATTAATTTAATTAATTTATTTAAATTAATTTAATTAATTTATTTAAATTAATTTAATTAATTTAATTAAATTAATTTTATTAATTTATTTAAATTAATTTAATTAATTTATTTAAATTAATTTTATTAATTTATTTAAATTAATTTTATTAATTTATTTAAATTAATTTTATTAATTTATTTAAATTGGTTTTTATTAATTCTTTTAAATTAGTTTTTTTAATAATTTCTTTAAATTATTAATTAATATTAAATTTAATCAGATTAACTAATATTATTATTAATATAATGTAATCAAATTAATTAAATTATTTAATTTAAGTAATTAAATACAATTTAATTTAATTCATTATCTTAATTAGAAACACAATAAATAAACAAATCAGCTGTCAAACAACAACACCGCCCAATCTAAATAATGGCGACGGCCGACTGCCAGACTTTTGAAGGGACGTGATTTTTTTTATGCCAGAATAAAAGTCAGATTTTGTAGCCATCCTCTGGACAGAGAACAGAAAATGAGACATTATTACGCTTATCCAGGTCAACACTTCTGAAAATGAAGTCCTTTCGCAGGCGTAAAGTCAAAAACTAACTCAACACAATTTCATAAAAAGGGTGCCAGCAATTTGCCATGGCTGCATTTTATGAGCGCACATGTGGGACGCGAGAGCGTCTATTGATCGCTCTAATGCTGCTGTTGTTGTTGTTGTGACGGAGGTGTTAGTGGTGCTGCTCGTCGTGGTGGTGGCGGTGACGATGTCGATGGCGATGACAGCAACGTTGGTGCCCCTGTCGAAACAACAAACAAATCCCACAGTGTGTGATTGCCGGTGGTTTGTTTTCATTCCCGCTGAACTGAGTCTGAGAGTCGTGCCGTTATCGATAAAAACACAAACTGATTAGGTTGTTTCACCTGCAAACACTCAACAACATCGTCGCTGACCATCGTTGGACGTTTGATAAACAAACGTTTACGACAACAACAACAAAAAAATACCGTATCTCAGATACGTTTTACGTTAGTAGATGATTAATTTATGTAGGGGGGAGGTAGGGCTGACTGAGATTGGCTGAGATAACACCAAAAAAAAATAAAGAAAAAAATATTTAAACACCATTTAACACTTGTCTCTACGCATTTCCCCCTCGGGGACATAGTGTGGCTATCGTTGGGATGGCCGCCGGTAAAGGCGGCTCCTTCGAATGCGTCAACGTGCCATCACACCCTGTTGTCGGTGCCTCATCAACACTCGGACACATCATCATCTCCCTCGGCCATCAATTATGCCACTACAGGCAACTTTTATGAATCCCTCGAATTTAGTTTTTTTTGTTTTTGTTTAGTCTCTGCTCACTCACCGTTCGACGGACGTGCGTTTCTTCACTTAGTTGACTCTGCAGAATAATTCATGTAGGTTGTGACGCGTTTGCTGGTGTTGGCCTGGAGCGTTGTGCGTGCGAAATTCCCTGGTTGCGAATGCCACGTTTTCGTTTGGGACGTTTCTCCCTAAGGTCATATTGACAAAACGTTTATTTCTAATCAAAACGCGTAGTACACCCGATTGCGCGAATGCGTCTTTTAGATTTATTTTCTATTGTTTTTTGTTGTTTCCTTCTGGTTTTTTTTTTGTTCACGTTATTTATTTATTTTCTGAATGTTTCTCATTTTATTGAAAGTTGAAAGCTCAAAATGTCTTTAAATATTTTCCCTGTATTTTTACATTGTCAAATAAATTTTCTGACAATATTTTTCAATGCCAGACATTAGGGTGGATATTTTTCTGATTGACAATAATAATAAAATGACAGCTGTCAATAAAATGACAGCTGTCAATAAAATGACAGTTGTCAATGAAATGACAGTTGTCAATAATGTGACAGTTGTCATTAAAATGACAGTAATGTGACAGTTGTCAATAAAATGACAGTTGTCAATAAAATGACAGTTGTCAATAAAATTACAGTTGTCAATAAAATGACAGTAATGTGACAGTTGTCAATAAAATGACAGTTGTCAATAAAATTACAGTTGTCAATGAAATGACAATTGTCAATGAAATGACAATTGTCAATGAAATGTCAATTGTCAATGAAATAACAGTTGTCAATAATGTGACAGTTGTCAATAAAATGACAGTTGTCAATAAAATGACAGTAATGTGACAGTTGTCAATAAAATGACAGTTGTCAGTAAAATGACAGTTGTCAGTAAAATGACAGTTGTCAGTAAAATGACAGGTGTTAGTAAAATGACAGTTGTGAATAAAATTACAGTTGTCAATAACATGACAGTTGTCAATAAAATGACAGTTGTCAATAAAGTGGCAGTTGTCAATAAAGTGACAGGTGTCAATAAAGTGACAGTTGTCAATAAAGTGACAGTTGTGAATAAAATTACAGTTGTCAATAAATGACAGTTGTGAATAAAATTACAGTTGTCAATAACATGACAGTTGTCAATAAAATGACAGTTGTCAATAAAGTGGCAGTTGTCAATAAAGTGACAGGTGTCAATAAAGTGACAGTTGTCAATAAAGTGACAGTTGTCAATAAAATGACAGTTGTCAATAAAATGACAGTTGTCAATAAAATGACAGTTGTCAATAAAATGAAAGTTGTCAATAAAATGACAGTTGTCAATAAAATGACAGTTGTCAATAAAATGACAGTTGTCAATAAAATGACAGCTAAAGGCTTTTGCCCACCTTGGATATAAAGATCGCCCTGACTTCACTCCATTGTTTCGGTCAATTCTCTCATAATAATCCTTACACTCTGGCCTACAATCATATTTTTATTAAAATTTAAAAAAAAAAACAAGCAAAAAATCTGTCTAACGTACTCAAAAATATCTTGACAGTGTCATTGAAATGAAAAACACGAAAATTGAATTATCCCAGGTTCATGACGACACTCCAAACGTTGTGACGGTAAACATGAACTGGTGTGTGTTTGTTGGCTTTGGGTATGATTTCAACAGTTTGAGGTTGAAACGAGAAATTCATATCGGAAATGTCATAATAAAATTATTAAGTTCATTTTTTGTTTTG
The DNA here is from genome assembly GCA_958296145.1 of Hydrotaea cyrtoneurina. Taxonomy (NCBI): domain Eukaryota; kingdom Metazoa; phylum Arthropoda; class Insecta; order Diptera; family Muscidae; genus Hydrotaea; species Hydrotaea cyrtoneurina. The sequence continues at coordinate 101,454,986 of OY282512.1, forward strand.
GTATAAAAATAAAAATATGTATTTTATTTGAAGTGAGAGCACTGGAAGCCGTAATTAATTTTCGTGACATCAATATGATTTCAATTTGTAGAACGGCACGGTCAGACACATGTGCTCGTGCATTGAGATGACTTCATGAATAAATGAATATATTCGGAGATTGCTTGGACTCAATTTATGGAAGTGGACTTTATTGATATTGAAATTTTGGTTTAATATATCGTCAGAGTTCACTAAGACTTGAGAAATCAACTAAGGTTCAACTCCGTTTCTCTGAGATTCAGGAGTGTAAACAAATTTGTTCTCCTCATATTTCAAATGACTTTCACGAGAAACATAATAATTGTCTGAGAAAATAAATAGTTATTTTCAAAGAGAAACATCGCTTGGTATTTTTACACTGAGAAGAGAAGAGAAGAGAGAGTAAAAAAATGAGTACTTTGCCTTTGTCAAAAGACACTTGTATATTTACAAGTTTTCGATAGATGGGTGTGGGATAACGTGATAAAGAATAATTAAAAGTTCCCATAAATTTGAATTCAAATGAAATAAAGCCAAAATGGTATCCTTGGAAATTAATCCATACATATCGAGGACATTCAAAAGCTTTAAAGTTCACATTGCATTTAAGGTTTTATTGGAATTAAACACACAATTACACAAAAACTACCAATAGACTTCCGGGCGCCGAATAATCCTTAGAATGCTGTGAATTCCTTTCTCTCTTAATGCTCAGTAATTGCGAGCCAGTGAGCGACGTAGCGCCACTCCATCACTTAATGACATTTGCAAAATAATCTTTACACTCTTGCGTCAATATAATTTACAGTTTTAGGAGGGGTCTTTGTTTAATTTCCAACCCCTCATTTGACAATTTATTGGCTCTTATTTACACGACTGTGGATAAGAAATTAAAACCTCCGCTAAAGATAAATTGTAATTCCACAAGGAACAAATTAAATACATAAAAACATGATAAACAGTTTTACAACAACGATGCCCGATAATAATTCTTGAAATAACAATAACAAAGCATAACAAACAAATCATAAAAAGAAAAACAATTGAGCGCTTCAAAACAAATAATTAAATGAACTCGTTATAAAGAGATAGGTGGCACAGGTGGGGAGGGATGTGAAAAAAAATACAAACAAAAAAATATAAATGCAAATAACCCACAAAAAAAAGTGAAGTGGAACAGAGCGAATATTGAGCACGGGCTGAGTTGGCCTTCGTTTAGTTAGTTGGGAGAGAAATCCTTGATTTTGTGGAAGATGCGATCACTGTTTAGTAAAATTTATATTCTTCGCTTATCTTCACTACTTTAAGCGTCCTTTAAACGTTGCTCCTTCATTTCTATATAAGGGAACCACAATGAACCGAATTGTCGGCGCCGAGTGATCTCGTCCGTTGAACATTTCAACCGACAGGCGTCCCGTTCAACAACCTAACCTTAGACCAGTCAGTCTTTTATCCTTTATGCTTAAAACTCTGAAAAGAATCATTGATACATACATTAGATCATCTCTTGGTCCAGGTAATCCAGAGGAGGCACATCACATCTACACGAAAGGCCGATTTATTTTCTTTTCTGCGAGTTTGCGATTTGGTGGTTGGCGCTGGAGAAGAAGAATCACCAGGGTAATTTCGAGTGAATCATGAGAACGATGGGCGATTAGGACAATGGATGGTCTTAGGACGACCCTGTCTAAGGCACAGTTAACTATGCTTAACTGGCTCCCGACGGATATCCTGGCAAAGCAAAGCTGGCTGCGAATAACTCGATGCGACTTGGCACTTTAAAATCATGGAAGTACAGGGAGTACGGACATTAAAACCCTGACAAAAAATTAATTTAGACCTTTACCGGAGTTTTCTTTCGGAACTGGTTTTGCGACAATGGATCCAGATCGATTGGACTATGTGAATGACAGCCGTCTTCATGGGGATGCCATCTCACTATTCACTGGCCGAGGAGTCAGGAGGAGTTGGTGGTGGCATCTACTTGGATCAGCTGCATTTGAAATTGTCCCTTAAACCCAGGCTGTGGAGTTTTGACCAAATATAGAGAAATTCCGACTGTAACTACCATTTTTCAAAATTGAAAACTCCGACATCACAGCCCTGCCTGAAACTACCAGTCTACCTCAATCTAATACAGTTCAAAATAACACCGTGTTACACACATTCTGTCCTATGAACCAAATTTACTTTTTCGGAAAGGGGATAAAAAATAAAAATACACGTGTATCGGCGATTTTCATGTACACGTCAGAATTTTTTTTTTTTTAAGCTTGTAGTGGCCTGTGTGAAAGCCTTTGGACCGATTTTTAACCCTTTTTCAGTGATCCAATCGAGCTGATTTTTGGCAGGCAGACTTGTGGAAATGTCTCTATCACGTCAATTTTTTTAAAAAATAGATTTTTATCAATTCTCAGATTTTCACTAAATTTTTTTTTTTTTTAAATTGGTTTTCGTTTTTTTTAAGGTTTCAGTTCAAAAAACATTTTTTTTTCGTAACGCTTAAGTAGTTTACAAATTTGGAGTCTCTTCAAGTTATGCTAAGAAAAGTGAAAAAAATATTTTTTTTCAAAAATAATAAAAATTGGGGAAAATCTGAGAATCGATAAAAATTGTTTTTAAAAAATTTGACGTGATGCAGACATTTCCATTCTGACGTGTACATGAAAATCGCCGATACACGTGTATTTTTATTTTTTCCCCTCTTTCCGATAATGTGCATTTGTTTCATAGGACATAAAACATCTATTTTTGTAACACGGTGTAATGGCAATAGAAACTGTCGGTATCATGCGATATAATACAGGGTCATCAAGTCCTTGGAAATTCAAAGAACCAGAGAAAAAGTTCAAATTAGCAACAGAGAACGGCAGAAAAAAAAATCCAAATAAACAAGAGTATTATTAAATCGTGACCATTGATTCAGATTATTTGAAAAACAAAAATTAGTAATTTTCAGTTGAATGAGCGATTTGAATCGACCATTTTCTATTTACATTCTGAGGGCCTAGAAGCTTAGATCACTCAGACATTTCCTTGCCTTGGTCAATTTGACTGGAATTAGCGGTTGATGTTCGTCATTCTCTTTCTCCAAATCTAAAAGTTCAGCATCGGTAAGGAACATCATGGACACTGAACCAAATGAACTGGGGAAAAAAGTCCTCATGTCGTCATGCATGACCTTTTGTTTGAATGTTGGCTAGTAGGATGCGATTCCTACAACTTCGAATTATCAAGGAGACAAAATTACACTGATTTTGTTCTCCTCCATTTAGTGAGATTTTTCAAGGGACCGGGAAAAGACTTCAAATAACATTGCAGGCGGGAAACTTCTCTGGAGTCACGATATAATTTGTTTACCATCTGACCGGGAAATCTAATGCTTTTTCTTAGAAATTACTGTTTTACTCGTAAAGTCGCCAGGATTTACGAGGTGGAATCAGTCGCTGGTGAAATGTTTATTTGGTCTTACCATTTTTCGAACATGAGTTTAACGGCCGTTCACGACATTTGTGGACTTAAGACGGAAAATATTTGGAAATTTTGGACAAAACCTGTCTCTCCAAAGAATTCACCTCTGCATTATGTTATCAGGTTGGCTGAAGCAAAGCGATCGGTACCAGGAAACGGGGGAACAATTTTTGTGGTCCCATTTGAAAATTGAAAAATTGGCAAACATGGTGATTTTTTATATTTTTCAGGGGCCATTGTTAATTTTGGAATTAGGGTCATTTTTCAAATGTGACAATTAGGGTCGTAATCCCAAGACATTATAGAAAAAATTTTATTTTGGGGTTGTTTTAAATTTTTTTATTTGCTGTGTTTTCTCACATTTTAGGTTGGGGTGAATTTTAGTCTCGACTTTATAATTGTGACAATGATTTTGTGACGACACCCCTTAACATATTTCCTAGAAGCTCCCCCCCCCCCCTAATTGTACCATGATATGATGTTAATCTATTCATGATAGTTCGAAGCAAAAAAACCACGTTTATTTAAAGAAATAAAAGTGGAATTTATAAATCACATATTTGTACTGGAACCAATTAAACGCAACGTAACGTTTATATTTCAAATACAATGACAAACTAAAGTACCCACCCGAGCAGAGTATCTCAAGGGGGGCAGGGGGGGTGAGGAGTAGGGTCTTCACAATGACTTCACAATTAAGGGGTTTAACAGACTTAAACGATAATAAAAAACAACCCAAACATCTTAAAGATAACGTTTTTGATCTTTCGTAAATGAAAGGAGTTAAGTGAAATATTTCAAAAAAGACTAGAGAACGTGTTTAGGGTTCCACGAAATGGCGGTTATTTTTAAAATGTAATAATTGCCATTTCATTATGAGTATTTGCCACTCGTAATTTTTATGACGTTGTGAGTAGCTTGGGTTTATTTTCTGTATTAAAGTTTTTGTTTCGTCCGATAAGACTTTTAGACGTAATGACATCATTTACCGTCGTTTTACCGTAGTTTTTTTGTCATTCTTCTCTATCTTTTGTTCAATAGTTACTTGTTGTTGTTATTGACCGGTGTGTTCTTTTTGTTGTTGTCTTCTTGACGTGTTGTCACTGTTATCGTGCTTTTCACAAAAAGCCATTGACGTCTTTAATAATTTATTTGTGTGTGTTTTTTTTTTTTGCCGTTTTGTTTGAACTAAAATAATCGAGTTGTCAAGTGGCCCTAACGGACTGGTCTAGGGCGGATAGAGTGCTCGTGCCCCGTGTCCATGCCTTCACCGTTGCCTCCTGTTGGTTTAAAAAAGGGGTCACCACCACCACCACCACCAGCACAGAGCTCGGCTATGTCTGTCAAATCGATTTAAAATAAATATCACAACGACTGCAACAACAAAAACGCCAAATACAAACAACAATTTGTTTTATATGTCAATGATAGAGATGGAATGAAACTAAATGGATATCGATTACAATTGGATTTTTTCCCGTTTTTGTTTTGTTTTACAATTTGTCAACATATGTGAGTTTTTAATTTCGTCAATATCTCTTGGTATGGCCCGCAATCAGAGGGGATTGATCAACCAACAGCACACTTTCGGTTTGATTGAAAGACAATAGGAACACTGATTTGTTATTTGTTCGATTGGGTTTTCAAATAAATTTTTAGACAAACTGTGACAATTATTATGAATTGCCACATTTCGTTGTGGAAGAATAAAGTAGCTGTTAATGTTGGAAAGAAGTTTGGTCCTTTTCCTCGCCTGGTCTGGACAATGATTCAATCAGAACATCGCCTTTAGTGCCCTTCAATCAGAGTGACCGTTTTTTTTTTTTTCAAAATTTTCTTTGATTTTTTTTTTTTTTTGTTTACAAAAACTTTGTAAATAGAGAAGAAAACTACAAAAAGTGCCCATTTTGAGTAGTTTCTCATAAGGCCACATATATTACAATTTAGATGAGGTATAGACCACTAAATCCGATTTTCGGAGACAAAAGTTGTTATATTTGGTAGAATCAATTTTTAAAAAAAATTTAATCATACAATTATTCTTAATTTAATGGGAAATTTATGTCGGATAATTTTTTTTCGTAATTTTTTTTTTCTTTCAAAACTTTATACAAAATTGTGGCGTTTCTTATTACTCTCATAACCTGTGATGAATGAAATTCACTGCAGATCATAATAATCGATTTTCGTTTTATTCACAACAATTAGGTGACGGTACCGCTTTTAGAAAAACGTTGATGAGTTTTAAAATTAAGTATTACATTTCCCTCATAAATAAAGTAAATAAAGAAAAAAAGTATTTTTTTTTTCCTAAAAAAAAAACAAAATTTTTTTGGAAAAAAAAGTATTTTCTTAGGTTTAAAATTTTTCTTTTTCGGAAAAAAAAATTCATAAAAAAAATATTTTTTTTCCTAAAAAAATATTAGGGAAAATTTTCCAAAAAACAAAAAAGTTTTCTACTACTAGTTTTTTTGTAAAAAAATTTTGTTTTCCTAAACAAAAAGAAAATAATTTCTTTCCTAAAAAAATATTTTTTTTAATTTTTTTCCTAAGAAAATATTTTTTTTCAGAAAAAAATATTTTTTTTTATAATATCATTTCATACAAAAAATTTTTGTCATAAAAAAAAAAAAAATGTTCCCGAAAAAAAAATATATTTTTCATAATAAATAATTTTTTTCCAAAAACCAAATGTTCCCGAAAAAATATATAAAGATTTTTTCCAAAAAAAAAAATATTTTTTCTTAATAAAAAATACTTCCTTAAAGAAAATAATTTCTTTCCTAAAAAAAAATATTTTTCTTTGAAAAAAAAAAATTTTCATAAAAAAATATTTTTTTTCCTAAAACCGTGGACTAAAAATACCAGTGGTCTGATATTTTTTTCTAATAAACATTATGTTTTCCTAAAAAAAAAACAGATTTTTTCCAAAAAAAAAGGATTTTTTCCAAAAAAAAAAAATATTTTTTTCTTAAAAAAAAAAAATATTTTTTTAAAAAAAAAGTTCCCTAAAGAAAATAATTTTATTCTTAAGAAAAAAATATTTTTTTAAAAAAAAAAAAAAAAAAAAAAATCATAAAAAAAATATTAGGGAAAATTTTCCAAAAAAAAAAAAAGTTTTCTACTAATAGTTTTTTCGTAAAAAAAATTTTGTCTTCCTAAACAAAAAAAGGAAATAAGAAATATTTTTTTTCTAATAAATAAATTTTATCATAAAAAAATATTTTAAGAAAAAAAAATTTTGTCCAAAAAAAAATTTCTAAATAAACCTTTTTTTTCCCAAACAAGTAAAGAAAATAATTTCTTTCCTAAAAAAAATATTTTTGTCATAAAAAAACCAAATGTTTCCGAAAAAAAAATATTTTTTCATAATAAATACATTTTTCCCAGAAACCAAATGTTCCCGAAAAAATATATACAAATTGATTTTTTCCAAAAAAAAAATTTTTTTCTTAATAAAAAAAAATTCCCTAAAGAAAATAATTTCTTTCTTAAGAAAAAAATATTTTTCTTTCAAAAAAAAAAAAAAATTCCATTATTTTTTTCCTAATAAACACTTTGCTTTCCTAAACAAAAAAAAAAATTCCCAAAGAATATATTTTCTTCTTTCTAAAACAAATATTTTTTTTTTCTAATAAATAATTTTTTCTCAGAAAAAAATATTATTTTGGAAAAAAAAATTTCATAATAAACATTTTGTTTTCCTAAACAAAAAGAAAATAATTTCTTTCCTAAAAAAATATTTTTTTTAATTTTTTTCCTAAGAAAATATTTTTTTTCAGAAAAAAATATTTTTTTTTATAATATCATTTCATACAAAAAATTTTTGTCATAAAAAAAAAAAATGTTCCCGAAAAAAAAATATATTTTTCATAATAAATAATTTTTTTCCAAAAACCAAATGTTCCCGAAAAAATATATAAAGATTTTTTCCAAAAAAAAAAAATATTTTTTCTTAATAAAAAATACTTCCTTAAAGAAAATAATTTCTTTCCTAAAAAAAAATATTTTTCTTTGAAAAAAAAAAATTTTCATAAAAAAATATTTTTTTTCCTAAAACCGTGGACTAAAAATACCAGTGGTCTGATATTTTTTTCTAATAAACATTATGTTTTCCTAAAAAAAAACAGATTTTTTCCAAAAAAAATGGATTTTTTCCAAAAAAAAAAAAGTTTCCTAAAGAAAATAATTTTATTCTTAAGAAAAAAATATTTTTTTAAAAAAAAAAAAAAAAAAAAAAATTATAAAAAAAATATTAGGGAAAATTTTCCAAAAAAAAAAAAAGTTTTCTACTAATAGTTTTTTCGTAAAAAAAATTTTGTCTTCCTAAACAAAAAAAGGAAATAAGAAATATTTTTTTTCTAATAAATACATTTTATCATAAAAAAATATTTTAAGAAAAAAAAATTTTGTCCAAAAAAAAATTTCTAAATAAACATTTTTTTTCCCAAACAAGTAAAGAAAATAATTTCTTTCCTAAAAAAAATATTTTTGTCATAAAAAAACCAAATGTTTCCGAAAAAAAAATATTTTTTCATAATAAATACATTTTTCCCAGAAACCAAATGTTCCCGAAAAAATATATACAAATAGATTTTTTCCAAAAAGAAAAAAATATTTTTTTTTCAAAAAAAAAAACCATTCCATTATTTTTTCCTAATAAACACTTTGTTTTCCTAAACAAAAAAAAAATTCCCAAAGAATATAATTTCTTTCCTAAAAAATAATTGTTTTAACTGTGCCGCCAATGTCATCGTCATCGCCAGATGACTCGTTTGATGATGACGAAATATTCGGAATATTAATCATGGACAGGACAGAGTCATGATGCGGCCAAGTGCGTGAATCAAAGTCATTGAAGCGTTAAGTGAACTCATGAAATGAAAAATGCAATAATTTAATATCTCAATAGGAGAAATGTTTGGAATGATGTGACAGAAATGTATTGTAATGTGAAAAACTGAAATACATTTCGTGGCATCTTTTCCCGAGCAGATCAAACGGCCATCGAATGTTTGATCGGCAGGCCAAATAATTTGAAAATCTAAATTTAAGTCAAAATTCGGAATAAATCGATTCTGAAATTGATTTTGGACAAGTGTGATGATTATCTGTGGTTCCAATATGGGCCCAGCATCTATTTCCAGTCATCCTTGAACATCAAAATGTAAGTCCCAAATCTGAATAAAACGGTTCTGGAATCACGGTTCTGGAATAGAGATTGATTTGGAATCACCATAGATAGTTATATGGTATCCATGTCAACATATCATCTGTTTCCAGAGTCTCAAAAACAACCGGCTACAGTGGGCCTTTAAAAAATTTAAGTTCACATTTAAATTACGATAACCTTACCAGTTTTATCCTTTTCCCTGTGAATTTGAACTTACCTAGAAAAAAAAAATATTTGGTTATTTAGAATTTATTCAATAAAACTATGCTACAAAATACAGGGTGTCTGATGAATTTATAACTTAATTAGTGTATACATTGGTCTCTTAATTTCAGAAAAAGTATTTTTCTCAATCTTTTGATTGTCGTTCTTTTCGTTCAGTGTAAAATTGTACGCACGGAGTACGCACAGAACTAATCAAAGTTATCGCAATATTTCGATCAATTCCACAAATGAAATGTACACACAGAAAATTCATTATATCTCCAATATAATCGCGTCATATCACTGATGAACCCGGTTGTAATCGCATTATCAGATCGTAAATGAGCAAATATGACAGACATATCTATAAACATATGTACTGCTGTGTACCTATGTGTGCAGTCAGTTGAAGAGTACATTAGAGTGGATAGCGAAATAAGGCAGAACGATCAATATAAAATAATTACATTCAGGTGGGTTTTATGGTGGAGGGTAAAAAAAACGAATAGCAAACTTAGTTTACGTGGGACCAGTTTGAAAAAAAAACGATATGACTTGACTTGAAGAAGACTTTTGGTTCGATTTACATAGCAATCTCCTCGTCGAGTGTAAATCCAATATTGAATAAAAAAAACAAATTCTAAGAAAAACTCGATTTATTACTAAATTAATAGATAAACAAAAACTGGGATTTAACAAAAACTAGTTTTAAGAAAACTGCAACCGTTTGGTTGAAAATCGATTTTCTTTGCATCGATTTCTAAGCCCTAATTCACATTTCTAGAAAGTCTCTTTTCACCAGCCAAAGCTTCATTTTTTGAACTGAAATAATTGAAAACTCAGACGATTTTGAAAGAACGATTTATGTATTTTTCTAGCGATTGTTAAGAGAACTGAAATGATACTTTTTTGTATCGAAAACTCCGTCGATTTTTAAAGAAAGATTTATATTTTTCTACCGATTTTTAACAGAACTGAAATAAAGTTGTTTAGCGAAAGTAGATTTTCTCTGCATCGTTTTGAAATAATCGAATACTCAGTCAGTTTTTAAAGAACGTTTATATTTTTCTACCGCAGACTGGAAATAATTTGGTGGTAAATTTTTTAAAATTTTTTTTAACAATATTTATAACAATTTAAATTTCAAAAAATATAATTATTTAAAATTTTTTTTTTTTTTAAAAATTTGGTTTTTTTAAAATATTATTTTTTAAAAAACTAAAAATTTAATTTCTTGTAAAAATTTAATTTTTTTAAAAACTTAATTATTTTAAAAATTCATTTTTTTTTAAATTTAGTTTTTTAAAAATCTAACATTTTTTAAAAACTAATTTTTTTTTAAAAATATATTTTTTTAAAAATTAAAAAAAAATTAAATTTCGAAAAATATAATTATTTAAAAAAATTATTTTTTTTTTAAAATTTAGTTTTTTAAAAATATTATTTTTTAAAAAACTAAAAATTTAATTTCTTGTAAAAATTTAATTTTTTTAAAAACTTAATTATTTTAAAAATTCATTTTTTTTTAAATTTAGTTTTTTAAAAATCTAACTTTTTTTAAAAACTAATTTTTTTTAAAAATTTCTTTTTTAAAAACTAAAAAAAAAAATTAAATTTCAAAAAATATAATTATTTAAAAAATTGAATTTTTTTTTTTAAAATTTAGTTTTTTAAAAGTATTATTTTTTGAAAAACTAAAAATTTATTTTTCGTGAAAAATAATTTTTTTTTAAAAACTTAATTATTTTAAAAATTCATTTTTTTTTTAATTTAGTTTTTTAAAAATTCATTTTTTTTTTAAACTGATTTTTTTTTTAAATTTAATTTTTTTTTTAAATCTAACTTTTTTTAAAAACTAATTTTTTTTAAATTTAATTTTTTTTAGTTTATCTTTTTTAAAAATTTATTTTTTTAAAAATTATTTTTTTTTAAAACTTTTTTTTTTTTTCATTTTTTTTAACTATTTCATAGAATAATAAAACAAAAAATAAAATTTTTTTTTTTAAAAATATAATTTGATTACAACAGCACTAATTCACACATCTGTTCGATTCTTCTTTACCAGACAAAGTTGCAAATCTATAATTGAATTAATCGAAATGTCATATTAATCGATTAAGAGAAGTGCAATGTAATTTGTTAATCAATTAAGAGCAGTACTATGACATTTGTTAATCGGCTGATGAAAAATCTATTTCTAGCTTCGATTGCTAATTTCCCTTAACATTCCATTATGGAACAGACGGGGAACTTCTCTCACAGCAGTGAGCTGTGCACGATACAATTTGTATACTCACTGAACGGGAACTTCAGTTTCTCGACAAGTTTTGCTTGACTGAGAGATTGCAACCTTACTCGTTAAATAAAATAATGTGGAAGCAGACGCTGAAAAATTGTTTATTGGCGTCCTCCATTTGAATTCAATATCTCATTTTGTTTTGCGAAGTTTTTCAAAACGTCGACCATCTCACGATCTTCTTTCGATAGAACACACAAATATTCCAGCAGTAATCATTAAATCAATCATTATTAAGTTTTAGATAATAACCTGCCACGATTCATCGCATTGTCCGCGACCCAGTCTACTGTACATATGTGTGCCACGAATGATGTCCGTCTGTGGGTTTATTACGAAAACCGAAATATTGCATGGAATCGTCGTCAATAATTCTATGACGATAATAAAATTGACAACAATGAACGTAAACTCCAAAGGACGGCACAGACACGAATCTCCCGCCCCTGAAAGCATGAGGGACGGAAATTCGGTAAAACTATCGCCTCATAAAATAATCGCATAAAGTTTTCGGGCGGGAGGTGGCGGCATGACTTTGTAGGGCACACACAGTTGGGTGGCATATGAGGACTGGGCCATATGCTTCATACTAAACTCTTGATAAGAGCGAGGAGAGCGAAACAATTTACACATTTTGTGCGTATTTAAAGTTTCAGCCATAAACATTGCACGTTTTAACACACACTAATGGTTACAGTGCCTTCGGCAGAAGAACGGCCTGGCAGCAGCTTCTTGGAGGCCTTCATGGGTGGATCCGGGGCACGGATGATACCGTAAGGAATCATTTTAAACGATTACTATAAGGAGGCAAGCAGGCGTTAAATTTCTAGAAGATATTTTATGTGAAGGCCTTGCTAAATGTTTCCCACCACTTCCACACGTACAGCTACATTGATTGTATTGATATTTATGTGCATGCATGTATGTACGTATGTATATTTATGACATTGTGTGTGTGTGCGTGTAAATATGTCGTAGCTTGCTCCAATACATATATTGATGAAGACAATTTTCCGGTGTGAACATATTTATGGCACACGCACGTTCTCTTCTGCCATGTACACATTTGTCTGTCTGCCTGAGTGCATGCACTTACCAACACATGCTTGCACATGTGTGTGTGTTCCTGTGTCGTTAAGGATAAAATATGCCAAATTGGGAGAAGAAGAAAAAAACTGTATTGTAAATCGTTACAACTTTGATAAGAATTCAGGCATACCAAACATTCCGAGTGGAGTCATTTGTATGTGTGTTTCCTGGTTTCCCGGAAACCATAAAAATCAACAAAACGTTATGGACTCCATTATGAAATGGTCTTGAAAATCAAGGCAATGGTGTAAATGATATTACATGGAAGTAGACAAAAACAAAATTTCTCAAATTTCTAGAACTTGTTTTCGCTTTCAAAGACTGTTAACTGGCATGCACACGTGCGGATATTCGTTCATATTCGGCGAAACAAATTGTTGGCTACTACAGGAGTTCGAGATGGGACGAAAAAAAGGCCAAAATGGTATAAAAAAGTGAAAGAGAAATGGAAAAATATTCGGCGAAACAAATTGTTGGGAACTACAGGAGTTAGAGGTGGGACGAAAAAAAGGCCAAAGCGTCATAAAAAGTACCAAAAAAGGGGAAAATAGAAGAAAAAGTAAACAAATTGTTGTCAAAAACAGGTGGAAGTGAGTTGGAGATGGGTCGTAAAATAGGACAAAACGTACCAAAACGGGATAAAAAAAGGACAAAAAGGAAAAAAAAAATAAACAGGGGTGAAACAAATTTTTGGCAACAACAGGATAAAATGAGGGTTTTCAACAACAGGTGGAAGTGAATTGGAAATCGGACGAAAAATAGGACAAAACTTAGCAAAACGGCATACAAAAAGGAAAAAAAAAATAGAAAAAATTGTAAACAAATTGTTGTCAACAACAGGTGGAAGTGAGTTGGAGATGGGACGTAAACTAGGCCAAAATGTACCAAAACGAGATAAAAAATTTACAAAAAAGGAAAAACTACAAGGGTGAAATAAATTGTTGGCGACAACAGGATGAAATGAGTTTTTTCAACAACAGGTGGAGGTGAATTCGAAATGGGACGGAAAATAGGACAAAACTTACCAAAATGTCATAAAAATTTACCGAAAAAGGAAAAAATTTAAAAAATGTTAAACAAAATTGTTGTCAACAACAGGGGGAAGTGAATTGGAGATGGGTCGAAATGTAGACCAAAATGGGATAAAAAAAGGAAGAAGAAAAATAAACAAGGGTGAAACAAATTTTTGGCAACAACAGGATGAAATGAGTAAGAGATGGGACAAAAAAATGGGCGAAAACTGGATAAAAATGAAAAAAATAGAAAACAATTTTGCGACGACAGACGTTAGAGATGAGAAGATAAATATGACAAAACGTGATAAAGAAGTGACAAAAAAAGGAAAAAAAAACAAGGGTGTAACACATTTTTGGCAACAACAGGTGGAAGTGAGTTCGAGGTGGGACGTACAATAGGCCAAAACGAGATAAAAAAGGTAAAAAAAAGGAAAAAAAAAACAAGGATGAAATAAAGTTTTGGCGACAACAGGATAAAATGAGTTTTTTCAACAACAGGTGGAAGTGAATTGGAAATGGGACGAAAAAAAGGTCAAAACTTAGCAAAACGGCATAAAAATGTACCAAAAAAGGGAAAAATTGAAAAAATTTTAAACAAAATTGATGTCAACAACAGGGGGAAGTGAATTGGAGATGGGACGAAAAATAGACCAAAATGGGATAAAAAAAGGACAAAAAAGGAAGAAAAAAAATAAACAAGGGTGAAACAAATTTTTGGCAGCAACAGGATGAAATGAGTTAGAGATTGGACGAAAAATGGGCCAAAACGCTATAATAAAGGACAAGAGTGGTGAAACAAATTTTTGGAAGTGAGTTAGAGGGACGAAGAATGGACCAAAATAGTATAAAAAACAGTAAAAAGAAATGGAAAAATAAAAAAGTGTGAAACAAATTTTTGCCAACAGCAAGTGGATAGTTAGATAAGGGACGAAAATGGTGCCAAAACGGGATAACAAAGGTACAAAAAGGGAAAAACAAAGATGTGTAAAAAAGTTGTAATCGATAGGAATGATTATATTTTTCGAAGAAATGGACAAGGGAAGAAAACTGTTGAAATATATAAATGACAAATCATTTTAAAATAATCTTAAAACGGCAAAAAGTAAAAATATGCATGACAACTGCCGTTAGAATTGGGTTGTAAAGGGGATGAAAAGGAGTAAAAAACAGTACAGAATATGTCCAAAATGGGGAAAATTAAAAAAGTGCGAAAAAACAATTCCAAATTGATATGAGCGACGCAAAACGTTAAAAAAGGGGGATAAAGGGAAAAAGAAGAAGCCAAGACAGTTGAAATATAAAGAGTTAAAGAATGGTCCAAAAATGGTAGAAAGCACAGCAAAACGGGATATTTCAAATTAATATCTATCGCCACAAATTGGAACAACGGAATACAGGTTTTGAATCAGTACAATCTACTCATACAAAATAGCGTGTATTTGCTAATATAATCCTGTAAATCGCATGACAATCTGCTCCTGAAATCTAAAAAAAAGTTGTTGGTTATCATCTTTGAGGTCTTACGATTTCTTTGCCGCCATTAAAATCCTCTAAACTCCTTCAACAAATGTTCCATGTGTCCCATATGTCCCCAGAATCTATTGACTCTATTTTCGCCGAACGGCGAACAAATTTTAGTATATTTGTAAGTGTTGAACTGTAGGTTAAATCTGCCATGTCCTACGCTAACACGGAATATCCTGTCAATGTCTACCACCATCATCCTATACGAGAGTCCGTGCCTTTCATGCTCTCCTGGTTCCGTTTTGCAACTTATTGACTAAATGACTTCCTATACAATTTATGAACGTTTCCGTGTGGGCTCGTGTGTGTGTGCCCAGCACACCAACTTAAAGGCATGGAAAACGGGGCGGGGAGGAGCGATCTCAGACAGAGATTGCTGGGAGACATGACCTTCTTGTTAGATGCTGTTCATCTATTTCGCTGTCTGCCTTGGCTTCTTCGGATATATTTTCTGATTTGATAATCTCATTTTATGCTAAATCATATTTTTACGAGGTAACTTTAGTTCGTGTGTGTGAGCGTGTGTGTATGTGTGTGTGGGAGCGTGTGAGGGTATTTGTCTGCCAATACATGTCAGGACTAAAGAGTTTTATTGTTTTCTTGTATCTTTCTTTAACATCCCCCTGTTTCCATTCTTAATGTAACAAGTTGTTGTTCCCTTCTCCCCCGTTCAACTACAAACACAAACATGTTATTTGTTCTTCCATTTCCCCTGTTTGGCAGTGTATTGCGTGTCTTTTCATCATATTGTGCTTTTTTCAATATTTCCCTTCCCTAATAGAGGATTATGGAGTATTTCAGTTGGATTTATGGCTTCAATTCGAATCTTAGAAAATATGGCTCTAAAAAATGCCAATCTCTCTCTCTCCCGTTCAACATTTCCTTTAAAGACGAGGAGGAGGAGGAGGTGAAGACGGCAGTAATCCACAACACTTTGTCACCACCTGCGTTGCTTTAATGCTGCAATAAAGTCGTTTATTGCCATTAAGTGACTTTAAAAGTGAAAAGTTTCAAGTGATTTGTGCGCCTGTTGTGGTTGTCGTTTCCTGGCGATGATTTCATGATTTCATTGCGACTTGAACGCCTGCAATTAACACAAATCGCACTTTAGAGTGTCAGTGGGTCTTGGAACAAGCGCCACTGGGGTGTTCATGCTGTGTGCGAATTTGTAGAAATGTTTAAAACAAGGAAGAGTCCCTAGACGAGTTTTTGCCATGGCTGAAATTTAATGTTGGGTTTTTCTTTTGAAAATTGAGGAATGAAATATTTATGCGGATGGATGAGACAATGTCTCCTGTTAACTTTTCAAAGATTATTTCAAGAAAATGTTGCCATTGCTTCCTGGTATTGCGAGCAGTTGATTAACACTGTTCTGCAAAAATTAACTTTAAGCCCTCCTTTAGACCAAAACAAAAGGAAAAAACATTATTTCAAGTACGAACCAATGAGGCCGCCGCACAGTGGTCCAGAACCCAATTCCATCAACCAAATGTCTAGAACTTTTGAGGTAGCAAACATTTTTGAATTGTGTAAAAAATTGTTTGGAGTTATGGCGGTAAGCGATTATCAATGATAAAATATATCAATAATAAAAATCGGACAACTGAATATATTTTTAGAAGTGTGTTAGGGATGGGGAGAAAAATGGGCCAAAATGGGATAAAAAAAACGTGACAAAAAAATAAAAAAGGGTAAAACAAATTTTTAGCAACAACAAGAGTATAATTAGAAAAGGGACGAAAAAGGTACCACAACGGGATAAAAAAGCGACACAAAGGTCGGAACAAATTTTTGGCAACACCAGGATGGACTGAGTTAGAGAAAGGACGACAAATGGGCCAAAACGGGATAAAAAAGGACAACAAGCGTGAAACAAGTTTTTGAAAGTGAATTAGAGGGACGAAAAATGGTCCAAAATAGGATAAAAAAAAGTGAAAAAGAAATAGAAAAATAAAAAAGGGTGAAACAAATTTTTTGGGAACAGCAAGTGGATAGTGGATAAAGGTGATAAACAAAAAACTGAATATATTTTAGAAATATCATTTGATTTTGGGAAGGATTTTTTAATATTTTTTCCCCCCAACATAGGGGAGTAGATTTTTTTTACATTTCAATGTAATTGTTCATATTGGGTTTTAAAAAAAATATTTTTTCCATTTTCCATTTTTTTAAATTTTGCAGATTGTAAAATTTCAAAAAAATTTAATTTGATTTTTTTGACTTTTTCCAACTGTTACTCATAAATTTGAATAGCAATTGTACGAACTCCTTTTCTTATTACAAAGAGTGGTTTCTTATCTGTTCTATGACATCAAGACAAGTTTGTTTGTACCAAATACAGTTTGGTTGTAGTAAGTATTTTCAAATAAAAATATGGATTTAAAAAGAATAGGTTTTTGTGAATCAAAAAGAATTTAACAATTTGGAAAAAGCAAAGAATTTAAAAAATTTTAAAATTTCATCGTGCCCAATATAAAACATCCTTCTTAGGACGTGTTTTTTTTAAATTTAGACAAAATGTAAACAAAATTTAAAAAACAAAAAAACATATTTCGGCTTTTAAGTTATAAATTTTAACAAACTTATTCGAGGTATTTCAAAAACAATTTCAAAGTTTTCATTTAATGAATCTCGCAATTACTAAAATAGTGATACAAATTCCCTAAATTCGCATTTTTTTAATTAATTTTTATTTAGATGAAATGTTAAAAAAATTTAAAAAAAAAAATGTATTTCGTCGTTAAAGTTATAAATTTTATTAAATTTTTTTTGTTAATATAAAATTTTTTTTAAAAAAAAATAAGTTTTCATTTAATGAATCTCGCAATTCCTAAAATAGTGATACAAATTCCCTAAATTGGGATTTTTTTTAATAAAGAATCCATTTTTTTTAATTAAACAATATAAAGACATTGCAGGATTATAATCAGGCCAAAGGTTTAATGGAAATCCCTTAAGTCTTTGGAAAGATTTGCATTTGACTTTTGAGAAATAAATCTGAGCGTTCAATAAAAGAATCCCGGAATTCCTAAAACGGTCATACAAATGCCTTTTTTTTTCAAAGTACAATCTACGTCTTCAGCTCTATGGCATAAAAACTTTCTAGGCTTATAGAAGAGACCTAGATCAACCTAATTAGGTTTAGTCTTTAGACAGAATTAATTTTTGCTTTGAGAAATTATGACAGAAATTACTGAAAATTTGTCAATTTCAAAGGGGGAGCTGGGGCGGAATTTTTTAAAGTAAACATGAAATCTTGTTAGCTCCATTTTTTCTACCTGAGGTTGTCTTGTCAAATATTTTATATTTTTATAAACGAATATATTTTCTTAGAAACAATTTCATCCACACAATATAAAGACTTTTCAGGATTATTATCAGGCCAAAGGTTCAATGAAATCCCTTGAGTCTTTGGACATTTTTCCACCTGAGGTTCTCCTGTAAAATAATGTTTATTTTTTTTACGAATATATTGTCTTACAAAAAAGTGTGACCAAAAACTGTAAAAAAAATTAACAAAAACATTTTAAAACATTTTTTTGTAAAAAGAAATATTTCTTCTTTAGAAAAGATGAACCAAAAAAATCGTTTTTTTTTCAGTTCAAGTTAGTGTAACTTTTGGATCCATACACGATACTGACATGTAAAGGATTTGGTTTGGAAATTAAAAATCGTTGTCTGATCAAACTCAGTCTCAAACATATCCAATTAGTTAGAATACACCGGTAAGGTTTGAAGAAGAGAAATTTGTTGGTTTCAAGTGAGTACTCGTATATCGGGTGGATCTATACAAATGTATTCAGAAGGTAATAATTCACTATGAAGATTATGCTCAGTAAAACACACATGTAAGATTATAAATAAAATTTGTAAGTGAGTTCTATGATGTCCGAGAACCGAGGTTGTCCTTTTTGTGTCATCAAGGACCTCATTTGGCAGACATAAGCTTTAATACACTTTTGCTAGAAATTTAATTTCAATCGTACAACACACTTGGAAATGTCAAGTGGCTTGTGGAAAATATTTCCCGATTCCTTTACACTGAACTGGATGAATAACAGTTGTGTAATCGGTGATCCCAACTCCTGCTCCTTGCACCACTTATTATTATTCTCACCCACTCAAAAACGACTTGTGCGATATGGTTGAAGGACTTTTAATCAAGTGACACTATACGATAAAACAAAATTTCTTATCAATAACCGCTATACAGTTCAGATGTACTGTGGTCCCCTGAGTACAAAAATGGTAGACATTTTTTCTTTCCAAAGATGAGTTTTTTAAAAAGAAAAAATTTAATTTTTGAGACATAAATTGGCATAACTCGAAAACGACTTGTTCGATTTGGTTGAAATAAATTTTAATTAAAAATTAACCACTAAATTATTCGTAATCCTCTTCTTTATTGCCATGGAGTAGAAATAAAAGTTTCAGAGTTACAAAGAAATTTATGTCCAAATTTATGATTCCATAATTTTGTTTGGTAAAAAAAGCGTTTTAAGTCAAAAAAGAATTGTCCGATTTAGTTGAAATAAATTTTGGAAAATTGACCACTAAATTAATTGTAATCTTCTCTTCTTCAGTGTCTTTGAATCTGACTGACAGTTGAAGAGTTATAAACAAATTTATGCCGAAAAATCCAAGGTTCACGGAGGTACCTTCTCTAAATTGTGAAGAAAAACAAAAATTCTTTACCAATTTTAATTTTTTAATTTTTACCAAAATGTAATATAATTTTAATTGAATGATTTGATTGAATTTTTGTAATTTTCTATTTTTTTTCACAATGTAGACAACAAAAGTGTGACATAAATTTCTTTATAGCTCTGAAACTGTCATTCAGTTTCTAAGGCTCTAAAAGAGAGGATTACAAATAATTTAGTGATTAAAATTTTAAAATTTATTTCAACCAAATCCAGCAAGTCATATTCGTGTTATGACAATTTTGTTCACAAAAAAAAAACTCAGACAACAAACATGTTGACTACAATTTATTTATAACTGTGAATCTGTCATTCAGACTCTGAGGCTCTAAAAGAGAGGACTACAAATAATTTAGTGTTTATTTTTTTAAAATTTATGTCCACCAAATTCATATTATGACAATTTTGTTCACCAAAAAAAAACTCAGACAACAAACATGTTGACTTCAATTTATTTATAACTCCGAAACTGTCATTCAGACTCTGAGGCTCTAAAAGAGAGGACTACAAATAATTTAGTGGTTATTTTTTTAAAATTTATTTCAACCAAATCGGACAGGTCATATTAATGTCATAAACAATTTTCCACAAAACAAATTCAAGGAATACAAATTTTGACTTCAATTTATTTATAACTCTGAAACTGTTATTCAGCCTATGTGGCATGCAAGGAGAGTGTTAAAACGACTTAAGTGGTTTATTTTTTAAAATTTATTTTAACCAAATCCAGCAAGGCATATTCGTGTTATGACAATTTATTTAACAATTTTATTCACCAAAAATGTTGACTTCAATTTATTTATAACTCTGAAATTGTCATTCAACCTAAGTGGCACAAAGGGAGAGGATTAAAAATAACTTAGCGGTTAATTTTTGAAAATTTATTTCCACCAAATCGGACAAGTTATATTCATTTCACCAAAAATATTTGAAGGAACAAAAATTTCGACTTAAATTTCATTATAACTCTGAAACTGTCATTCAGCCTATGTGGAATTGAGGAAGAGTATTAATTACTAGTAAGTTGTAATGCGCCTATGGCGCCCGTTGAAATATGGAAAAAAAGTTTTGTTGAAAAAAAAAAATTTTGCTGAAAAAAATATTTTGTTGAAAAAAAAATTTTGTTGAAAAAAAAAATTCTGTTAAAAAAAAAAAAATTTGTTGAAAAAAAAAATTTTGTTAAAAAAAAAAAAATTTGTAAAAAAAAAAATTTTTGTTGAAAAAAAAATTTTGTAAAAAAAAAAATTTTTGTAAAAAAAAAATTTGTAAAAAAAAATTTGAGGAAAACACAATTTCTGTAAAAAAAAATATTATTTTTTTTATTATTATTATTTATAGAAAATTATAGAATGCCTATTTAAATTCCTACGTACTGCGTGACAGAGTCAGTGAATCAGTGTAGAGGGTAAATATATATTAAGATGGTTTACTTTCTAAAATTTACTTCAATCCCATTCGCTAAGTCGTTTTCGAGTTATGAGCTATTTATGTTTCAGAAAATTAAAATTTAAAAAAAAACGTATCTAAGGGGACCACAGTACATCAGAATTCTATAGCAGTTATTAATTACTGTTTTTTTTTTTTGTTGTTGCATAGACTTTTTTCTTAGTTGATAACCACTGTCTCAAACTCACAGTCGCTTTGGATCCCAAGTAAAGTGCACAATAACATAATTGTAAAACTCGATGGATACTTAAGTTTTCACTAAATTATCAAGCATTTCCCGTTAAAGGATGAAATGCCTGAACGCCATTTGAATGTTTACCCGCTTCTTTTTTAACATCGCACCATTGCTGGTCTTTAAGAACTCGTCCACAAATCACCCATTTAAAGATTATAAAAAGAAAACACATTTTATTTATGTTCCTGCTGTAGGTGAAAATGGCACAACAACCCACCCAGTCATCGCTCATTATCGCCCTCCCCACTTTATAACTGCTATCGCGCTATTCCCTCCATCAGAAGGGGGAGACAAACAAAAAAAAAAAAACAAAAAATGCCAGCTCAACATCCATTTTCAGCAGGTGCACACAATCCATTCCCTCACTCACAGGAAAAGTGCCAACCTGGCTAAGAACGATTGAGTACTGAAATCACCAACAGCAGCGGGCGGGTAAAAACAAAACATTATCACAACATCAGCAGTATTATCACCGGCAGACATCGGTGGCAACACCGCAAGTATGTAAACCGTCGACAAAAACAAAAATCCAACAACGAATATTTCGAGAACGTCAACCAAACTCACAGTTAAAGATTTAGGTGTACTCTAGGGTGGAACGACAATCAATTACTGAATAGAAGAATTCTTTGGGATTTTGTGGCTGATAAGACGAGATACGCCGACGATTCGTACATGTGACTCCTGTGATGGTTTGGAAAGATTATGAACTTAGAAGACCCTCGAATTAGAGGCATCCGCGAAACTGTGAAGCATTTTCTCACCGACGAAGAGTTTGCATTATAAGAACTTTACTTCACTGACACCTTCACCAACTTTCCCATGAAAATCCCTTGCATTTTTCCGTTCCACCCTTATATACTATGTATTATTGCTTTAGTCTTTATAACTACAACTACATATTTGTAAATGGTTAACCAAACACCTTTGCAGCCCACAAATCCACAGCGCTTAGGGAGCAGCGGGCGGGGGGTTGGGTTGGGGAATGGGGGCGATGAGGCTTAAACAACACTTGAGCAGTTTCACAAATTTTCATAAATGTTTACAAA
Source organism: Hydrotaea cyrtoneurina (assembly GCA_958296145.1). NCBI lineage: Eukaryota > Metazoa > Arthropoda > Insecta > Diptera > Muscidae > Hydrotaea > Hydrotaea cyrtoneurina. The sequence goes on from OY282512.1 coordinate 101,477,213, forward strand.
TTCCCACAAATGGGAGATGGTGGCGGTTAGGTCAGGACGGTGGGCAGAAAGGAGTGAAATTCATGTATTCACAGAGATTACGGTGTGGAGCAATGGAAGACAGACAAATGGTTCACTGGGGCAGCATATTTCCCCGAAAGCAGTACAACAACAACAACAATAGCAAGTAACAGCAGTTAATAGTTGTAGTGGTAATGGCAAAATCAGCAGCAGCAGCACTCGATGCTGTTCTTTCATCATCCATGAAACCATCGGGCACCGACCATGTCCATATACGAGAGTCACACGATAAGTTGTGTATTGAATTTAAATACGAAGTTTGGATATCATTGATCGGTTTTTCCGTATCGGTGGGATGTTGAATTCAGTTTCAATGTCTGTGGTTTTTGGATTCCAATGGGTTTAGGACTCCAGGGACGGTTTCTGTATTCCACTGTGGGTTTTCGACTCCGCTAACAGATGTTGGCTTCTACTGTGGATTTAAACGTCGCTGTCGGTTTTGGACTCCACTGTGAGTTTTGGTCTCACCAATTGGTTTTTGACTCTACTGTAGATTTAAAAGTCGCTGTCAGTTTTGGACTCCACTGCGAGTTGTGGACTCTCCAATGGGTTTTGAACTCTACTGTGGATTTAAAAGTCGCTGTCGGTTTAGGACTCCACTACGAGTTTTGGACTCGCCAAAGGGTTTTGGACTCTACTATGGATTTGAACGTCGCTGTCGGTTTAGGACTCCACTGCGAGTTTAAGTTTCCACTGTGGGCTTTGTATTCCCCTTCACAATGGGTTGTGGACTCTACTGTAGGTTTTGGACTCCACAATGGGTTTTGGACTCTACTGTGATTTTGAACTTCTCTGTATGTTTTGCACTCCACTGCGAGTTTAAGAGTCCACTGTGGGCTTTGCACTCCTCTGTGGGTTTCGGACTCTACTGTAACTTTTGAACTCCACTGTAACTTTTCACCTCCACTTTGGGTTTTTCCTCTACAATGAGTTTTGGAGTCCAATGTTGATTTTCAACTCCACTAGGGTAATTTCTCTTCCAGGAAATTATAGAAGAACGAGAGAAGTGACTAAAGTGGGGACAACCTTAGTAAGTCCTCCGGATCTGTGACATGTAGGCATAACACTTTGTCCCAGCCCAACTGAGACACTACTGTATCCTTGTCTAACTCAGATACACCATTGTGCCATCCTAACTGTGATACATTTATGTCCCAGCCTAACTAGGACACCACCCTGTTGTAGACTGATTGATATACCACGCTGTGTCAGCCAACGGTGTCCATGCCTAACGGCGATATTACTTTGTCCCAGTCTAACTGTGATACCGCTTTGTCCCAGCCTAACTGATATATCACTTTGTCCCAGCCTTACTGGGGTACCATTTTGTCCCAGTCTAAGGCTAACTTGGACACCACGTTGTCCCAGCCTAACTGTGACACCACGTTGTCCAAGTCTAACTGTGATACCGCTTTGTCCCAGCCTAACTGGGATACCATTTTGGCCCAGGCTAACCGCGATGCCACTTTGTCCCAGTCTAAGGCTAACTTGGACACCACGTTGTCCCAGCCTAACTGAGATACCGCTTTGTCCCAGCCTTACTGGGATACCATTTTGTCCCAGCCTAACAGGGATGCCACTTTGTCCCAGTCTAAGGCTAACTTGGACACCACTTTGTCCCAGTCTAGCTGAGATATCACTTTGTCCCAGTCTAACTGAGATACCACTTTGTCCCAGTCTAAGGCTATCTTTTGGACACCACGTTGTCCCAGCCTAAATGGGACACCACTATTCCCCAGGCTAACCATGATGCCACTTTGTCACAGTCTAAGGCTAACTTGGACATCACGTTGTCCCAGCCTATCTGAGATACCATTTTGTCCCAGTCTAACTGGGATGCCACTTTGTCCTAGTCTAAGGCTAACTTGGATACCACGTTGTCCCAGCCTTACTGGGATACCATTTTGTCCCAGCCTAACCGGGATGCCACTTTGTCCCAGTCTAAGGCTATCTTGGACACTACTTTGTCCCAGCCTAACTGGGATACCACTTTGTCCCAGCCTAACTGGGATACCACTTTGACCCAGCCTAACTGGGACACCCAGTTCCCCAGGCTAACCGCGATGCCACTTTGTCCCAGTCTAAGGCTAACTTGAACACCTCTTTGTCTCAGTCTATCTGAGATATCACGTTGTCCCAGCCTATCCAGGATACCACTTTGTCCCAGCCTACTTTTTCCCCGGCTAACTGGGATGCCGCTTTGTCCCAGCCTAATGCTAACTGGGATACCACGTTGTCCCAGCTTAACTGAGATACTACTTTGTCCCAGTCAATCTCGGATATACCTTCGTCCCAGCTTAATCGTGGGCATACAGCTTTAAGGAACGGCTCTGCGGTTAGTTCCACAGTTACATTATTTTACCAACCAAACTCAAGTTCAACACGACCAGGAGTTGCTGTCTCAATCTCAGATTAGACACTCTGACACAGACGATCTTTAGGTGGTTCAGAGACTAGAACATGCAGGATCAATGGACACGTCATGTAAATTCTCGGCGGATAGATATTTCCATATTAATATTCGTTGTTCCCGTAGCACTGAAGATCTCGGCCAATAATTAATGCAAAAACTGTGGGTAAGTGGAGGTGGATCATCAATTGAACCTGAATATTCTCCATGAATTCTACACAACCGGGACTAACTTAGTGTGTATTCTATTTACACATTCCCTCCATAACATACAGAGGCCTATCTTGACTCCAACTAAGGGATGTGCTCAGACAAGCCCACTGTTGAAGCTGTGAGAGGCCTCCATAGGTAATTAACATATGTATTTATCAGCTGGTAGTATAGGCAGGCTGTTCTGGACGAAATGTGTAGATCCGTGTTAAGCTTGGAGTCAGCTGTGCGAATGTCGCAATAGCGGTTTTTATTGGATTTTCATGGAATGTATTCTTAGGCAGCTACAAACAGGAATTGACAATTTTCTTCTGAGCAAAATATCTGTGGGTTAAACTCAAAGTTGACCAATTAATCAGACACAAAGTTGGGCTAAAAAAATAAAAATTAATATCAGCTTTAATGGAGTTGATTGAAAATCAAAATTTTGTAAATTTTTACCAACCTTATCACATTGCTCTCGCTAAAACTTTCTTCTTCAGCAACAATTTCGCCTATCTAAATCTGACGATGAGTTGCTAATACATCGTATAGATGACTGCAGTCCCACAGCCACACCCGTACAGCAACACATACCAGCAGTCCTCACCGTAAACACTTGCACCGATGAAATGCTGATGAGGATAAACTGAGGGATTCCATCGGTTTTCTTTTTAATATGTCTGCTCGTCAAAAGTCTATGGCCCAAGTGGTGGCTGCCGTACAACGCTTCGTCTGTCGCACAGGCCCGTTGCTCATCCAAAACCAGTTCATCCGTTGGCTGTGCTACTTCTTCGTGAACGATTCACCAGTTTGATGGTGAGTTCCTGGAGTACTAAGGCCCAAACACACACACACACACACACATAAACATTTGCCATAGCATCGTAGATGTGATCTCAAATGATAATAATGACTAAGAGTAGATGTTGCCGGATAACGAGTGGCAAATGTTCCTTTAGCGCTGGCACAGTATCAGCTCAGTGTATTATGTGCGCTTGGCTTGAGATTTTTTTTTTCCACAATAAGAGAATCTGCTTACAAAGGAAGCTTTCAAGGATTTAGCACAGCACAGCCTGACGTCACAGTGTATGCTGGTAAATGGTGAACCAATAAAAAGTTCCCCAATATTTCCATAAGTGACTGTTTTGCAACGGGCAACATTGGAGGGATGCAATTAATTTTTATGATGAAAAATTGAAAATGTAATTGCCTTTAACATTTCATCATCAGCATCGCCAACTTAAATTGATGTCCTCACATTGAAATGGAGTCCATCTCAGTATCCAACGAAACTTATGCACCACAGGGTGAAGGAAGAACGTGCCTACTTATCAAGATTAATACTGTGAGCAGATAGGGGTAGAGCATCAAATGTAGGGGAGAAAATATAGAAAAGTTTACAAAGACTGTGGACTTTTTCAGCACATGGAAAGCAACCAATTTCTCAGATGTCCGTGTCGAGGTTTGTCCATTTCTTTTGGCTAACTTCGTTATGAGGAATAGTTTGAGGTTTCGCATCCCCTCCGGGTATTTCACATCCGGTGCCTTCTTTCTGTCGAAGTTCCTCCGAACGAACGAGTTGTATTGTACGGGCTTCCGGGCAGATATGTGTGTGAAGACTGCACAGTGGGTCTCAGCCAAAGCCCATATATTACAGAGATTGTGATTGTGGGTTTCAAATATCACAAGCGAGACACTCAGACGATGTCCCACTGATCTGAGAGAGAGCTTTAGAAAAATAGTATCTTCTAGCAGAGGAAATCAGCAAGGCCCTAGCGACATTACAACTCTGAAGAGAGAAAAAACGTAACAGCTGACACGTTTTTCCATACACATAGCGTTGAGAAAAAAAGGAAAATTTAAAATTATTCATATAAAAATTAATAATTTCCCAAAATAAATGAAAAAACCCGCCAAAAGCCCAATATGAAAAGTTCCCCGAAAATTCTGAAAAATCCCACAAACAATTTATGAAAAATTATGCAATGCACCAAATATTGTGAAAACATCCCAAAAAAAAACGAAATATTTCCCAAAAATAAAAATTGGGCAATTTTTTTATTGTCCAAAAAATTGGGGAGTTTTTCATGACTTCTAGTTCAATTTCATTATGAAAAATTCCCCAATTTTGAATGACATTTTTTTTTTTGAGGAATTCTTAATTGTTGTGTTTGGGGTCGGGTAATTCTTCTTTTTTTTGGGGCATTTTTCTCCAATTTGTATGAGATTTTATTTTGGGGAATTCTTTATTTTTATGGGGGAATTTTTTAAATTTGTTCGTTATGAAAAATCCCCCCTTTTGTATGAGATTTTTTTGGGGAATTCTTCCTTTTTTTGTGGCATTTTTCAATTTTTTCATAATCAAAAATTCCCCAATTTCGTATGAGAAAGTTTTTTGGGGAATTCTTCATTTTATGAGTTTTTTGGAATTTTTTTTGACGGCCTTCCCCCCAATTTCCCAAAAAGGTTATATGAGATTTTTTCTGGGAATTCTTCTTTTTTTACCAAAAATTCCCCAATTTCGTATGAATTTTTTTTTTTTGAGAAATTCTTCATTTTTTTGTTTGGCGTTTCTCCCCAATTTTATATGAGATCTTTTTTGAGAAATTCTTAATTTTTTTTGGTATGGCTAAATGGGGGAAATTTTTCAATTTTTTCTTTATGAAGAAATCCCCAATTTGTAATAGTTTTTTTTGGGAATATTTTTTTTGTCGGCCTTCCCCCCAATTTTTCATTATGAAAAATTCCCCAAATGTTGTATGAGATTTTTTTCTGGGAATTCTTCTTTTTTGAGGAATTCTTAATTTTTATTTGTTTGGCGCTTTTCCCCCATTTTGTATGAGATTTTTTTTTTTAAATTTCTTCATTTTTTGGTTGGGCAAAATGGGGGAATTTTTTAAATTTTTTCGTTATGAAATTTCCCCCTATTTGTATGAAATTTTTTTGGGGAATTCTTCCTTTTTTGGTGGCACTTTTCAATTATTTCATAATCAAAAATTCCCCAATTTCGTATGAGATTTTTTGTTGAGAAATTCTTTATTTTTTTGGTAGGGAAATTTTTCTTTTTTTTCTTTATGAAGAATTCCCCAATTTGTATGAGTTTTTTGGCATTTTTTTTTTGACGGCCTTCCCTCCAATTTTTCATTATGAAAAATTCTCCAATGTCGTATGAGATTTTTTTAGGAATTCTTAATTTTTTGGTGGGGCTAAATGTGGCAAATTTTTAAATTTTTCATTATGAAAAATTCCTAAAATGTTGTATGAGACTTTTTTCTGGGAATTCTTCTTTTTTTTTATTAAAAATTCCCCAATTTCGTATGAGATTTTTTTTTTTGAGAAATTCTTCGTTTTTTGTTGGGGCGTTTATCCCCAATTTTATAGGAGATTTAGTTTTGGGGAATTCTTCATTTTTATGGGGACAATTTTTAAATTTTTTCATTATGAAAAATCCTCCAATGTTGTATGGGATTTGTTTGGGGAAATCTTCATTTTTTTTTTTGGATGGGTGGGAGGGCATTTCTCATAGAGCCACTGTTCGCTTCTGTGGATAAAATCCAAAACTCAGATTTTTAAAAATTTTGCAGGCATCGGCTATTTCTTAGCCTTGAGCCAAATGACAGACTCCTCTGAAACTCCGCCGCGTCCTACAAATTAATTCTAAGAGTCTTGTCGAGCTTAAGAAACGTTTACAAGGCGTTTCCGCCATACTTTTCAACAAGTCCCTTCCCAAGTTGACTTTTTTTTTTTTTAAATGCAAATTCCCACTTTGAAAAATGGTTTTTCGAATCACAAAGCAAAACTTTCCAAAGTGTAGACCGATTTTGTTGAGTCCATGTCTTCTTAAAAATTTTCACTTATCAGCTGAGCGTCTCCCGAGAATAGAGAAAACTATAAGAAATTTACTATAAAAAAATTCCACCAATGTTAAGCCATAAAATACTTCCAAACTCATGAATATTATCAATACAAAAAGGGAGACGCTGACAGCATGTAAGGGAAAACAATTCGTGGCAATTTCCTCAATGAGCCATTAATTGCTTAGATGAAATTCTACGAAACTACTTAACTTCAGAATAGACAAATTCAAAAACTCTGACAAACCAGACATGAAACAGAGTCAGAATAAAAACCCATCAGGAACATTAACGACACAAAGAGAAGACCCAGGCAACACATCCAAAAGACGTTATTATCATCATTGAGAGATTTTGTACTTAGGACAAACTACCAACCTTTTCCCCAATATTCCCATAAATACTTCAGAAACATTATGAAAATCTGTAGGCTTCACTGCATGTCCTTCAATCAGGATAACCTGATTATGAACACACAACAAAAACTGTTCACTCCTTTGTTAATAGGCGATTTTCTTCGATAACACAATGATGGACATGGTCCTTTAGTCGATTGCCTTAAATCAGATAACTTCAGTGGTGCTGCTTTCTACCCGCCCCACCCCTTTCTTTTATTAAATTTCAGTGTTCCTTTTTTAATGGCGAAAGAAAATTTAATTTTAAACGACTACAAAAAGAAGACATTTTTGGTATTATTATGTTTCTTAAAGCAGAAATTGAAATTGAATTTATTTTCTGTTGTTAAATATTCTTTTCTTTTCATGTTATCACCCTTCTTTTATTGAAACCTTTCGTGGGTTTTTTTTTCGCTCTCTGTTTTCATGGAATCCTTTTCAAATAAAATGAAGAAAAAATCCTGAAAAGTTTTACAACAAAACGAATTTTTGCGGACGTTAGCTTAATTTTTCTTTAACTGACACTTACTTGGCAAAAAAGAACTCAGAAAGAGTGGTAGATAGAGGGGGAGAAGAGGAGAGAGAGATAACAAATTTTTTAAAATATGAACACCGAGTTGGTGGGGCGCTATGGCGGGTGTTGGCGTTGCTAAGCAAAAACAAACCGTATTTGCCACATAACAGTTGGTTGGCAGCAGATAGTTGTTGAAATTTCATTTCATTTCTTTTTATTTGTTCTGATTTTTATTAGGTTTTTATCTCGTTTTTTTTTATTTATCACCCCATCCCCTTATGCTGCGTGTGCGTGGGCGAAATTAGGAGCGAATTGTGAAATTTTTATTTAATTTTTTTGGACTCCTTCATTCCTTGACATTTCATTTTTTTATTATTGTCCGTGCAAACTGGAGTTTTATTGCATTAGCGCAATTTTTAGGGTGCGAATGTACGGAATCTTCCCGGAACGTATGGGTAATGATTTTTTTATATTAAATATTACTCATACGCACCGGTTTAAGATTAATATTTTAGGGGGGTCTGAACATGGGGCAGTTTGTCATTATACGGTTTACGCTTAAGTAATGATAAATGTGCAAAGTGGTGTTTTGGAATGTGCACAGTGGTTTCCATGAAAAAAAAATCTAATGAACCAGAGGAGCTAGACTTTCAGGAAAGTCACTTACAGGTCAGTGAGAGGTGGGGAAAAAAAGAGATCACCGAAATTTGGAATGTTGTGTTTTGGAAAGTGCACAGTGGTTTTCATGAAAAAAATCTAATGAACCAAGGGGGGCTGGGCTTAGGAATAAAAGACCTCCAAATAGCAGAAAAAAATAAATAGGCTTTGACTCTCTGAGAGAGAATTATTTTGTAGAAAATTTCGCTCTCAGGGAGAATTAATTTTCTTATAGAAAATTTTGCTCTTAGTGACGGAGGATTTTTTTTACAGAAAATTTTGCTTTCAGTGAGGGAGGATTTTCTTACAGAAAATGTTACTCTCAGTGAAAGAGAATTTTCTTATAGAAAATGTTGCTCTCAGTGAGAGAGGATTTTCTTATAGAAAATTTTGCTGTCAGTGAGAGAGAATTTTCTTATAGAAAACTTTGTGAGGGAATTTTCTTATAGAAAATTTTGCTCTCAGGGAGAGAGAATTTTCTTATAGAAAATTTTGCTCTCAGGGAGAGAGAATTTTCTTATAGAAAATTTTGCTCTCAGGGAGAGAGAATTTTCTTATAGAAAATTTTGCTCTCAGTGAGTGAGGATTTTCTTATAGAAAATTTTGCTCTCAGTGAGAGAGGATTTTCTTATAGAAAATGTTACTCTCAGTGAAAGAGAATTTTCTTATAGAAAATGTTGCTCTCAGTGAGAGAGGATTTTCTTATAGAAAGCTTTGTGAGGGAATTTTTTATAGAACATTTTGCGCGAATTTTCGTATGGAAAATTTTGCGACAGAATTTTCTTTTTCCATTGAATTTTCCTATAGAAATTTTTTGTGAGACAGAATTTTTTTATTGAAAATTTCTAAAAAAAAAATGCCTAAGTCTTTTAGAAGTTTTTTTTGAGAGAGAGAATGGTATTTTAGAATTTATTTTTTGAGGAAGACTTTTTTTTGTAAATTTTGCGTGAGAATTTTCTTATAGAAAATTTTGTCGGAGAATTTTCTTATAGAAAATTTTGTTGTAGAATTTTGTTATAAAAAATTTTGTCGGAGATTTTTTTTTTTTAGAAAATTTTGTCCACAAATTTTCTTTAGAACATTTTGTCCACAAATTTCCTTTAGAAAATTTTGTCCACAAATTTTCTTTAGAACATTTTGTCCACAAATTTCCTTTAGAAAATTTTGTCCACAAATTTTCTTTAGAAAATTTTGTCCACAAATTTTCTTTAGAAAATTTTGTCCACAAATTTTCTTTAGAAAATTTTGTCCACAAATTTTCTTTAGAAAATTTTGTCCACAAATTTTCTTTAGAAAATTTTGTCCACAAATTTTCTTTAGAAAATTTTGTCCACAAATTTTCTTTAGAAAATTTTGCCCACAAATTTTCTTTAGAAAATTTTGTCCACAAATTTTCTTTAGAAAATTTTGTCCACAAATTTTCTTTAGAAAATTTTGTCCACAAATTTTCTTTAGAAAATTTTGTCCACAAATTTTCTTTAGAAAAAAATCTATTTAATATTTGAGATATTTTTAATTAATTTGTTTACCACTGTCGCTCTCAAATCTTTCATTTGCTTTACCCAATCTAATTTGTAGGTACACAAAGCCGAGTCTTGCAAATACTCTGCGTACTTAATCTTAGAACACTTACCCAATGTTTGGCTGTCCTCTATATATTTTAAGCGGAAAACAAAAACCATTTTGCCAAACATACCTAGAACTACACAAAGGACAATGAATTATTAAGCGGCTAAGGATTGTATTCATAAAATTAAGCCTGCGGAAATATTGAATAATTCTCCATATAAGTGAGTATTGAATAAATCACACAAGAACGTTAATACGCTCAGACAACATTCACTTATTGATATCGAATCTTAAGGAAGGCCTAACTCGATGGCCCCCAAACGATTTGGCTATAATCCTTAACGTATATCCATACATACATATTCTTCTATAAACACAATACATATATAATTTCATTGAAAGGATAAATTTCCCACACACTCACACCGCAAGGGGGGCGGAGTTGCTGTCCACAGTTGACAAGTCAATGGAATTGATGATTACAATTCCATTCACCACTATCAGCAACGAGAAAAAGGCCAAAAACATCATTATTTGGACGAGCGAAGAACAAGCCATTAAAATGTTTAGGAGTCATCAGTTTTGTGTGGCGACTACAGTCATGTTTGGTAAAAATAGCTGGGAATAAGAATTGCAACCAAGGCCTATAAGGAACTTGGGAGAATCTGGAACTTCAGTCATGATTCTTCTGGTTTATGAACTCAATAATGGTATTTTCTCTTGTTGAGATCTTCTATTTGCGACAGAGAGTGGTCATCCCAGAAGACCTCTGTATCCTCTGTAAAACTAAACGAACTTGAACTTTAAATCAATTCAGTTTTATATGAAACTAATGTGGTTTTGGAATCAATTGTGTTTTAAACAACAAATAAGATTACAACAAAATGATTTACAACTATATGATTTGGAGAAAGTCTCTACATTTTATTATCCCATGCTATATGAATGCACACCGCTGCCTATGCATACAAAGGACCACATTTTTTGTATATAAAAAAATAACACAGAGATGGATGAAGGAACACAAATACTAAAAAAAACTCCTTTTTCGTTATCTACCCAAGATTGGAAAAGATTCCATCATCAAGTCATCGAATCGAATCAAATCGAATCGCAGCGCAGCGCATCACAGCCCATCAACATTCAATGGCGCTGCCGTGCTGTCGCCACCTCCAGCAACAAGGATAACATGTTGGAAGACATTGAATAGGATTCACTGTCCAAACACACACTGTACAGACATAGACAATAATTTACGTATACAAACATATGTGCGCGTATGCGTGTTCTTATATACATATGACACCAACAGAGATAATCATCTGAAAGTATTTACATACAGCATAAATTGTCGTCCCTCACGCCGACCCAAAATCCACAACAGAGAGATGACATGAGCCCGCATATCTTTCCAAAAGATCCAAAAAATCATCCAGCCGTACACCTAAACATGTGTCTGTGCTAACATTCCCTCACCACTGGCAATGCAGTAGACAGAAGAACAATAGATTCCCTCAAAAATGTGACAACAACACATTTTTATTTGTTAACCGTGGAATTGGGGGTAGAGAGGTAAATGATTTGTCCAGCTCATACACACAAAGAAAATATCATAGAAACTGTGTATCTCAGTGCCACTGAAAGAGAATGAGAAAGAGTTTTCTTATCTCTCTGATAGAAATTTTTCTTATAGAAAAGTTGTCTCTCTGTCTCTAAGACAATTCTCTCTCAAAAAAATGTTCAATAAGAAAATTCAAAATTTTTTTTAAGAAAATTTTTCATAAGAAAATTCTCTCGCAAAATATTCTTTAGAAAAAATCTCGCAAAATTTACTACAAAAAAATTCTCTCTCAAAAAAAGTATCCATAAGAACATTCTGTCTCAAACAAATTTTCAATAGGAAAATTCTGTCTCGCAAAATTTTCCATGAGAAAATCCTATCTCACTGAGTTTTCTATAAGAAAATCTTCTCTCACTGAGTTTTCTATAAGAAAATCTTCTCTCACTGAGTTTTCCATAAGAAAATCTTCTTATTATAGAAAAATTTTTTGAGGGAGAATTTTCTTGTTGTAAATTTTGCGAGAGAATTTTCTTATTGAAAATTTTTTTGAGAGGGAATTTTGTTACTGATAATTTTTTTGGGAAAGAATTTTCTTATAGAAAATTTTGCGACAGAATTTTCTTAAAGAAAATTTTCCGACAGAATTTTCTTAAAGAAAATTTTCCGACAGAATTTTCTTAAAGAAAATTTTCCGACAGAATTTTCTTAAAGAAAATTTTCCGACAGAATTTTCTTAAAGAAAATTTTCCGACAGAATTTTCTTAAAGAAAATTTTCCGACAGAATTTTCTTAAAGACATTTTTGCGACAGAATTTTCTTATGGAAAACTCAGTGAGAGAAGATTTTCTTATGGAAAACTCAGTGAGAGAAGATTTTCTTATGGAAAACTCAGTGAGAGAAGATTTTCCTATGGAAAACTCAGTGAGAGAAGATTTTCTTATAGAAAATTTTGCTCTCAGTGAGATAGGATTTCCTCATGGAAAATTTTGCGAGACAGAATTTTCTTATAGAAAATTTTTTTGTAGTAAATTTTGCGAGAGAATATTCTTATGGAAAATTTTCTTACAAAAAATTTTGAAATATAATTTTCTTAAAAAAAATGTTTGTCTGAGAATTTTCTTATTGAACATTTTTTTGAGAAAGAATTTTCTTATTGAAAATTTTTTTAATGAGAATTTTCATATAGGTAGTTTTTTTGAGAGAGAATTGTCTTATATACATAAGTTTTTTTGAGAGAATTTTCTTATTAAACATTTTTTTGAAAAAGAATTTTCTTATTGAAAATTTGTTTGAGAGTGAAAAAATTATACGAGCCCCGACCACTATTAATTCGTACGGCAAGCATTTTTACCCGTATGCAATGTTTAACAGGTGATATTTTCAATACTAATGTAGTCAGCGCATGCAAACCTATTTTTTTCTGAAAGAGCATATTATTCTCTTGATTTTTAAAAAAAAAATTTTATTGTACCTCAACAACAACAACATCAATATTTATTTCTTTGAATGCTTCGCAAAAAAAAATGTGACCAGTATTAATTCGTACGGTGGGTTAAATAGTTGCTATTTTATAAAAACTTTAATTTATCTTTAAATATTAATATTGGGTAACATCGCCTTTTGCCTCTACAACACATTTACATCGCTTTGGCATAGATTCATATAAATTCTGGCACTGTTCTGTTTTGCGAAGCATTCAAAGAAATAAATTTTGTTGTTGTTGAGGTACAATAACATTTTTTTTTTTTTAAATCAAGAGAACAAAATGCTCTTTCAGAAAAAAATAGGTTTGCATGCGCTGACTACATTAGTATTGAAAATATCACCTGTTAAACATTCAATACGGGTAAAAATGCTTGCCGTACGAATTAATAGTGGTCGGGGCTCGTAGATTGTTTTTTGAGAGAGAATTGTCTAATAGAAAGTTTTTTGGCAAGAGAAAATTGTATTATAGAAAATTTGTTTGAGGGAGAATTTTCTTGTTGTACATTTTGCGAGAGAATTTTCTTATTGAACATTTTTTTGAGAGACAATTTTCTTACTGATATTTTTTTTGGGCAGAATTTTCTTATTGAAAATGTTTTTTTAGAAAATTTTTCTCTCAGTGTCACTGAGAGTGACTTTTTCATGTACAATATTTGTTTCATCCTTAGCCTGAGACCGGCAAACATTTTACATTCGTGGAAAATTCAAATGTAAATACCAACCGTGTGATATTATGTTTGAGTTGGAGCCGCTATCTTTTAGCAATATTCGGTTGTATTTTGTTTGAGCAACAAACCCTAATCCCTTACAAACCGGAGATTTCGCTACCCTTCACCATTGCGGCTGTAGAATATGCAAAGTGACATTTCGTATGCGAGATTAGTTTTTCTTCTTATTCTTGTTGTTGTAGTTGTTGTCATCAATAGTCTTCGGCAGGAATGCAAGTGGAATTTATTGAATACATTTGAATGTGAAATGAGTTTGTAAATTCTACAACCGTAACGTTTCGAAACGTTTGATATGAAATAACGTCCAATAACCATTTGCAACAGCCACATGGTGCCGGTTTTGGTGCCGGTTTTGCCTGTATGTATGTATGTTTTGGAGGGGGGGGTTTTGGAGTTTGTTTAAATATATTTTACAAATAAAATATTTATATTTCAAATTCCAGTGAATTGAACTGGTTTGAGACTGGTTTAAGATTGACACGTGTGAGATTAACGTTTAGAGTTGGAACTGAATGTGTGATAAATGAATATTTTATGAAATTCTCGTTGATATTGTAAGTTAAATAATGATCAGTAATGTAAATTGACATGTGAAACTAAAAATCATGTTTATCTGCTTTGTAGCTCATACATGGTGTGTTGTCGACGACATTCGACGACATCACCCCAACATTCATTGCAAAATCAACTTGGTGGCATTTTAATTTCCATTAAGCGCCCCGGTAGGTGAGTTGGTAACGTGCTTGCCTATCAGCGTGGGGGTTGTGGGTTCGATTCCCACCAGAGACTTTGGTCTGTCTCTGCAAAAATCAAGCCAAATGGTCTTTGTCACCCGGTTTACCCTTGGACCCAAAATTATAATAAAAATTTACTTTCTATTGTAATAAATAAATAAATAAATAAATAAATAAATAAATAAATAAATAAATAAATAAATAAATAAATAAATAAATAAATAAATAAATAAATAAATAAATAAATAAATAAATAAATAAATAAATAAATAAATAAATAAATAAATAAATAAATAAATAAATAAATAAATAAATAAATAAATAAATAAATAAATAAATAAATAAATAAATAAATAAATAAATAAATAAATAAATAAATAAATAAATAAATAAATAAATAAATAAATAAATAAATAAATAAATAAATAAATAAATAAATAAATAAATAAATAAATAAATAAATAAATAAATAAATAAATAAATAAATAAATAAATAAATAAATAAATAAATAAATAAATAAATAAATAAATAAATAAATAAATAAATAAATAAATAAATAAATAAATAAATAAATAAATAAATAAATAAATAAATAAATAAATAAATAAATAAATAAATAAATAAATAAATAAATAAATAAATAAATAAATAAATAAATAAATAAATAAATAAATAAATAAATAAATAAATAAATAAATAAATAAATAAATAAATAAATAAATAAATAAATAAATAAATAAATAAATAAATAAATAAATAAATAAATAAATAAATAAATAAATAAATAAATAAATAAATAAATAAATAAATAAATAAATAAATAAATAAATAAATAAATAAATAAATAAATAAATAAATAAATAAATAAATAAATAAATAAATAAATAAATAAATAAATAAATAAATAAATAAATAAATAAATAAATAAATAAATAAATAAATAAATAAATAAATAAATAAATAAATAAATAAATAAATAAATAAATAAATAAATAAAAAATAAATAAATAAATAAAAAATTTCCAGAAATGGTCCTATTTACTGGCTCCTCGTTCGTGCGATTTAACTCCTCTGGGGTCTTTGGTTTATGCCGACAAACCAGCAGCTCTTGAAACATTGGAAGCCACAACATTGTGGCGTCATTTCTTTTTAAAAACTTTTTTAAAAATACCATCAGATGCTCTGATGGAAATATCAGAAATTTTCCAATTTAGTGTATTACAATTTTACGGGAAATAAATTTCTTTAAGCATCTTTTGGAAAAAATTGTAATGAAATTTTTTTTAAAGGATATTTTACATATACAAATTATATTCTAACTTTAATATATCCCGAATCCATTGGCTCCAATTAACCTGCAATCTTTTAATGGCAACAGTTAAAATGTTAACCCCTTAAAGAAGTCTCCTTTGGAAATCTCTGCCCCATGAAAGTCATTTCAAATTTTTCACTCCCCGAATTTCCAAAAATGTCTCATTCTCATTGCCCTTTAAATCGCATACACTCAGAGAGTTGCTAATAAAATCGAATAATAGCCATAAACCACCAAAAATAAAATATTATTACAATATAAAAATGTATCCGCACACACACACACACACACATCTATTTAATGTCATTGTAAGGAACGTCATCTCCCTATCACCCACCGAAAAGCAAAGCTGCTGCTGCTGCTGGCTGTGCATTCACAGAATGACTGAATTTTATGTCTGTTAAAAAATTCATTGGCTGCAACATTCCGCGCCCCTTTGGAGAAAGCTTAATGTCTGTTCTCCATCACCGGGAAAACGGTAAAGTTTTGCGCTAGACTTGTTGGTTGTGGATCGCATTTGCGATGCCACTCCTGACATTGTGTTCCGACATAACTTTTATTTGTTTGCCTCGTATATGCCAGAGGACAACCCTGTCATTGCGTGCGGCACGTACAAACTTTTTGTATTACAAACGTGACTCTTTGAAAACAATACTAATTCCCCTCCCTTAGAACAGAGCCATGACTACGACGACATAGCTGGCTGATGACGAAGATGATGCGGCCTCGGTCGCTGCTCCGACACTTATTCTAATGTCGTTTGAAAGCAAAGAAAAAGATCTTTGTTCGAGGCAAAATGATACGACGGAAACTGCCAGCCAACCACTCACTCACTCACTCACTCATGCAGTCACTCGGTGGTTCATAAACTCAAATTAAGAAATTACAAATTGCCCTTTGAAGGGGAAAAGTAAACTCCAAAGAAAAGTTAAGAATGTAAAAAATCATTAGCCAGCATAAAGAGCCATCAAGCAAAAGCTTCCAACCGCCTGATTAATGATGCCATACAAATAATTTACTTTGATTTAGTGTTCGTCCCACCGCCCACGTTCTGTCCAAATCACCATGTCGCCGTTGTCTGATTGAATTGTGTTGAAAAGATGAAAATGACCCGCTTAATATATCATTTGTTTATTATTTTCATCATCAATTATTAACCAAAGTGCTAAGTAAACAAATGTGGAAAAAAGGAAAAGTGGGAAGGGGCGGCGGCGGCTGGAAGTCTATAATTCCGAATAAACAGACGGCAGAATTACACGGAATTCAGGACATGTTTACTTTTGCTTTATTGACAGGCTGACTGAATGGTTTTTTTTTTTTTAGGAAAAACCGGGGGTTTCAATTGCATGTGACCACTCAAGAAATCAATTATTCGGTTACACTTTTCTACAAAAGCTTTTGTGTCTCTGGTTTTAGATAAAACAAACTGAAAATTACTTTTTTCATTAATTTGCCTAAAATTCTTATCCAGAAAGATATGGAAAGAAATGCATCTTCATATAACTTATTTATAACAATCGCATGAAAATTGTGTAAAGTTACAGCTGAAAGATATCAAACTTCTGAGTGTTTTTTTTTGTTGACAATTTTTTTTTAAATTATCAAAATTCACTACAAAAATGGTGAAAATCTTGCAGTCACAGTTCGCAAAACTAAAGCGTTTTTGGGTCGTCGTAAAGCACCTAGTCGGATCGCAATACAGAAATTGATGGGACAAGTTAGTGATGTGAAGAATAAAACCCGTTCAAGTCGCTCAAGAGCAACTGAGAATATTGCTGCTGTAGCTCAAAGTGTTGAAGAAAACCCAGGTTTGTCCATTCCTGGCCGTTCTTTCGAATTGGGCATAACTTGCTCTATAATAAAAAAAAAACCAAGAGCTTTTGTCGAGTTCAGTTTACCCAATTGGGATTTTTATATCATCACTAGTAAGTTGTAATGCGCCAATGGCGCCCGTTGAAATATGGAAAAAAATTGTGTTGAAAAAAAAAAATTTTTGTGGAAAAAAAAATTTTTTGTTGAAAAAAAAAAATTTGTTGAAAAAAAAATTTTTTGTTCAAAAAAAAATTTTGTTGAAAAACAAATTTTGTCTTGAAAAAAAAAATTTTGTAGGAAAAAAAAATTTTTTTGGAAAAAAAAAAAATTTTGTGGAAAAAAAAAAAGTTTGTTGAAAAAAAAACTTTTGTTGAAAAAAAAAAATTTGGAAAAAAAAATTTTGTAAAAAAAAAAAATTTTTGTCGAAAAAAAAAATTAGGAAAAAAAAAATTATAAAAAAAAAATTTGGGAAAAAAAATTTTGGTAAAAAAAAGTTTGGGGAGAATTTCTGTACAAAAAAAAAATATTCTTTTTTTTATTATTATCTTAATACTAGTAAGTTGTAATGCGCCTATGGCGCCCGTTGAAATATGGAAAAAAAATTTTGTTGAAAAAAAAAAAATTTTTGTGGAAAAAAAAAATTTGTTGAAAAAAAAATTTTGTTGAAAAAAAAATTTTTTCTTGAAAAAAAAAAAATTTCTTGAAAAAAAAAATTTTTGTGGAAAAAAAAAATTTTGTTGAAAAAAAAAAATATTGTGGAAAAAAAAATTTTGTTGAAAAAAAAAAAAAATTGGAAAAAAAAATTTTGTAAAAAAAAAATTTGTAAAAAAAAAATTTGTAAAAAAAAAAATTTTGGAAAAAAAAAATATTGGTAAAAAAAAATTTGGGGAAAACAGAATTTCTGTACAAAAAAAAAAATATTATTTTTTTTATTATAGAATGCCTATTTAAATTCCTACGTACTGCGTGACAGAGTCAGTGAATCAGTGAATCAGGGAATCAGTGAATCAGTGTCGAGGGTAAATATATATTAAGATATATTTACCCTCGACACTGATTCACTGATTCACTGACTCTGTCACGCAGTACGTAGGAATTTAAATAGGCATACTTTAATTCTATATAAATTCTATAAATAATAATAATAAAAAAAATAAAAATTTTTTTTGTACAGAAGTTGTGTTTTCCCCAAATTTTTTTTTACCAAAAATTTTTTTTTCCAAAAATTTTTTTTTCCAAAAATTTTTTTTTCCAAAAATTTTTTTTTACAAAATTTTTTTTTAACAAAAAAATTTTTTTTTCAAAATTTTTTTTTTTCATATTTTTTTTTTCAACAAAAATTTTTTTTTTCAACAAAATTTTTTTTTTCCACGAAATTTTTTTTTTTTGAACAAAAGTTTTTTTTTTCAAGAAAAAATTTTTTTTTCGACAAAATTTTTTTTCCGTATTTCAGCGGGCGCCATAGGCGCATTACAACTTACTAGTTATTTATAGATATAGAAAATATAGAAAATAGAATGCCTATTTAAATTCCTACGTACTGCGTGACAGAGTCAGTGAATCAGTGTATCAGTGAATCAGTGTCGAGGGTAAATATATATTAAGATATTGTTTTCTCTCTCTCTCTACCTCTCACGAGTTATCGCTCTCTGCCACCTGATCTGAATGAATGCATACACGGCATTTATGTATGTCATTTTGCGCCCATCTCTCTCTCTCTCTCTCTCTCTCTCTATCTCTCTGTTGTAACCAAATTATTAATGGTTACTCCCACTCTTTTGTTGTGTTCACTAGTTTTTTGGCAAATGGCATCATTAAAACTGAAGTTGGTATGAGTGTTTGCAGGACTCTATGGGCGTGTGAGTGTGTGTGCCAAACTGTCCTCTTATCTAGAGATTTTTAAACAACAATGACAATGTCATAAAAACAATAAATGTCAATAAATGTCAACTCTCCACATTGTACGTGTATGCGTATGAGTGTGTTTGTTATATCCCTTTCAGCTGTAACACACCTACCACATACACACATTCACTCTCATTGACATTCAACGTTTCTCATGCGGCACCAACACTGCATGATGATGATGATGCTGATGTTTGTTGTTGTACGGCTGTGGTACCGAGTCCGACGACGACAGAATGCAGCATTTACTGCATACCAAGAGAAACTAGCCAACATTCGCAAACATTTGCTTTGCATATTATTTGTTGTCGTCGTCGTCGTCAGTGGATTTGTGAATCAGAGGCGTATTTCATGGGCTATTGACCAAGGATTCAGTGTGATATCAGTTCTTTGACAAGGGACCTGACTGCAAAACGTCCTTTAACAAAAAGCAAGACCAGAACATCGGCGTAACGTAAGAAATGGCCTGCGAAATCTGCTTTCGTTTTACAGAGTTGACCACATTTGGGGCTCAGATTCTGCGATTATTTTGGAGTGAAAATTTAGTTATGCAAACAAAAAATTTGGAAAAACCACGTTAGACTACATTGCTGGGCCTACTAGACATCCTTCCAAAGTTCATGGGGCCTGGGCCACTGAGTGTCACTGAGTGTTCTTTGTCTCTATTTATTTATCAGTTGGTACTTGGACAAGAAATTGACGACCCTGGTGTTGTTGTTGCCGTTGCTGGTTAATGGTTGCAAAATGCAAAAAAAAAGTCAACATTGTTAGTTGGCAACTTGCAGATATTTGTTTCTATTTCGAAAATTGTGACACAAAGAGAATCAACCGAAGTGCACATTACGAGAAGGCATTTACAGAACAAATAAAAAGAAAGGAAACCGGGAAATTGATTTATTAATTTATTAATTTATTAATTTATTAATTTATTAATTTATTAATTTATTAATTTATTAATTTATTAATTTATTAATTTATTAATTTATTAATTTATTAATTTATTAATTTATTAATTTATTAATTTATTAATTTATTAATTTATTAATTTATTAATTTATTAATTTATTAATTTATTAATTTATTAATTTATTAATTTATTAATTTATTAATTTATTAATTTATTAATTTATTAATTTATTAATTTATTAATTTATTAATTTATTAATTTATTAATTTATTAATTTATTAATTTATTAATTTATTAATTTATTAATTTATTAATTTATTAATTTATTAATTTATTAATTTATTAATTTATTAATTTATTAATTTATTAATTTATTAATTTATTAATTTATTAATTTATTAATTTATTAATTTATTAATTTATTAATTTATTAATTTATTAATTTATTAATTTATTAATTTATTAATTTATTAATTTATTAATTTATTAATTTATTAATTTATTAATTTATTAATTTATTAATTTATTAATTTATTAATTTATTAATTTATTAATTTATTAATTTATTAATTTATTAATTTATTAATTTATTAATTTATTAATTTATTAATTTATTAATTTATTAATTTATTAATTTATTAATTTATTAATTTATTAATTTATTAATTTATTAATTTATTAATTTATTAATTTATTAATTTATTAATTTATTAATTTATTAATTTATTAATTTATTAATTTATTAATTTATTAATTTATTAATTTATTAATTTATTAATTTATTAATTTATTAATTTATTAATTTATTAATTTATTAATTTATTAATTTATTAATTTATTAATTTATTAATTTATTAATTTATTAATTTATTAATTTATTAATTTATTAATTTATTAATTTATTAATTTATTAATTTATTAATTTATTAATTTATTAATTTATTAATTTATTAATTTATTAATTTATTAATTTATTAATTTATTAATTTATTAATTTATTAATTTATTAATTTATTAATTTATTAATTTATTAATTTATTAATTTATTAATTTATTAATTTATTAATTTATTAATTTATTAATTTATTAATTTATTAATTTATTAATTTATTAATTTATTAATTTATTAATTTATTAATTTATTAATTTATTAATTTATTAATTTATTAATTTATTAATTTATTAATTTATTAATTTATTAATTTATTAATTTATTAATTTATTAATTTATTAATTTATTAATTTATTAATTTATTAATTTATTAATTTATTAATTTATTAATTTATTAATTTATTAATTTATTAATTTATTAATTTATTAATTTATTAATTTATTAATTTATTAATTTATTAATTTATTAATTTATTAATTTATTAATTTATTAATTTATTAATTTATTAATTTATTAATTTATTAATTTATTAATTTATTAATTTATTAATTTATTAATTTATTAATTTATTAATTTATTAATTTATTAATTTATTAATTTATTAATTTATTAATTTATTAATTTATTAATTTATTAATTTATTAATTTATTAATTTATTAATTTATTAATTTATTAATTTATTAATTTATTAATTTATTAATTTATTAATTTATTAATTTATTAATTTATTAATTTATTAATTTATTAATTTATTAATTTATTAATTTATTAATTTATTAATTTATTAATTTATTAATTTATTAATTTATTAATTTATTAATTTATTAATTTATTAATTTATTAATTTATTAATTTATTAATTTATTAATTTATTAATTTATTAATTTATTAATTTATTAATTTATTAATTTATTAATTTATTAATTTATTAATTTATTAATTTATTAATTTATTAATTTATTAATTTATTAATTTATTAATTTATTAATTTATTAATTTATTAATTTATTAATTTATTAATTTATTAATTTATTAATTTATTAATTTATTAATTTATTAATTTATTAATTTATTAATTTATTAATTTATTAATTTATTAATTTATTAATTTATTAATTTATTAATTTATTAATTTATTAATTTATTAATTTATTAATTTATTAATTTATTAATTTATTAATTTATTAATTTATTAATTTATTAATTTATTAATTTATTAATTTATTAATTTATTAATTTATTAATTTATTAATTTATTAATTTATTAATTTATTAATTTATTAATTTATTAATTTATTAATTTATTAATTTATTAATTTATTAATTTATTAATTTATTAATTTATTAATTTATTAATTTATTAATTTATTAATTTATTAATTTATTAATTTATTAATTTATTAATTTATTAATTTATTAATTTATTAATTTATTAATTTATTAATTTATTAATTTATTAATTTATTAATTTATTAATTTATTAATTTATTAATTTATTAATTTATTAATTTATTAATTTATTAATTTATTAATTTATTAATTTATTAATTTATTAATTTATTAATTTATTAATTTATTAATTTATTAATTTATTAATTTATTAATTTATTAATTTATTAATTTATTAATTTATTAATTTATTAATTTATTAATTTATTAATTTATTAATTTATTAATTTATTAATTTATTAATTTATTAATTTATTAATTTATTAATTTATTAATTTATTAATTTATTAATTTATTAATTTATTAATTTATTAATTTATTAATTTATTAATTTATTAATTTATTAATTTATTAATTTATTAATTTATTAATTTATTAATTTATTAATTTATTAATTTATTAATTTATTAATTTATTAATTTATTAATTTATTAATTTATTAATTTATTAATTTATTAATTTATTAATTTATTAATTTATTAATTTATTAATTTATTAATTTATTAATTTATTAATTTATTAATTTATTAATTTATTAATTTATTAATTTATTAATTTATTAATTTATTAATTTATTAATTTATTAATTTATTAATTTATTAATTTATTAATTTATTAATTTATTAATTTATTAATTTATTAATTTATTAATTTATTAATTTATTAATTTATTAATTTATTAATTTATTAATTTATTAATTTATTAATTTATTAATTTATTAATTTATTAATTTATTAATTTATTAATTTATTAATTTATTAATTTATTAATTTATTAATTTATTAATTTATTAATTTATTAATTTATTAATTTATTAATTTATTAATTTATTAATTTATTAATTTATTAATTTATTAATTTATTAATTTATTAATTTATTAATTTATTAATTTATTAATTTATTAATTTATTAATTTATTAATTTATTAATTTATTAATTTATTAATTTATTAATTTATTAATTTATTAATTTATTAATTTATTAATTTATTAATTTATTAATTTATTAATTTATTAATTTATTAATTTATTAATTTATTAATTTATTAATTTATTAATTTATTAATTTATTAATTTATTAATTTATTAATTTATTAATTTATTAATTTATTAATTTATTAATTTATTAATTTATTAATTTATTAATTTATTAATTTATTAATTTATTAATTTATTAATTTATTAATTTATTAATTTATTAATTTATTAATTTATTAATTTATTAATTTATTAATTTATTAATTTATTAATTTATTAATTTATTAATTTATTAATTTATTAATTTATTAATTTATTAATTTATTAATTTATTAATTTATTAATTTATTAATTTATTAATTTATTAATTATTAATTTATTAATTTATTAATTTATTAATTTATTAATTTATTAATTTATTAATTTATTAATTTATTAATTTATTAATTTATTAATTTATTAATTTATTAATTTATTAATTTATTAATTTATTAATTTATTAATTTATTAATTTATTAATTTATTAATTTATTAATTTATTAATTTATTAATTTATTAATTTATTAATTTATTAATTTATTAATTTATTAATTTATTAATTTATTAATTTATTAATTTATTAATTTATTAATTTATTAATTTATTAATTTATTAATTTATTAATTTATTAATTTATTAATTTATTAATTTATTAATTTATTAATTTATTAATTTATTAATTTATTAATTTATTAATTTATTAATTTATTAATTTATTAATTTATTAATTTATTAATTTATTAATTTATTAATTTATTAATTTATTAATTTATTAATTTATTAATTTATTAATTTATTAATTTATTAATTTATTAATTTATTAATTTATTAATTTATTAATTTATTAATTTATTAATTTATTAATTATTAATTTATTAATTTATTAATTTATTAATTTATTAATTTATTAATTTATTAATTTATTAATTTATTAATTTATTAATTTATTAATTTATTAATTTATTAATTTATTAATTTATTAATTTATTAATTTATTAATTTATTAATTTATTAATTTATTAATTTATTAATTTATTAATTTATTAATTTATTAATTTATTAATTTATTAATTTATTAATTTATTAATTTATTAATTTATTAATTTATTAATTTATTAATTTATTAATTTATTAATTTATTAATTTATTAATTTATTAATTTATTAATTTATTAATTTATTAATTTATTAATTTATTAATTTATTAATTTATTAATTTATTAATTTATTAATTATTAATTTATTAATTTATTAATTTATTAATTTATTAATTTATTAATTTATTAATTTATTAATTTATTAATTTATTAATTTATTAATTTATTAATTTATTAATTTATTAATTTATTAATTTATTAATTTATTAATTTATTAATTTATTAATTTATTAATTTATTAATTTATTAATTTATTAATTTATTAATTTATTAATTTATTAATTTATTAATTTATTAATTTATTAATTTATTAATTTATTAATTTATTAATTTATTAATTTTTAATTTATTAATTTATTAATTTATTAATTTATTAATTTATTAATTTATTAATTTATTAATTTATTAATTTATTAATTTATTAATTTATTAATTTATTAATTTATTAATTTATTAATTTATTAATTTATTAATTTATTAATTTATTAATTTATTAATTTATTAATTTATTAATTTATTAATTTTAATTTATTAATTTATTAATTTATTAATTTATTAATTTATTAATTTATTAATTTATTAATTTATTAATTTATTAATTTATTAATTTATTAATTTATTAATTTATTAATTTATTAATTTATTAATTTATTAATTTATTAATTTATTAATTTATTAATTTATTAATTTATTAATTTATTAATTTATTAATTTATTAATTTATTAATTTATTAATTTATTAATTTATTAATTATTAATTTATTAATTTATTAATTTATTAATTTATTAATTTATTAATTTATTAATTTATTAATTTATTAATTTATTAATTTATTAATTTATTAATTTATTAATTTATTAATTTATTAATTTATTAATTTATTAATTTATTAATTTATTAATTTATTAATTTATTAATTTATTAATTTATTAATTTATTAATTTATTAATTTATTAATTTATTAATTTATTAATTTATTAATTTATTAATTTATTAATTTATTAATTTATTAATTTATTAATTTATTAATTTATTAATTTATTAATTTATTAATTTATTAATTTATTAATTTATTAATTTATTAATTTATTAATTTATTAATTTATTAATTTATTAATTTATTAATTTATTAATTATTAATTTATTAATTTATTAATTTATTAATTTATTAATTTATTAATTTATTAATTTATTAATTTATTAATTTATTAATTTATTAATTTATTAATTTATTAATTATTAATTTATTAATTTATTAATTTATTAATTTATTAATTTATTAATTTATTAATTTATTAATTTATTAATTTATTAATTTATTAATTTATTAATTTATTAATTTATTAATTTATTAATTTATTAATTTATTAATTTATTAATTTATTAATTTATTAATTTATTAATTATTAATTTATTAATTTATTAATTTATTAATTTATTAATTTATTAATTTATTAATTTATTAATTTATTAATTTATTAATTTATTAATTTATTAATTTATTAATTTATTAATTTATTAATTTATTAATTTATTAATTTATTAATTTATTAATTTATTAATTTATTAATTTATTATTTATTAATTTATTAATTTATTAATTTATTAATTTATTAATTTATTAATTTATTAATTTATTAATTTATTAATTTATTAATTTATTAATTTATTAATTTATTAATTTATTAATTTATTAATTTATTAATTTATTAATTTATTAATTATTAATTTATTAATTTATTAATTTATTAATTTATTAATTTATTAATTTATTAATTTATTAATTTATTAATTTATTAATTTATTAATTTATTAATTTATTAATTTATTAATTTATAATTTATTAATTTATTAATTTATTAATTTATTAATTTATTAATTTATTAATTTATTAATTTATTGATTTATTGATTTATTGATTTATTAATTTATTAATTTATTAATTTATTAATTTATTAATTTATTAATTTATTAATTTATTAATTTATTAATTTATTAATTTATTAATTATTAATTTATTAATTTATTAATTTATTAATTTATTAATTTATTAATTTATTAATTTATTAATTTATTAATTTATTAATTTATTAATTTATTAATTTATTAATTTATTAATTTATTAATTTATTAATTTATTAATTTATTAATTTATTAATTTATTAATTTATTAATTTATTAATTTATTAATTTATTAATTTATTAATTTATTAATTTATTAATTTATTAATTTATTAATTTATTAATTTATTAATTTATTAATTTATTAATTTATTAATTTATTAATTTATTAATTTATTAATTTATTAATTTATTAATTTATTAATTTATTAATTTATTAATTTATTAATTTATTAATTTATTAATTTATTAATTTATTAATTTATTAATTTATTAATTTATTAATTTATTAATTTATTAATTAACGATAGAAAATCGAAATATTGGAGGCCAACAGTTGCTGGCTTGAGGTGGAGGACGACTTTATTTACCTTTAGTGCTGCAGGACATGCCTTTAGAATTCCCCCATTGTGTTCATTTAATTTCCATTACTTATTTTTTGCCTAACGCTTTAAATCACTTCAAATTAGAACAATTTAAATTCATCTGCAGTTCCCAGCACTCACGCACACATACACACACACTCAAGGGCTTTGATGAAAAGTATAAAAATTCACTTTACTCCGAGCATTTAAGACAATGACTAAATGCAACGTGTTCAGATTTTTCTTTTGGCTGCTGCAGAGCAAAAGAAAAGTTTCCTTTTTGGTTGTTGTTGCTGCAGATTTTCATTCATTCGTCGTTCGTTCTCATCTGACACTAACTAAACAGCTCACTTAACACCTTAACTGTTGTTAGTGTTGTTGGAATTTCCCTTATGCCAGAGCCCCGCACTCGGTCTGTCATAACACCAGAGGAGGAGAAGACAACGACAGGCGACGAACCCGCAGGATAAACTTGAAGAAAAGCGTGCAAAGAATGAAATGTAATGAAACGAAATTTCCAAACAAACTGACGCTCTGAAGAACTTTTATCTTTGCCAAACAATTGTTCCACCAACTGGCAGTGCTGCCGCTGTCGCAGTCGCTGTTGCTCCTACGAAAATCAACGGAGCATATTTTATGAGGACGATGACAGGACGATAGTGATGAGTGAGCGGTGCTCGCTGCGTGTGTGTGTGTCTGAGAATTTCGGAAAAATGCCATCACCTCCTGGAGGGCTAAATTTTTTGACTTTAGCGAGAAACGCTTCGAAAACAAAGCGCCAAAAAAAAGAAATCCCATATCTGCAGATTAAATTTAAACAGATTATCGCCGTGCTAGGCCATTTAATTGCTGATCAACTTTCATTAGTTGCTCTCTTGTTGTTTGGGAAAAATATCGATGGCTGTTGGTTTTATCTTTTGTTTACAAATTGGTTGGCGACTTTGAGTAATTCAATTCAATAATCCACATGCTGCCGGCAGTCATATCTCGCTGTTGCTAAATATTCCAGCACAGGTGCGGCAAATAAACCACAAATCCTGACAAGCATTTAAATTTCTATTGAAAATGTCAGGCCAGTGGTAGTGATTCCAATCCAAGGCGAAGATCATAAGTAAATACAAAACGTTAAGCAGGGCCAGTCATAAATCTTAAATGGGCTTTTAGGAAAAGTACAAATGATGTCTTACACAGCTCACTGACTTGAAATAACTTTCCCTCCTAGTCCTAATGGGAATGCTTAGGTTGACCGAAACCCTCTAATTTTAGACAATTTATTAGAAAATGTCCTCATCTTCAATATCCGTCGTTCGCCCATCACTCCTCTGCCAGATGTGGTCTCCTGTAAAGCCATTTGACTCGAATGTGTTTCTGTCATTTAATTGTCATAAAATGCGTTCGCCATTTTGAACCATGTATGATTACTGTCAGTCCGACATTCATCAGTTTATGCCTTTGATGTCAGTTTTTTCCTAGATTTTTTTTTTTTTTGGTTTACAATCAAAGTGAAAGTCTTTCAAGGCAAAGGAAGAAGGCCAGCAAATCCGTCTACAAACTTTTGCGAAAACTTTGTGTGAGACATTCCAATTGAAAAGGCTTAATGGCAAAACCCGAAAACGATGCGTGACGATTCGACATTAATTTCGGGATTTTTTTTCTTCTTTTTCTGGGAAAAATTGCGCTTTGTCTCAGTGTCGGCAACCGCGTCCCTGTGATTCCTCCTCATCGATCCTGAGACTTCGGAAGAAGAAAAAAAAGAAACAAACAACAAAGTCGACATTGACAATACAGACACACAGACACACACGCACACAAATAGCATTGAAAGGCAAATGTTAACAATCCAACGTTGACTGACAAGGGAAATTATTCACGCAGAGACCGGCAGGCAGACAGACAGACCGACGGAAACCCACTTGCTTGCAGCCAAAAGAAAACGGAAAGTAAAAGGAAAACAACGCAAATTAACCAAAAACAAAAGCAACAACAACAAAAACGTGTGTAATATAAAATACCGAAAAACAAAACTCAGCAACAGTCACAGCAACGAGAAGAAAACCTCACAGTCGCTCGCAAAAGCCAAACAAAACAAATCGAAATGAAACGTTGGAAACGTGGAAAAGTGGTTGTCGGTCGCCTCCTTCCTTGAGACTCCGAAAATAATGTGACTTCTAAGGAATATATCTCCATGACACCGTTGTGATATGGCCCCGACTATGAATAACAGCAGCTAAAGAAAAATGATATTTTCCACTTAATTAGAGACGCCCACCCCATACAGGGGCGGGAGAACATTGGCAACATTGTGAAATGTTTATTGGATGTTTCATGAAATTGACAATAAAACCGAAAAGATTTTTTCAAAACCAGCCCAACAAAAAAGAAAATTTGATTTGACTTTTGTTTTTAACAAACGGAAAGTATTTTCTGACCAAACGTAGGGACTTCTTGGGGGCTACAAACGAATCCCTCAAATGAAAAAATCCCCAAATAATTGACATCGAAAAAATTATGAAAAATCGATTTCATCTTCTTAACGCTATAGCAGAATGCCTGACAAAATAACATCCTCATCCCATTGATGATTAAAATATTCACTGACAGTCAAGCTGCCATTTAATCAATCTCTTGATTCTGCCTTCCTGAACTTAACCACAGCCCTGGACTGCCATAGAGATGGCTGAGTATGTTTCCATTCACCTTAAATCGGTTAGTGGTCACAGGAGCAAACCAGACAGCTACAGAGAAGACACGGGCGAGACACGGACAAGGGAGTACCTTAAAGATTCCGGTCGAAGTGGAATCCCCAGGCTTGTCTCTAGTCACCTGCAAGCTTCTACAGGGTGATAGAGCATAAAAAGTAGCAAATGGTAGCCGAGTGTCTGTCCGAGGTTCATTTTAATTCAATGAGATGTGGCCTCGATTGGCTATGAAGCGTTCGGACACAATCCAGTATCTGATTACATGTGTCCTTCATCACGGGACACTGTCTGCGTGGAAGCCGAGGGAATGAAGAGGAGGAGTAGTCCATGCAACACCTTCTCTTCAAGCAGTCAGGGATCAATACCGGACTCTTATTTCCTTAGAGACCTCGGCGACTCAGTAGCTTCTTAAAGCTTAACAGAAGGAAATAGGGATTTATTTCTCGTTAGCGTCCGTGGTATCAGCGTAGACTTCATAGTCGCAAGGAGTCTGTTTATCAGAACAGCCACGCTAACCCAGCCATTACACAGGACAGTGATTGTTCGAAAAACGCAACACACTCACACGCATTTTTGCTACTGGCCGGCCGATTGGCAAGGAATTGCGAATGCCAGCGGAGACGAATGTTAGAGTTCCCCAACACATTTTTGATATAATTTTATTCTGTAATTCTGTTTTGATTGTTTTGCCGTATTAAAAAATAAAACATTAAATTTTGTGCATTATTGTCAAAAAAGAATTCTTCGGACAAAAAACAAAATGTTGACATATTTATGAAAACAAATTTGCTTGTCCATACTTTTCCCCAAATGCCTTGAGAATTTGTGGTGCGTTTCTGTTGCGGACGGCAACAGCTCTTGAGAGAAGTTACTCTTCCGACGACATTTTGCAAATGAACATGCACGTGCACACGCACATATAGACCATCAGTTTTTTTTTTTCAAATGATTTTCGATATTTATCTTTTGTTTCGAAGGGAATATTTGTACTCAACTGGCAACAAATTAATTGTACATGTAATGGCGGAATAACCTAACTACTAATATTTCATTAGACCAAAATTCAATAACCCCCAACTCAGAAGACTTTCAGTGTAAGCTGTGCGTGGGAGAGAGAGAGAGCGAGCGAGATATTTCATTAGCCCAAAATTAAATAAACCCCAACTCAGAAGACTTTCAGTGTAAGCTGTGCGTGGGAGAAAAGTATAAATTCCAAGAAATTCAATTTTAAAATAAGTAAGAGAACTGCAAAATGATTCGGAGGTTGGCTTTCTGATGCCACAATAATCCCACACGATACAGGTCAGTACAAATTTAGACATTTTAGGTTATTATCAGTCAGTCACCTCTTTCGAATTTTAAAATCACACAAAGAGTAATGTGTTGTCATTATTAGGTAATGTCAATGTAGATGTAGGTATCATTACTCATACTTCCCGGGGGTAGCACGAAAGAAAAAGAACAACCACAGTAACACACACACAGAACGGCTCCTTCGCATAGAGCATTGGCTAGGTTATGTTGGTATTCGTTGTTCGGTAATTGGTGGCACAGGTTGTGTTCTTGTCAAAGTGGTAACGGTTTATAGTGGCGGTTTTGTGGGGTGGCTACGATTCAGGTGCTGGTGTTAGCGTTTGGCAACAGAAACAGAAACAAAACAAAAAACAACGGACAGGAAAATACAAAAATGAACGTAAATGTTTGTTATTTATGAATAGTCTCTTGTTTTTTGTTGTTGTTGTTTGTTTGTATTCCTGTTGGGTTGAGTTTGTTTTTTTTTTTGTTCCGAGTTTCTCTTCCTACCTTGCTTTCACTTATCTTTTGAACGTGCATGTAAACAGCTTATAGCGACAATTGTGTTGTCATAATTACAAAAGCAAAGTCAAACATGAATTTAGCAAGACATCGGACAGTGGGAGGTTTTCCACTGTAGTAACATCGAGTTAAGGTAACATTTTTTTCTGGAATTTCCTAAACGGTGTCAAGTTTAAGAGTAATTCGGGACGTGTGCTGGGCAAATGTGGCGGGAAAATAAATATGTACATGTATATGAAAGGTCGTGACTTTTATTTGTTTCCCATAACATTCCGTGAAGGAACAGACGGGGAACTTCTCTCGAATCAGTGTGAGCTATGAGCTTTACAAAAATTGTATGAATTTTGTAATTTGCTATAGGCTTAAAATTAGAAATCTGTAGTAAATGAAATGAAAATCGTAGGTTAAAACGCATGGAGTTCGAATCACAACCAAGTGCTTCCACCCCAAGAAAATTAACAGATTTAGTTAGCGGTTGAGGACTAGACAACCTCAACCCCTAGCCAAGATGGTCGATTCATACACACAGCTAATTGTGGATTTGGCTCTCCAGGTTTGGTTTGGTTGTCTTACGTCTGATGGTAAACCATGGTTCAGGTCACACAAAAAAAATGTGAAAATTGCTAGAGAACATTTTCATTCATAATTCATATTTCAAAAAATTACACATTGCTAAAGAATTATTTTTTTTGTAATTTACAGCCACTATATAATTCTGATGTACTGTCGGCCTCTGAGTGCCAAAGTGACCGAATTTTTTTCTATAGATATTTTTTTTAATTTTTTTTTTTTTTTAATTCTATTTTTCGTTAAATAAATTGCAAACAGATGGTTTTTAAAATTTTTTATTTTTTTAAATTCTATTTTTCGTTACCCACTGGACAACGAATTGTCTGATTTCTTTGAAACTATTTCTAAAAAATGTATGACTACATTATTCTGAATCCAAAGAACAGAACAAAAATTTAAAAAATATTAAAATTAACAGTTTTATTCAGACATTCCAAAAAGTTACACTATGCGACAATTTTTTTTTAAAAAAAATTGGTAATTAAAATTTTTTATTCTGACTTTCCAAAAAAAAACATTATTTTTTAATTAATAGCCACTATATAATTGTAATGTACTGTAGTCCCCTGAGAACAAAACTGGTCGACATTTTTATTCTGTTTATTAAAAAAAAAAAATTTGTTTAAAAAAAGTCAATTGTCATAACTTCAAAACGAATTTTACGATTTCACTGAAATAAATTTTAAAAAATGTACCACTTCTTAATCAACTCGTTCAGTGCATTTGAATTCCAATTTCTATTTCATTGTTATCAACAAAGTTAAGCCAAAAAATTAATTTTTTTGTTTTTTTTTTTTGAAAAAAATTCATACAATTATTTTGAATCTTTAGTGCATCTGAAACCGAAGTACAGTTTCAAAATTATTAACAAAGTCAAGCTGGACAACATTTCCACTTTGGTATCAGGTCAGGAAAAAAATTTAAAAAAAAATTAAAATTAATTTTTTTTATTCAGACATTTTAAAAAATTACACTATGCTACAAAAAGAAACATTATTTTCGTAATGAATAGCCACTATATTATTCTGATGTACTGTTGTACCCCGAGTACAAAAGTGGCAAAAAAAAAAAATGTCTATAGACAATTTTTTTAATTTTTTTTTTTATATACAAAATTCAGTTTTTCTACGCTTCAATTGTGATAACTACAAAACGAATTGTCCGATTTCTCTGAAATAAATTTTAAAAAATGTATCATTGTGTGTTTATTCTTCTTAATCTTCTGTTCCTTTGAATCTGAAGTAGAGTTTCACAGTTATCAATAAAGTTAGGCCGAAAAACAAATTTTTGGTAATTTTTTTTTTGTTTGTTGAAAAAAAAATTGTAAAAAATCGAAAATAAAAAATGTTTACATTTTCAGCAGTTAATCATAAGGCCAGATATCTTGCAATTAAAATGAGGTTCAGTTTATTAAAAACGATTGATTACTTTAGATGTTATTCACAATTTACTGAAGGCACCTGCTGGTGCCTCCCATTGAAATTTTTGGTTATGTGTGATTTATAAAAAAAGGGGAATGTTAGATTTGTATGGGAGAAATTTGAAATTTGTTTTGCCAATTATAATAAAATGTTAATTTTTGTATTCATATCTCTCACACACACACTTGAGAATGTCTTAAGGTTTATATTTTCTTATGTGATCAACTGCAGTTGATTGAAAATGGAGCCGTGTTTTTCTTTAAAGCTTAATTCGTATAAATGAAATTCTTCATAGAGCCGATTATATGATATTTTTGAGAAGATTTTCTCAAGTCTGCCACCAGTACCACCCAGGTCCCACTTTATTTCAAAATGATCTACATGCTGGCCATGCTATGACTTCTACCTTCTACAAGGCAGGATATCCTTGGACAGGAAGATCCAAGTGTAATCCATGGAATTTGACATAAATTCAGTCCTGGAGAAAAAATCACATAAAAGAAGAGTCTTGTCGCATTCCCAAACCTTAGCTGTACCTACTCACTGATCCAAGCATTCTCAGCTTATATTCATTCCCCAGTATATGGTCAAGAATAAACATTACGATTCGTCATCGTCTATTGATGAATTTACGTCAGTTTGACATGTGCTTGTGTACGGATTACATATCCATACATTTTTTTTTTTATTTATATAAATCTAGAAATAAACTATGGAGGAAGATGGTTAAAGAGAATGAACGAATGAACGGAAGCACACACGAAGAAAGAATGACACTGCAGACCACGATAATTCTACACGTGCGTTTATTTTCAAAAAATAACGAATTATGTATTGTACAGTGGACTGGGTTACGGTTGCATCGAAAGAAAATTTAAAACTTAAAAGACGTTTATATTTAAGACAGTTTGGGATTATAATCTGCGATTGACCTGCTTATAAAGTCATAGAGCGACGGCATAGATGGCGTCGAATCACTGAAGTCGAACCATTCAACAATTACAAAGGGAATGATCTTAGGGGACGAAGGGTTAAGCACAAGTGCGAAGTGCGGGTGGTCCTAAAATCAATTATGTTTAGATATTTACAAATTATAATACAATTTTATTTTCTCAAATTTTGATTTTCTTAGAAAAGTGTTATGAATTTTTTTCGAAGAATTCTTTTTTTTTAAAAAATATTCTATTAGTCAGCAGTTTCAGGAATTGGCAATAGAAGTAGTAAATCTTAAGCGTTGTCGAACAATATTTTTGGTTCACTCCATCTGTTCTCGAAAATATTTACACCACATACATCCGGCCTAAAATGGAATATAACTCCCATATATGGGCAAGAGCTCCAGAGACATCTTTGCAGCTTCTGGGCCATGTACAGAGGAGAGCGGTGGTGATGATTGGGGATACTAGGGTATCCAACTCTATTGTCTCCCTTCAGCATTGTCGGAATGTGGGTTGTATATCGCTGTTCTACAGATATTTTAACGGTATTTGTTCGTCAGATATCCGTTGTCTGTTCCCTGAAGTTAGAACATTTAGTGGAAATACACGGCTATCCAGGGAGTCTCATCCCTTCATTGTCAAATGGCCGGAAACGGACGATGCACTATAGAGAATATTCGTTCTTTAGCCGAACCGTTCGTATGTGGAATAATCTTCCAGCAAATGTGTTTCCTGTCAGTTGTGACATTCAGAAACTCAAAACAAATGTCAACAAACACTACTCCCTCTTTCCTCCTTCCGATACCCTAATTTACTTCCGCTAATACCAAGCATTGCATTTATAGGTGGCAAACCCTGAGTGTTGGCCTTCATTAAAAAAAAAAAAAAAAATGTAAAATCACCCCAAAAAATTCCAAAAAATCTCACAACCAATTTATTAAAAATTAGCCAATGACAAATACCCCAAAACAACAACAACAGATTTTCCTGATTTGGAAAAAAATTGTTTAAAAGTATGAAGTCAATTGTATGAAGAATTGCATTTATAGGGGGCATCACCTAAGTGTTGGCATCAAAAAAAAAAAGAACAAATCCCACAGAAAAATTATAAAGAATACACCAAAACAATAACAACAGATTTTCATGATTTGGAAAAAAATTATTTTTTAAACAAAAAAAAATCAAATGCCAAATAAATAATTCTAAAAAATAAATGAAAAATCCCACAAAAAAATTATAAAAAAAAATACCCAATGACAAATACCCCATAACAACAACAACAGATTTTCCTGATTAGGAAAAAAATTATTTTTTTACCAAAAAAAAATCAAATGTATGAGGAATCGCCCCCAATTTGGGGTGATTTTTCATTATGCAATATCACACCAACCTAAAATGAGAAAAAACCCCCAAAGAAACATGAGGAATGCCCATGAAATTAAAATTTCCCCAAAAATTCGGAAAAATCCCCCAAACAATTTACAAAAATTACCCAACGCAAATTCCTTCAAATATTATAAAAAATACCCCAAACAACAGATTTTTGTGTCAAATCACAAACAAATGTATGAATAATCACCCCCAAATTGGGGTAATTTTGTCATTAGATATGCAATATAACCCCAACCTAAAATGTGAAAAATCCCCACAGAGAAATTAAAAATAACCCCAAACACAAGTGAAAAATTCATAATTTTTAGATAATACTTCATTTTTTGTTTCATATGAAAAAAGGCGCCACAAAATTAACAATGAAAAACTCCCCAATTTTTCTATTTAATTTTAGGGAATTTTCCGTTTTTTTTTGGGGATTTTTGTCAAAACAAATGTGAATCATAAATCGTTTTTTTGTTACAATGCGTTTCGACCCTAATTATCACATTTGAATATTGACCCCAATTTCATGGTTCGCCCCGGCAAAATATGAAAAATCACATTGTTGTGTTGTTGTGATTATTTTGAGGCGATTTTTCATTTTCGAATTGCGGACATCTTTTAAATGTGATAATTAGGGTCGTAACCCCAACACATTAGAAAAAACATTTGTTTTGACAAAAATCCCCCAAAAAAAAAAAACGAAAAATTCCTCAAAATTAAAAAAAAAATTGGGGAATTTTCCGTGTTCCAATTTTTCATGTGAAAAATGCCCCAAAAACGAAAAATGATATTTATTTATTTATTTATTAATTACAATACAAAGTAAATTTATATTATAATTTTAGGTCCAAGGGTAAACCGGGTGACAAAGACCATTTGGCTTGATTTTTGCAGCGAAAGACCAAAGCCTCTGGTGGGAATCGAACCCACAACCCCCACGCTGATAGACAAGCACGCTACCAACTCGCCTACCGGGGCGCTTACGAAAAATGATATATTACCTAAAAATTATGAAAAACTAATAATGTTTTAGCCGTGCTTGCCTATCAGCGTGGGTTCGATTCCCAGCAGAGGCTTTGGTCTTTCGCTGCAAAAATCAAGCCAAATGGTCTTTGTCACCCGGTTTACCCTTGGACCTAAAA
Source organism: Hydrotaea cyrtoneurina (assembly GCA_958296145.1). NCBI lineage: Eukaryota > Metazoa > Arthropoda > Insecta > Diptera > Muscidae > Hydrotaea > Hydrotaea cyrtoneurina. The sequence goes on from OY282512.1 coordinate 101,514,275, forward strand.
TTATAATATAAATTTACTTTGTATTGTAATTAATAAATAAATAAATAAATATCATTTTTCGTTTTTGGGGCATTTTTCACATGAAAAATTGGAACACGGAAAATTCCCCAATTTTTTTTTTAATTTTGAGGAATTTTTCGTTTTTTTTTTTTGGGGGATTTTTGTCAAAACAAATGTGTTTTCTAATGTGTTGGGGTTACGACCCTAATTATCACATTTAAAAGATGTCCGCAATTCGAAAATGAAAAATCGCCTCAAAATAATCACAACAACACAACAATGTGATTTTTCATATTTTGCCGGGGCGAACCATGAAATTGGGGTCAATATTCAAATGTGATAATTAGGGTCGAAACGCATTGTAACAAAAAAACGATTTACCCTTGGACCCAAAATTAGAATATAAATTTACTTATATTGCAATTAATAATAAATAATTAAATTAAATAAATTATGAAAAACTTCCCCATTTTTTTTTTTTTTGGGCGTTTTTCATTTTGTATGAGATTTTTTTCGGGATATTTTTCATTTTTTTTTTTTTTTGTTATATTTTTCATTTTGGGCATTTTCAAAAAAAAAAAACCCTTCGAGAGTATTTTTCAAATGTTTCTCTTTTTTTGAAAAATGTATTTAAGAGAACCAGACTTGCATTTTCTCTGTCCATTATACATTTAAAGATGTTCAGCTCATGCCTGGCGAATGAAGCTGCGCTACCTTAGAATATATTTGTTTTAGCCCAACCCACTTTAATGTAAATAACGGACGAATGCATCCAAATGTCCATGTTAGCAAAACCCACCCCACAGCAACGAATATTTCGCTGTAGGGCGCATAAAAACACGAATGCCAAAGCAGAGAACACAATAGAAAAAATTACAACACAATACCAAGTAAACAGGAAGTGGAACTACTACTAGATCTAAATACAGTGAGACATATGACAAATTATGAGTAGGGAGGGGGGTGGTCGGGAAAATTTACCGAACAGTTAAAAATATAGTTCAACCATACACACTCTCACCCCACCTCCTACCCCATGTACATTCTAAGAATTGGACAATTTTGTGAATCGATACTTGAAAATCACTGTGCAAACATGCCAGTTCCGCGGATGACATTTGTTTGTCTATCTAGATTATAAAATCAATAAATAGAAATCTATATTTGATCGCATGTGTCAAACTAACCAACAACCGTTAATGTGTAATCTATGGTCAGTTGGGGAATCGATAGGTAGTCAGCGGAAAAAAGAAATAGAGAAGAAGAGAGAACATATCCTTCATGAATCGACTGAATGTCTTACCGACACCGAATACAATAAATTTCGTCATTCTGTCCCAAGTAAATCGGTTGCATTGCCTTCGAGAGAACAGAATTTCCAGTCTCACCGCTCTTGGAGATCGCCTGAACATTGGCCGCCTTCAAAAGTGCAAGCGCGCTTAATGAATTCCCCGGCGGAAGGAACTGCAGAACCTGGAAATCCACACGAAATTTCCATGGAAATCTCAAAACAATCAATCAAATCAACTAAACTATATGAAATCTGAACATATTTTCAATACCCAATACACTCCAGTGCACCGCATCCCCCAGGCCACAGTTGTCAAATCCAAATAAACAAATTGACCTTTCAATTTGAACCATTCTCCGTTTCAGTCTCTGTTCAATTGCACTTTCCATCGGCGCCGAAAGGAAGGGAAAATGATGGACAAGCAAACGAATGAAATAAAGGACAAACTCCCGTATGGCTAATGACAGACACATCCTTGTCTCTGTTTGATTGTTGTGTGTGTGTGTGTGTGTGTATTTGTTCTTAAATGGGTCACTCTCGGCAAGATATCCAAGGGATGATATTCATATTGGACAAGATGGTGGCACTGGGAGACGATTGTCTGCAAACTTGTTGGGCCAAGCAACAGACACAAACAAACTATGACATCATCATCAACAGCAACTATCAATCATCGAAAATCTCAGCGAATTGTTCGCTAGTGAAGGGGAAGGCGAACACTATCAATGGATGACTCTGCTAAACAAATTTGCACTTGTAATGGCCGCACTTGGGGGGGGGGGGGATTGCAAATATTGAATTTGAGTTTGTTAAAACTACAACCGGGCAGTGAGTGCGCGTTGACATTCTCAATTGGACGAAGGCCACACGAAATACGCCCATGGATCGAAGACAAATGATTTCCATTTCTTTCAAAAAACAGAAGAAAAAAAAACAAATCTCTTGCCAAATAAGACAACGTTTTTTTCTTGTCTTTAATTTATAACAATTTCTATTTTTTTTTTATAATATTTCCAGATATTTAATTGGTCAAGTACTTTCTTATTTTTTCTATGTTCCCCACTGTAAAAAAGATAAACTATACCAAACAATTCAGATTTGGCCTTACTTTTCTGGACAAAGCTGAGATTGAAAACAAACGAACTATTTTATAGTCGATTTTAACAATTTATAGTCGATTTTTAGTTTTTGTTTGACAGCCATAGGGGAAATTTCAAAGAAAATGGCCAAAATCAAGCAAAAAATGGCAAGTTATTTTTTTTTTGGCGTAAAAAACACCAGCAATAGCCAGACAAGGCTGGAACTCTATTTCATTGATTACAAATTAACTAGTAAGTTGTAATGCGCCTATGGCGCCCGTTGAAATATGTAAAAAAAAATTTGTTTGAAAAAAAAAAAAATTTGTGTAAAAAAAAATTTTGTTGAAAAAAAAAAAATGTTGGAAAAAAAAATTTTTCTTGAAAAAAAAAATTTTTGTTAAAAAAAAAAATTTTGTTGAAAAAAAATTTTGTTGAAAAAAAATTTTTTTCTTGAAAAAAAAAAAATTTGTCGAAAAACAAAATTTTTGTGGAAAAAAAAAATTTTCTAAAAAAAAAAAATTTTGTTGAAAAAAAAATTTTATAAAAAAAAAATTTCTAAAAAAAAAATTTCGGGAAAAAAAAATTTGGGGAAAAAAAAAATTGGGGAAAACACAATTTCTGTACAAAAAAAAAATATTATTTTTTTTATTATCTTAATATATATTTACCCTCGACACTGATTCACTGACTCACGCAGTACGTAGGAATTTTAATAGGCATTCTATAATTCTATAATAAATAATAAAAAAAATAATACTTTTTTTTTGTACAGAAATTCTGTTTTCCCCAAATTTTTTTTTACCAATATTTTTTTTTCCAAAATTTTTTTTTTTACAATTTTTTTTTTTACAAACATTTTTTTTTTACAAAATTTTTTTTTCCAATTTTTTTTTTTCAAAAAAATTTTTTTTTTCCACAAACATTTTTTTTTTCAAGAAATTTTTTTTTTTTCAAAGAAAAATTTTTTTTCACCAAAATTTTTTTTTTCAACAAAAATTTTTTTTTTTAACAAAATTTTTTTTTTTTCAACAAAATTTTTTTTTTCCACAAAATTTTTTTTTTTTCAACAAAATTTTTTTTCCATATTTCAACAGGCGCCATAGGCGCATTACAACTTACTTGTTTATTATAGAATTATAGAATGCCTATTTAAATTCCTACGTACTGCATGACAGAGTCAGTGAATCAGTGTATCAGTGAATCAGTGTCGAGGGTAAATATATATTAAGATGGAAAAAAAAAATTTATTAAAAAAAATTTCTCGAAATATACAAAAAGTACTCAACTTTGGATATATTTCTAAAATATAACCAATTATCCGGTTTTTAATATTAATACATTAAAATAATCGCTCACTCCTTGCCTAAAATAAGTTTTTTACATAATCAAAGGTTTTGGCCGATGGAAGTGGTTTCTGGGCCACTGTGCATCGGTGTTTATTCGTTCTCTTTTCGCCAGAATTCAATACTGAAACTGTGTTTTTTTTTTCTTGTTTTGTTGTCAAAATTTCACATAAATACAGTGAAACTTCCTTAACTCAAACTTTCATAAGTGGAATTTTGTTTAAGTCGAAGCAGTCTTTTTGTTTGGGCTGAATGGGTTCACAGTCTGGTCCGACAGAACGTTAATTGAAATAAGAAATAGAGAAGAAATTAGTGGGACTCCTGCGGTAAATACCTTGAGCCCTTAGCGCGAATAAAACTTGAGCACAATTTTTTTCGTAGCTCGCATGGAAAATTGTCCTAGGCTCTTAATCCCAAAATATAAAAAAATTGAAAATTTATATTTACAAAGATTTAGTAAATTCAATTGTATTGTAAGAAAAAAATCCTTTTCTGTAAAATTTTCTTTTTGTCTCTTAGGTCTTTCTCATTGGATAAAACCCCATCGTCTAGAGCGGCATCGCTTCCCGTTCCCGTTCCATAAACATAAAACATAAATTTTTGAATTTTTTAAATTTTTAATTCATTCATTCTGTTTAACTTAAGAAAAATATGATATGAAAAGTTTTCAATTTATTTTTCGGTTATTTTTTGGCTTTTCGTCTTCAATTGAATTTGTGCAAATTACCCACAAATTTTTGTTTTCTTGTTTTTGGCATCGAACGGACGAACATTATGATGGCGATGATGACGTTTTGTTTATGCTGCAGATAAATGCTAATGTTTTGTTGCAGCCGTATGTGGCTAATGATAATGATGCTGCCTGCCGCTGACATAGTTGTCGTTGACGTCGCCGACGACGTTGTCAGCGAGTAGCTTAGCTTTGTCATACGAAACATTTCAAGTAGAGGTGACCATATTTGGAATATAATTTCAAGGCTCAGATGGTAAGAAGCCCGCGGATGTGAGAGAAGTTCCTCTTCCTAGAAGGTGGAGAGAATTCCCAAGCCATAACACTTTGAATCTCTCGCCAAAAGAAACGCCGACATACCACCAAAAAATGGCGGAGGATTCATCCCGATCGAACTTAACTCCTTATAGACGTTCCTAGTTTTTGTTTGTGTTCCTCGTGTTTTCAGTATTTGCTGGCATATTGTGTTAGCAGCAGATGATACCTCTGCTGCAGTTGCAGCTAACAACAATGATGAGCTGATGGCAGAATGATGCTGCCGTTGTTGGTTGCTGCTGACACACTTTCATGCTCGGCTGCGGCAGGGTGGAGTGTGGAAACAACCAACACGAAAAGAAAAAAAAACGAAACAAGACAAAACGACCACAAGGTGGCGGTTACGGCAGCAACCCTACACACTCACACAGACACAAACACACATAGCTTCTAATAAAGCACAGTGGGGCAAGTTAATATTGTTTTGTATACCATGTTTTGTATACACATAAACAGCGTATATACCAAAAATATATAAAATTTGCAGTAAGAAATAAAGTGGCTCGAAGGCCACTCTGAAAAAATGGTAAACATCGTCAGACCATGTGTCCGTAATCGAACACTCATTGGCGACATTAATACGTTTTAAAGTCATTCTTTAGCTACACATTTATTCTTCCGACTTTGAAACGCTACAAAAAGAGAGTTTCGTTAAATTGGCGCCCAACGTAAAGAGTAGCTGACATCTAGCTTACATTGTAATCTAACTTACATTGAGGATTTGATGAAGTGAAAAGTCATTAATTGTAGTTAGATTTCTTTTTTTAAGACAAGCAAAGATATAGCTCAACACTCCTTATATGGCGCCCAACGTGAAAATTAGCTGCTTGTATCACATAGGTTATCTGAGCATTTCTTATCTACGTGGACGATTTCATAAATTTCAAAGATATTCGTTGCATTTCTTCCTTCGGCGTTTAGTCACACAGCGGGAGATGCGATTAGTTGGCGCCCAACGTGAGATATTGTAAAGCGAGTATGACTGTGTGACCTCATTCTAAGTGGAAAATAAATTGACAATGATAATATTTGAATGGCATTATTGATCGGCGCATTTCTGCCGATTTGCAAATTGAGTTTCCAGTTTAGTTGGCGCCCAACCTGAGATATTGTAAAAGCGAGAATGACTGTGTGACCTCATTCTAAATGGAAACTAAATTGAAGCTGACCATATTTTAATGACATTATTGATCGGCGCATTTCTGCCGATTTGCAAATAGAGTTTCCAGTTTAGTTGGCGCCCAACCTGAGATATTGTAAAAGCGAGAATGACTGTGTGACCTCATTCTAAGTGGAAACTAAATTGACGATGATAATATTTGAATAGCATTATTGATCTGCGCATTTCTGCCGATTTGCAAATAGAGATTCCAGTTTAGTTGGCGCCCAACCTGAGATATTGTAAAAGCGAGAATGACTTTTTGACCTCATTCTAAATGGAAACTAAATTGACGATGATAATATTTTAATGACATTATTGATCTGCGAATTTCTGCCAATTTGCAAATAGAGTTTCCAGTTTAATTGGCGCCCAACGTCATCAGTTGTTATATGCCGTCTAGAAGTCTGTGCATTTTCTTTACTAAATTGACAATGTTAATAATTTTAAAAGCCATTGTTTGACTCTGCATTTCTGCTGGATTAACTGGCGGCCAACTAATCCCAATCTCTGTGTAATCACAACAAATTTAAATGTAATGATAACAACACAAGTGACAACAATTGTGTAATAAGTACCCCCCCACTGTGCTCACTGTGTGCTGTAGTTGCCATTAGTGTTCTTGTCGATGACGACACATAACGTAACGCGACGTCGTTGTTGTTTTTTTTTAAAAATATTTGAAATTATGTAGAATTTGCTGTGTTTGTTTTTGAGATCCACTGAAAGCTCTGTTGCAGCCGCAGCACAAGATAACAGCTGCAGTTTAACGCCATTGCCCACAGATCCAAACTATCCCAAAAAACGACGAACAAACACACAGACAGACACAAAGTCGCCTCGTTTCAAATAGGTTTTTGTATACATTTTGCGGATACGCATGTGCAGTTAACTTCAAACTACGGTATTTTATTTTTAACGGTCTGACGGAGGGGAGCGAACGTTCCTGACAATGTTAACTCCTTGGGTGGGGCCAAAAGGCTTAGGCGAAGGATGGGTGAGGACTAGCGTACCGTGTCACTGGAGTAGAGTTTTTTGGTTGCGGGCCTGATGATGCCAACTAATTTTTGTTTTGAGTGTCTTCGTTTTTTTTTTTTTTGAAAAAAAAATGGTAGTATTTTCCTTTTCAGAACAGGGAGGAGTATTTTTCCGGCTGTATTTGTTCCACCACTTGGCTGTGTGTAGTTTTTTTTTCTCTTGGCGCTTGTTGGCTGTGTAGGCAATTTCAATGGGAGGCTGGTTAACTGAGTAACTCTTTTTTGTAATACTGGCAATGTTCTTTTATTTTATTTTGTTTCAATTGACTTTATTTATTTTTCTTTGTCATTGTTTGACCAGACGAATTTGGGCCAACAAAAATATTCGGTTTTTTTTTGTTATGGATTTCCAACAAAGTGTAACATGTCCACGAGTGTCCCTGTAGTGGCCTCTACATGAATTCTAATACACATTGGGCGCGCACTAAGCACGGAGATGTGTGGCCAAGATACAAGTTGCGCCAGAAAACATTTATTGAATCATCCTTTCAGATAGAGACAGAGAGAGGGAGAGAGATGAGAGAACTACGACGGATAGACAAGAGTTCAAAAGTCATTGGCCGCTGTGTGCCTTCGGGGATCACAAGAAAAAACATTTAAATGTTTAAGCACAAAAGTAGGCTATGGTTTCTGTTTGCTGGCAATGCCAGTGATAGGCAAAAGCAAATATATTTATTGAAACAATTGTTGATGGAAAAGCCCAAAAGTAGGCACTAAAAATAATAATAATAATGCGATTAAAAAGCCCAAAACTAGGCAATGGTGCGCTTCACTATTGAATTAATAAATAAATAGAATCTTCGCATATCTCCGCAGTCTGAAACTTTGTATTTATTTATTTTTTTAAATTTTTTTACATTTGCATTTCTTCTGTAATACCACCATTTAAATACACCTGTCTTTGATTGACTGGCGCCCAACGTGTAGACTACCACCATAGAATGCACAAGCTGGCTGGGACATTAAGCCATTGTGAATCACATTATTTATCTTTGACATCAGACATTAACAAAAAACTGGCGCCCAACGTGTAGGCCTTCAGCTTAGAATGCACGCCACGGGGCTCCAGCCAAGTCAATGCAGTTTCTAAGAATTTAAAAGTCATTCTTGTCATCTTCAGCTCGCAGTTCTTCTTAAATTTCACAATTAAAATGCACAATTATGTAGGTGAAATTGGCGGGCGACCAACGTGCCGTATATTATCTAAGAATATGTAGGCTGACTACTCATAGTGACTGCTGGCCTTTGTCAAGAGTCAGGGTAGGGTAAAAAAAGAATGAGCTTCAGTAAGATTAAGAAGTGAACTTTCCTTTATTGCTGAGTAAGAAATTACGGGTTTGCCAACTGCAGGACAACGCACTCGAAACAGCCACGACAATAATTAAAAGAAAGAGACTTCCTTTTTAACTTAGTTGCATGTGCTGGAAAGAGACCAATGAGGGCCAAAATTAACCCCAAAAAAATTTAACCTATATTGTCGACATTTAGATTTTCAAAAATCATTATTTATTCCCCTCTGTCTTTTGCAATAACGAAAAGCACGGTTAACTGGCGACCACAGTGTCAACGGTCGCTACCAACGCGTTCACAATTGGTTACCACTGAATCCTCCCCAAAACGAAACCTCAAATTTAAAGAATATTCCCCAATTTCGTTGAACCTTTGTTCTGACCACTCGAAAGGAGTTTTGCAAACCTGGCTGTGACAAAAGAACCACAATCTATTTGCCTACGCTCAGAGAAAGTTGCTGTGACCTACATTTCTAATGAAAAGAAGAAGAAAAACCAAACACTGTATGATGAAGAAAATACAAAATTCTAATTAGGAGGATATGTGACCCGAATTGAGAATTAACAAACGGGCAGAGAGATAAGAGTGACTCTTTTTCACATCACCCTGGTGTTGGGAAAATATTCATTTAAAATTAATTAATCACCATGAAAAGCTAATTAAATTCTGGGTGAGAACTGAAAATATGCAATGTTGTAATAAATACAATTTATCTTTAAAATGCGTGAGTGAATTTTTTTCATTTACGGTCTAAAATGGAAGCTGACCAAAGGTATGAATAGAATCTTAGAAATGTTTTGTGAATATTAGCATCAACTGGAAACATATTTTTTTAGCGCCACTTGTGGACATCACTGAGTAATTTTTGTTGAACATTTACTTTAAAAATTTCCTCTCTGGCAAATACAAAAAGGTATTTTTTGCACACATGTCTAGAAGTAGGCTGTGAGTTCTGGGAAATTTTAATTCTCCCTAAGAGTAGGCAATATTTTTTTCGTAATTTTTCGGTAGCTGCTTGGGTTATAGTTTATAAAAAAAATATTTAATATTTTATTTAGGGATATTTTTTTTTTAAATCCTTTAAATTGGAGTTTCAGTCGAACGAAAAAAAAAATTTTTTTATTAAAAAAAAAATCATAAAAATTTACAAAAAAATATTTTTCATTAAAAAACCATAAAAAATTATATTTTTTTTATTAAAAAAAATTTCATATTAACAAAAAAAAAATTTTTTTTTCTATTGAAAAAAAAATCACAAAAGAAAAATTTTAAAAAGGATTTTTCAATTATTTTATAAGAAAAAATGATAAAAACTTCCAAAAAAAATATTTTTTTATTTAAAGAACTCATAAAAAATTTTTATTTTATACATGAAAAAAAAATATTTTTTTATTGAAACAAAAATCATAAATAATCACGAGAAATATTTTTTATTTAAAAAAACTTTTTTATTATTTAAAAAAAAACAAAAAAATATTTTTTATTAAAAAAAATGTTAAAAAAAAGTTTTTTTTTATTTAAAAAAAAAATAAAAAATATTTTTTTTATTAAAAATATTTTATTAATGGAAAAAAAAAATATTTTTTTATTGAAACAAAAATCATAAAAATATACAAAAAAAAATTAGTAAATTTTTTTTGGAAAAAATTTTTTTTTTTTAAAAAAAAATAAAAAAAAAAAAAAAAATATTGAAAAAAAAAATCATAACAGAAAAAAAAATTTTAAATGATAAAAATTTCCAAAAAAATACCTCAATTCGAAGACACTGATCAGATGTTTGTCGCTGATGTCGTCCTCCTCTTGATGAATAGGCGATAATATTTCTTGAATTCTCTGTATTTTTAATTTTTCTTTTAACGTCAGACATAATTTTTAGTCTAAAGAAAACTCCCACAATAACTAGAAAAACTCAACATTTTAATTTTTTTCCAATTTTACCAAAAAAAACAAAAAATGTCCACAAACTAAATTTGAATATTTTTACCAGCGTTATTCGACTTCAATGGAACTCCGTTTGCGTATTGTATCCGAACAAAAGAACAATGTTTTTGTTTTTTTTGTGTGCCCAAACTTTGTAGGTACAACTTTTGTTTTGCACACTTAACCAACAACATTCGAAAAATGTTGCAAACGTTTAAATGCCTAAAACCGACATAACTGATAGTTTAGAAATTTGAAAAATTCCTGGTCAATTTAAATTCTAAATAGCATAACAACAACAAAAAAACTTTATAACAATTGGGGGAAATTTTATATTTTAGAGTATTTTTATTAGGTCGAGATAATCGTACATATTTTTAAAAATTTGGAGGATGGCAAATGATGTGCAGACTATGGCATATGGCTTAGTTTAAAATCATAAACGACATAAATTGCACAACATTCGTGCCTATAATTTGAATTTCGTAGTTGACGATGAAAACTTTAATGCCTCTTTTGCTGGACAGTAAGGACAATTTTTGGATCGATTGGATTTTACTTAGATTTGAAGAAAGAAAAAAACAGTTCGGAAATGATAATTAAAAACATTTTTTTCATAATGAAAGAATTAGTAAATAAAATATGAGCTTAACTATCACACAACGCGTAAAAATTATTAAAACCGCTACTACAAAAATGGTGATTTTGGCACAGTCACATATCGTGCTTTAAGAGGAGACCCAAATTACCCAAAATTAGAATATTAATTTAACTGGTATTGCAATTAAAAGCCTGTTTCCATAAAACGATTTCGTTCATTCGTTACAAATTGCCAAGAGATATATGTTAGAGAATGACATATGGAAGGTACGCCCAAAAAAAACCAGGTTCCCTTACTGAAAAATATCCTCTTTATGACGCCTTCAATTTTAATGATTCATACCAAACGATCGAATACGTTTTATGGAAACCAGCCCTAAATAAAAGAAATAAATAAAACAATTTTATACCGCTCGGTAGTCCCTGTGGTGTGGGGGGACGAAACCGTGTTCGAAACCGGGTAAGTCCCTCAAACATTTTTCAGAGGCTATTTCCACTTCGCTATAAAAACTTCTCTAGAAAAGCACTAGCCGTTCGGAGCTGGCTTTAAACAGCAGGTCCCGGTCAGTGAGTATATAAAATTATATCGTACACAGAAAAAAATAATTTTTCGATTCAATGAAAATATTCACGAATTCAAATAAAAAATTCATTGAAAATCCTGTGATAAAACAATTTGTCAACTTAAAAAAAATAATTTTATTAAATTTTGAAACGAAATTTAATAAAATAGATCGAAAAATATTATAATTTTTTAAATTTTGTTTAATATTTGGTAAATTGCTTATCATATTTACGAAAAAATTTATGTAATATTAAAAGAAATTTTATAAATTAGATAACCAAAATACAAATCATAAAAAATATAAAAATTTTTGTCGATTCAATTTATCAAATTTCTTTCAACAATAATAATAATAATAAATGGGATCAACAAAAAAATTCATTAAAAATATCCAAATATTTGATGAATTGTTTTGTTGATACATTTCATCAAACTTCGTTTCAATATTTGACAAATTTTTTAGCATATTAACGAAAAGTTTCATTGAGAAGTGATGAAATTCTTGTACAAATATTTTCATTGAAATTGTTTGGTTGTCTTTTTTTTCACAGCTCACTGATTCGAGAGAAGATCCCCGTGTGTTCCTTCGTGGAATGTTAAGGGAAATAAGTAAGTAAGTCCCTGTTTAAAAGCCATTGTGTGGCATTAACAAACAAAAAGCCGCCATTTACTTTTAGAAGATTACTTCATGCAAATCGCCGGAACTGTGGTGGTTCAATCTGAAAGTCACACTTTTTTCCAACATTTCTTTTTAAGGCAGCAATCGCGATTGGCTGGTGTCGACGAGAGTCTTGACATGTCTCAACAACAAGTACTCTAGTGGGGTCCAATCAAAATTGATCGTCTGCGATTGTGACTCCAGCGTTTTTAAATGCATAGCCCGACTTCGGCTCCCAGATCAGCTGTTCAATAACAAACATGCACGTTATTTATAATCAACATGTACGAATATGTTTCAGTTTTTTTTTTTTTTTTTTACGCCAACACTCAGGGGATTCCCCCTATAAATGCAATGCTTTGTGTTAGCGGAAGGAAATTAGGGTATCGGAAGGAGGAAAGAAGGAGTTGTGTTTCTTGTCATTTGTTTTGAATTAGTGAATGTCACAACTGACAGGAAACACATTTGTGGAAGATTATTCCACATACGAACGGTTCGGCTAAAGAACGAATTTTCTCTATAGTGCGTCGTCCGGTCAACCGGCCATTTCACAATGAATCGATGAGAGACCCAGGATAGCCGTGTATTCCGGCTAATTGTTCTAACTTCCGGGACCAGGCGACGGATATCTGACGAACAGATACCGTTAAAATGTCTATATCACAAAGCCTATGTCCCGATGAAATGACAGCACAAACTGTAGGTTTTCGTTGTTGGCACATGTCACGAATTACGCCCGAACTGGCCAAAAAAACATCAACACTGAAAAACCCAAGAGGAAAAACGATATGACATATTCAGAAAGTGATTCTGACTTAAATGGCATTCTAAATGTGGGCTTTATCTGTATTGTGTTTTTCTCTCCGGTGTACGTTAACCAGTAAAATCCCAAAGAGGATGACCCCTTTTTTCGAGTTGGTCTTTAGGGACAGCATCACCATGTGATTTTTCCTTTTTGGCCCCCCTTTATTTGCCAATGCTATTCAACCTCGTTTTCATCTTAAATAAATAAAGCCTTAAAGTAGTCTCTTGTTTTTATTTCGTGATGAAATTACCCCCCCTCCCCGCCAAACACTTTAAAAAGAAAAGAATCGCAACAAATAGAGGAGCAGTCAACACCACCTAATTGTGTACTACAGTTTTGAGGAAGATAAGAATCTTGCACGAATTGTTGAGTTCAAATGTCATTGACCGTATTTTGTTGTTGGCGAGAGAAAGGGGCGTACGAAGATTTTGTCCTTAAATATATACATATATATATGGGAGTATATTTGTCTGATGTTATGCATTACGTGTTGGAAAATGTAAGGTCACAGTTCTCGTGTTGTTGTTGCAGTTTATTAAAAAACAAACTCCAGCCTATAAGTATGCAATATTTATAATATTTACCTTTTTTTTTGGTTAAGTGAAAATTGCAGTCAACATTTCGGCGAACATTTGTTTGAGTAGGGGGGCGGGTAATGATCCAAGACAGTAGACAGAGGAATCCAGCAGGAAAAAGTAGGCAGTACTTTTATGAAATTTGTTTGAGAGCCTATAAGTAGGCAATGTTGTTTTTTTTCTCACTTTTCACTTTATTATTCCTATTCGGTTTTTGTTATTGTTGTTGTTTTTAAATGATTAGTAATATCAACAACCAGAGCAACATTTCCACTGAATACCGGGGGGAGCCGCAACCGTAATTTTGCAGTCTATCGTATTTTTTCGTACGTACGTTGTCGTACAATTGCAGTTGTTGTTGTTCTTGCCGTATTAAATTTGCCGCAGTTAGTATTTCGAGTCGTGACTATATTTATCGTCGTTCACATTCATTTTGTTTTCCTTTTTTTCCTTTCTATATTTAATATTTTTGTTTTCCTTTTATTTCGCTTTTTTTCAGTAGTTTAATTTTTAATTAAACACATTTCAATACATTCCCAACAATTTACAGAATGCGTTTCTTTTTTTTCATTCATGCATTCACTTGTCGTGTCTTGTCTAACACACTTATTGTTGCTGCTCTCCTTTAACTTCCTCCTCCTGCTGTTCTTCTTTCACTTTTTTCTTTTTTTTTTTTTTGTATTTTTGTTATTGTTTTTGCTTGGCGTTTTCTACGCGCCCGGTATTTTCGGGGAGATTTTCAGCGTTGTTTTTTTGTTGCTGTTTTTTTTTCTGTGTGTTTTCTTCGTTGACCGTTGCAGTGCGCTCGTTTGTTTCAGAAAGACTGACTCTGGCAAAACGTTTTTTGTCGCTCGCTACCTACCATATGTTGACAACAAACTGGCATACAAAATGTGCTTTTGTTCCCCCCCGCATAACCCGCCCAAGGATAACAGCAGAACTGTGGGGAAAACTGTTATACTAGGGCGGCTTTCGCACACTTGTCCATGTCAAATGCAAGAGCACTTCGCCGGAGAGCTTAGGCTTCTGCGCTCTGTTTGTGTGCTCTTTGGCTGATTTTACCGGGTTGAGTGAGTTTTTTTTTTGCTGCGGCTGTTGCTGTTGTTGTTTGCCTCGGCCGCCGCTACTGCATTTTAGGGGGCCATGCAAATTGTTTGCAATTAGTTTTATAAAAATACCATATGGCATAGACTGTGGCTGGGAAACAAAAACGCTTGCGAATGCGGTATTCTTGTTGCTTGGAAAAATGTCACTTTTGCATACAGAACAAGAAGAAGAAGAACACCCAGGATTAGGGCAGTCATGGGTTTTTGTTATGGATTCGTTGTCAAAAATCGTAAAAGAAAAAAACAAAGAATTGTAGGGCTAGAAAGAACTCACGTGTATTTTGCACGACTGAAGCACATTTTTATGTTTATACAGGGTTCTCCATCCAGAGGTGTTATTTTGGTATTCAAAGAAATATGACATTCTTTGAGTTTAATGATCGGATGTTTATTTCATAATAAAGGTGAAGCTATGCCGTTAATAATGAAAAACAACATCAGCCAAATGGCCACCAGGACCACGCGTACAGGACCATATCCTTTTCATGAAATTTTCCATAACCAAATCGCAAAGTGGCTGCACTATGTCCTCGATAGCCTCATGAATTCTTTCTTAGAGGACTTGAATCGACGCTGGGCTGTGAGCGTAGATCTTATCCTTCACGTGGCCCCAAAGGAAGAAGTCGCAAGGTGTACAATCACAAGATCTCGGTGGCCAATGCGATCACCTCTTCGAGAGATAACACGGTCCTGAAACTATTCCCGTAAAAGAGCAATGGTTTCGTTGCGTGTGTGGCACGTAGCGCTGCCTTGTTGAAAGTAAACGTTGTCATTAATCATCTCTCAATAGCGCCATTCATTCACAGTAACTGTTGATCCAACCTCATTTTCCAAAAAGTAAGATCCAATGACACCGCCGGACTATAAACCGCCGCACCAAACAGACACACGTTGAGGATTGAGAGGCTTTTCAACAATAACTCTTGGATTTTCCGAGCCCACAGCTGAGACAATTTTGCTTGTTGACGTAGTCGTCGTGGTGGAAATGGGCCTCATCAGTCAAGATGATTTTTCCATGGAATTCCGGATCATTTTCATATTGATGATCGGCCGGCTTGAGTTCTTGTGTTAACTGAACTTTATATGCCTTAAGACCCAATTCTTTATGCAAATTACGGTGGAATGCCCAATTCCATAGATCGACAAGGAAGGAACAAACCTGTGTTTTCATCAATTCTTTGGGCTACAGCAGTAAAATATTCTCAGTTGCTCTTGAGCGACATGCACGGGTTCCATTCTTCACATCACTAACTTGTCCCAACAGCTCGAATTTTTCCACCAAAGTGCGTCCCTTTAGCTGCCAACATTACAACAGAAAATAATGTCAAAGACCCCAGCAGTGGTGACAACCTTTGGAAAATGAAAAACTTAAACCAAATTGGGAGTAAAGGTAAAATGGTTATAACTCTCTCGCTCTCCTTTTTCTTTTCCCGCTCTTCTCCATTGATCTTTTGCAATTAACAAACAACGACAGCCAGTCGTTGTGGTTACTTTCCTTAGCTTTGACTGAAGCAGCCAACATTAAGTTTATTCTTTAGCTGAAGCTGAAAAAATTTTAGCTAAAAAATAATTTTGTGAGCTTCGACAGGTTTTCTAAAAATTCTTTGGCAGCATCTACAAACAAGTTGTTGGCTGCCATTTAACAGTTTGCGCAGCTAAAACTCCACAATAACAGAAAATAATTTCAAAGGCCATAGCCGACAGTGGTGACAACCTTTAGGAAATACAAAAATTTAAACAAAAACTTCAGTTCCTCTTATTACTCTCTTGAGTTCTCTTTCTTTCGCTTCTCCGACAATCTCTTTCTTTACAGCAATTGAGTATGTGATACAAAAGTTGGCTGCACTGAAATGAAAACAACAAATTCTTAAGCTGCCACTTTAGGCAGCCAAAGAATTGTTTTGACTGCGATATTGTACAGTCATAGGTTTTTTTTTTTGACTGCGCGTTTGTTCGGCTTTAGATTTGTTTAGCAGCGCATAACTGCGGTTTTTTTATCTTCAGTTGGCTGGCTATTAGCTTTAGTTCATTATTGTTTTTTTTTTGCTGGTCATGTTTAATTTTTCGTCTTCTGTTTTTATTTTCGAAATGAGTTAGGTTTTGAAGCTTCAACTGTGGTTAGCCATTCAGCTTTTGATTATTTTGAAGAAACCTGTTATTTTCGGGATTTAGCAACAATTTAGTCAGCTATTGAAACACTGATTTTAAGGGGCGACATTTTTTTACATCAACTGGATACTCCACGAAGAACCGCACAGAAAAACCAGAAATCAAGGGCCAATCTGGAAATGAAATAATTTGCTTTACTGGCTGAAAATGCTGTGAAATCAGTGAGCTGTATACGATAGTTAGTAACGTGTTTAACCGGGACCTACTGTCTAAAGTCGGCGTGCTTTTTCCACAGAAGTTTTACATGGCTAGAAGATTTCTCTCTCACCGGCATTCACAAGGTGGAAAACGATCGCTAAAAATTCTTTCCGAACTTCTTATGACGATACGAACCTGGGATTGATGAGTGATAGTCGCAAACACAACATACCGCCCGACGGCCGCCAACATTCAGTAAACTCTAAAACTCACAACAGCAATAAATCGACCACGCCCTTGATTTAGGGCACTTGTGTGTCTGCATTAGGCTGTCCATTAAATATATGTATTGAATATATCGGCTGCTCTGAGTTCAATCATTTCCCTCAACTATTAACGATATCTCTGGAAATTATATTTTTAAATGTAATCTGAAATTCTATTTACTTCAGAATTTGGAAATGCTTCTATTGAATTATTTCATAACTAGTAAGTTGTAATGCGCCTATGGCGCCCGTTAATTTGCTTGAGAAAGTATTTGTTACTTAATTTTAAAAAATTTGTAAAAAATATTTTGAGAAAATTATTTTGTAAAAAAAAATTTCGGAAAAAAATAAAATTGGAAAAAAAAATTTGTGGAAAAACAATTTTTGCTAAAAAAAAAAATTTTTGTTGAAAAAAAAAAAATTTTGTTGAAAAAAAAAAAATTTTGTTGAAAAAAAAAAATTTTGTTGAAAAAAAAATATTTTGTTGAAAAAAAAATGATTGTAGAAAAAAAAAATGTTTGTTGAAAAAAAAAATGTTTGCTGAAAAAAAAAATTTTTGTTGAAAAAAAAAAATTTTGTTGAAAAAATAATTTTTGTGGAAAAAAAAAATTTTGTTGAAAAAAAAATTTTGTGGAAAAAAAAAATGTAAAAAAAAATTTTCGAAAAAAAAAAAATTTGGGGAAAACACAATTTCTGTACAAAAAAAAAATATTATTTTTTTTATTATTATTATTTATAGAATTATTATAGAATGCCTATTTAAATTCCTACGTACTGCGTGACAGAGTCAGTGAATCAGTGAATCAGGGAATCAGTGTATCAGTGAATCAGTGTCGAGGGTAAATATATATTAAGATAGGGTTTTCCAAGAAGAACTGTTATTTTGATTCATCCGGTATTTCGGTAGCTGTCACTTTTGAAGCTTTTATTTTTTGACATTTGACAATTAGAAACTACGCCATTACGCCAAAACGGAACGGTACACGCTCTCGTTTACATTGGTCGACATGCAAATAAAGTAAACAATTTGAGCTGTCAGTCGCTCTTGCTAGAGTAAAGTCAACTTGCCGTATAGAGCGACTCCAGTTGTGTTTAATCTCTTGCCGACATTATGGAAATTTGTTTTATTTTTGTTACCACATAGACCCCCCCCCCCCCCCCCCTCCCCCTTTTGGCTGCCTTCTATTCCCAGATCACAGCGGACAACTCCAAAAATGTATAGCCCCTCATAAAATGAGTCACACCGTTGGTTAGCATCGATATGCGTGGCCAAATATCCATCAGTCTTCGTTAAATTTAAAGCGTCGCCAGGAACTATGAAAATATATAAACTCAAACTGTCCATTAATCATTTGGTGAAAATAAGAAAATAATGCATGGTAGAAATCCAATTAATATCGCTCATACGAGAGTACGTCAGGAACTAACTACGGAAAGGATAAAAAAATAACAACGACAACAACAACAACATTTCCATTCTGTACACACAGATAGACGAGAACGCGGGTTTTTTCATTATCTTTTAAAAACAAGAGGGGAAAAAACAGAAACGTTTCCTAATCTTTATATAAATAGATATATGTGTGTCACGGTATAGATGTAGGTATATCATGTATGTGTGTGTGTGTGCGGTCCATGGTCCATGTAAATGTATGAGGACATACCCCAGTTTTTTGTTTCTGTTTGCCTTTGCAAACGACTGTCATTTTGAGAAATCCTTTTTCGTCTAAACGGAAATTAATAAATGCAAAATGCAGCATCTAATGCAGTCAGTCACTCAGTCGGTCCACGAAGATGCAGGAAATTCCCATGAAAACGGAAACCGACAACATATTCTTTACACAGACACACACACACACACACCGGCTCATTCATTCACATCGACATAGGTATAGAGATACGTCTGCTATGCTAGCAGTCGTGAGTCGTGAGCACAGCCGGGATACGAATTTAATAGTTTTTTGTTTTTAAAAAAAATTTCGAAAATGTTTTTTTTGTCCTTCTTTGATTTTGCTTATGACTGCAGATGCAAATGCAGAAACCGAAATTCATTGAGAGAAAAACGGCCACCGTCATGCTCCTTCCTTACGCTTGTCGATTTAAGAGAGACATCTCGGCCAAAGAGATTATTATTTGAGACTGTGAGACTTTCAGATGTTCGTTATTTTTCCAGATTGTTTTATTATTATTATTTAAAAAAAACAATCCATCAATACTAAAAACATGTCTATAGACATATGGTCACCATTTATCTGTTTTACAGTTTTTCTTTTCGGTTTTGCATAAAAACATAAGAAAAAGTTTTTTTTTCCAAAACTTTAAAAGTTTGTACAACTTTGGATAAATTACAGATTTAAAAAATTTAAAATTTCCTTAAAGTTATTTTTAAAAAAAAGGCCAAATTCATCTAAACAAATCAAATTTTTTTCTGAAAATATCGATGTCTGGGTTGTATGACAGAAAGTTTTGGTTTAACAACATTGACAGATGTCGAATTCCAGCCCTGTACTTTTGAAACCACGAAATGGATAACCCTATACAACTTTTAGCTTTTGCAAATGTTTTACCAAAGTTTTCGGTATTTTTTAATAATCCCCCAAAAGTATGCAATGATTTAACAAAAAAAATATATTTTGAAATTTTTGTTTTAGTGCATAAACATGAGAGAAGGGAAAGCAGAGCTAGATGAACCCTAGACATGAATGGCATTTGAGTATATAAAGGCTTTTTGGACAAGAGGTGTTTTTTTGAATCACCCGCTATTTCGAAAGCAGTCACTTTTAAAGCTTATACTCTTTGACATTTGTCAGGTAGAAACTACGCCATTACTAAAAATGGAACGATACACGCTTCAACAACGCATTGAAATTATAAAAAATTCACTACGAAAATGGTGCAAAATCTTGCAGTCACAGTTCGCAAAACTAAACCGTTTTTGGGACGTCGTGGAACACTTGGTCGGACCGCAATACAGAAACTGGTGGGACAAGTTAGTGATGTGAAGAATAAAAGCCATGCACGTCGCTCCAGAACAACTGAGAATGTTGCAGCTGTAGCCCAAAGTGTTGATGAACACACAGGTTGGTCCTTTGGGGCCACGTGAAAGATAAGGTCTACGCCAACAGCCAAGCGTCGCGTCAAGACATCAAAGATAGAATTCGTGAGGCTATCGTGGACATAGGGCAGCCACTTTGCGATTTGGTTATGGAAAATTTCATGAAAAGGATATGGTCCTGCAAGAGTGGTCGTGGTTGCCATTTGCCTGATGTTGTTGTCATTATTAACGGCATACCTTCCTCTTATTATGAAAAAAACATCCGATCATTTATCTCAAAAAAATTCAATTTTTCTTTGAATACCAAAATAACACCTCTTGTGGGGGAACCCTGTATCAAACACCATACAGAGGGGCGACGTCGCAAGTCGTTTTCTGAACATTTCCAAAAGGGCATTTAAAAAGTATCTGTTTTAAAAAAGTAGGTATTTGTTTTAAAAAAAAAAACACATTATTTGCTTTGAAAACCTTTCAAATATTGTCATGCCAATTAGTGACATCTGGAGTGTGCTTCCGAACTAAGGCATCAGAAAACGGCTGGCGACGTCGACTCTCTGTATGGTCTTTGCCTGTCTAGGCGCTGCCCATATATGTTTTGGGAATTATATTCCATTTGTTGGTAGAATATGGTGAAGAATTGTATGTACCTTTTGAAAAACTCATAAAACCGTGTAGTCTTGGGGGGGTTGTCAATTTCCCCCCACCATCCACACGAACAGTATCTACGAATGGGGGAGCGCTAAATTCGCTATTGGAAAGAACATTTCTAAACGTAAGGGCAAATTGAGTAGAGACTCCATATTATTGGATGGGGGTTATACAAACAGCTGTTGTCCATATGGCCACATGAAGCCATACCAAAGACCATTTAATACACAGACGTCTGAAGTCGTCTGCTAAATATTTCCGAAAGGGGGCGTATGTATATTGTGTCAGCATAAAGCCAGTATTTTCTATGATATCCTTGTTAAAACTGTCAAATGGTGCCATGACATCTGAAGTGCGCTTCCAAACTAATGCACAAGAAAACGACTTGCGACGTCTGCCCGCTGAATGGTCTTTGGTAACAAGACATTTTTGTTTGCATTATTCGACGTGTGATTTTTAATCTGGCCACACTTTTCTCATAGATGATCTTTTTAAAAGCTGTCACCTGATTTAGGCTCAGTTTGGTTTGCCATTTCATAATAAAAAGGCGCGTTATTACCGGTATATGGTCCCAAATGCTGCAAAAAGTGCTCGAAAACTGGGCCTCTCAGCTGGAACTGATTGGAGACAGCCGCGGCGGCCACTTGCCCGAAATCATTTGTAAAAACTAATGGCAATTCCTTATCCGTATAATAAATGTAAATTCTTGGTCATAACATTAAATGATATTAATTTAAATTCTTCTTGAAAACCACAGGTCCAAAAAAAAAACACCCTTTACATGCTAAAGCTCTCGTAAAATGTGGCCCTTGAAAGAGAACTGTGGTTTGTCATTTTCTACAGAAACATCCATGAGCCCGCATATGGAATCTACCTATTTAATGGTGCATCTCGAAAATATCTCTCGCCGTTGTTGTACGCCGTGATTTTCTCTTCGAACATTTTTGAATTCCCTTCAGGACCTGCGCAAAAGAATTTCACTCAATCGAGTTTGGAGTAGTTTTTCTAGACCAATGTGTGTATGTGTGTATCGCGTCTATAATATCGGTTTATATGTAACTCACTGGCATTCCGACACACATTCATGTACGAACGCAAAGAAATGGTAAAAACAACAACCGGTCTTAAATACCACCGCACATTTTAACTGATTACGTTCGAAAGTCTGCAATTATATGCGAAAAATTACACAAAGTGTTTGGAATTTAAAATGAAGCGACAAAGGGGTTCTAAGACAGAAAGACTGTGTCGGATTTGAGCAGACAAGAGAGTGAAAATCTTAAAATTAAATTCTTGCGGAATTTAGCTTTAATTATCATAAATCAGTGTTTAGTTAATGGAATTCGTTTCATTTCTGAGGCTCTAGAATAAATGCTTGGTTAATCTGAGTTCCATCAGACCATCGCTCAAAGACAGATTTGATAAACTTGTGGTTGTTTAAAATCCATGGTTTCTCATTTCCCTTAATATTTCCATAGAATGCCAAATTCTGATAGAGAAAAATACATTTTTGACTTTACATTTCTCACAATCACACGGACAAAGACTGAGAAACCAAAGAGTAACAAAATCACCCTTTGTCTGTCGAAAACACCTAATCGACTGCTTTCAACATTGCAGATGTGATCTCATAAAAACCTCGTTGAATTTTTAATAATATCAAGAATAAGAATATCAGCGGCCAGGCTGTGAATAAGTTTATTCTCCATGGCGAGCAGAAATGAAAAAAAGTTATTTATCGGGTAACAAGAAAGACAAAAAACAGTGACGGAGTTTCAATTTAAAAAAAAATGTATCTCAATTCAAAATTAATTAACTTGTTATTATTATCATTCAACCAATTTCTTTAATTCCTTTTACACATATATGAAACCGATGAGCTTCTCTGACCTCGAACATAATTTAAGACAAATAAATCGACTGCTATTTAAGTAATGATTATCGTAATAATTAATGTTGAGATGCAGTAATGAAAAAGACCTATAAATGATTACAATTACAAATAACACTACTCAACAAAATGAAAAAAATTTCATGTACTCCGGATGCGATAATTTTTTCTGTGTAGATAACCTTGACATGAGCTCGAAAAACGCAATAAAAAATTTTTTTTTCGTTTGGTTTTTGCTTTATTTTTTTTTTTTTTAAATTTTAAAAAAAATTTTTTGGTTAATTTGTTTCGTCCGGCATAACTCGGGAACCACTAGCTCGATTTAATTGAATTAAATTTTAAAATTACAATTCCCTTAATCTGTTCATATATTGTTTTCCTATACAAGCAACAGTTTCCAAGTTAAAAATGAATATATAAAGGAAAAAACTTATTTTTTGCCTAAAGATTTAAATTTTTTTTTTTTAAAAATCCATAAAACACATAACCTATGAGCAAAATGAGACAAAGATCATGAAAATCGATGCACGCGTTTCGCTTTTATTCGCAATTGAGTAAAGGTATGAATTTCAAAAATTTGCTCGACATATGCACAACTTTGTCTATGGTAAGGTTTTTTTTTTTTATTACAAAAAAATTAAAATTTGTTGGGTGACAAAAATATATGACTTTTTTGATTTTTGAAATTCATACCTTTACTCAATTGCGAATAAAAGCGAAACGCGTGCATCGATTTTCATGATCTTTGTCTCATTTTGCTCATAGGTTATGTGACTTTGTAATTTTAAATTTTTTCAATTAAATCGGGCTAGTGGTTCCCGAGTTATGCCGGACGAAACAAATTAACCAAAAAAATTTTTTTAAAATTTAAAAAAAAAAAAATAAAACAAAAACCAAACGAAAAAAAAATTTTTTATTGCGTTTTTCGAGCTCATGTCAAGGTTATCTACACAGAAAAAATGATCGCATCCCGAGTACATTTTGACTGTTGACTAGTGTAATCTAAAAGTAATCAGGATTACTTGCTATTACCATAAATAAAGAATCAAAAGTAATCCGACTACTTTCCGAGATTACTTTTGATTCTGTCTGATTATTTGTAGTAATCGGAAGTGGTTCGGATTACTGCACGCTAAAAAATACGTCTTTTTTTTTTGTTTAAACACAAGTAAAACGCGTGTTTGGTCTTTGTAGCAAGTAAAGCTTATTTCCATCTACACAAAGCTTATTTGGATATAAATATAACTCATTTGCTATTAATATTACGTATTTGTGTATAAGCAATAACGTGTTTGGGAAAAACAGACAACGAACTTATTAAATTCAACAAAGTACAATATTTGAGTGCGAATAAGTGTGTATTTGCAACTGTTTTCGAATTTTTTTTTTGTATTTTCGCTCTTTAAAATAAAGGCAATACCAAGAGAATGAGATGGATTGTTATATAGAAATTCACAAATTGAAAAAAAATAAAAAATGACTCAAAACTGCATACATATATATTCGATATTTATCACCTACAAACAAGTTAATGTTTGTGGTATGGAAAAATATATATATGTTTGATGCGAACGTGTTTGCTGAAATTTGTTAAAATGACCATTTTTTTTCAGCGTGTGTATGGTGATGCACAGTTTTGTCCAAATAAAATTCAAACAGTTTTGACCCGTTTTGAGTTATGTTTTCCATTACTTTACTGCTAAGCTGATAGAATTTTTCTTGATTTCTTGTAGATGCAGTTGGAAAACAATTGAGGATTCTTTTCGATTATTTTAAAGCAATTTGAAGTACTCATGATTACTTCTGGATTATTTTTAATTATAATCTAATATTTAACACAAATTCTTTAATAGATGATTCTATACGCAATACAATTCGTTTTAAAAGTAATCTAATTAGCTACTAAAAGTAAGTATTGTAAGTGCGGATTTTTGTAGCTCGGAAGTCTTAATTGTATCCGTAGTGGGCTCAACTGGAATGGGTTTGAATGGGATTCTTTTCGATTATTTTATAGCAATTTGAAGTACTCATGATTACTTCTGGATTATTGTTAATTGTAATCTCATATTTAACACAAATTCTTTAATAGAGGATTTGATTTTTAGAATAGATTTATGTTCACAATATGATAGAAATACGTTCGAAATGGACTTATGCGTGGACCGCTTGGATTAAACAAACAAATTTGGCTGAACGCTGAAAAATCTGTCTTTTGTAAATATTTACACACAAGTAAATCGCGTGTTTGGAGGTTGTAAAGCTTATTTGCTTCGAAACAAAGTTTATTTCGATGCAAACATGACTAATTGGCAATTAGTATTAAGTATTAGAGCCGAAGCATTAGCGTGATTGGGGAAAACGCGCAATACACTTATTAAATTCAATATTTGAGTGCGAATAAGTATGTATTTGCTGCTGATTTTATGCCTCTAAGATAATAACAATAACCGAGAGAATAAGATGAATTGATATCTAGAGATTCACAAATAAAAATTAACACAATAATTTTTGCATATATATTTGATATTAATAAGCTACAAACAAGTTAATAGGAATTTATATATCGTCTATGTAGAACAAAAACGCATCATCTACATTTTCATAGTTTTGAGTTATAAGGTGTTTCATATAAAAGTTATCATTAAAAATCCAATATTTCGATAACAAATATTTTGAATACCACAATTTGTTAATTATTAAATACAACATTTTATCCACCAAAAATTTCTGTTATATCGACAAAAACCTTGGGTAGATAATGATGTTTTCTTCACAAATTTTATCGCAAACCTGCAGTTAGTGAGTTATAAAAAAAAAATCTTTGTAAATAAAATAGATATGCGCATATCGATAAGCGCAAAAAATAAACAATGGAAAATTATGAAATAAAATGCAATAAACTCATTTTTCGCAAAAGTGTAGTTGATGACTTTTTCTGCTACATAGACGATATGTAAGTTTGAGGGTAATCTGTTTGCTGAACTTTGTTAGAATGGCCAATTTTTAGGAGAGCGTGGAGGCACGTTAATACAGGCGATGACTCTTAATACAGAGTCGTTTTGGATGTTGTAATATTTTAAATACAGTGTATTCTCTCCTTTCGGACACCTCTCATAAACGGACACTTTTTTGTGTAAAAATCCGCTTTAGTCCTCTTGTGTACTTCTCCCATAAGCGGTCAACTCTCGCAAGTGAACAACATGTGTCATCTAATGGTACCGGGTTGAAGACGCTCAGTTCAGTTGTTTGCCAAATATTATCATTTCTTACATAGATCAATTAACACACAGGAAGGAAAGTATTTATATTTAATTTTTATTTTGCGAAGTTGTTGCCAGTTTTATTTGTGAAAATTGAATTTTCTCCAAATTAAGTTTTTTGTAATGACCGTCTGTATACGGCCTTTATGACATAGGCGTAATTTCACATGTGTGATCTTATTTATATTAACATTTTTCTGGAATTAGACTGCAAATTGGTTTGTAAAGTGTTTTTTGAAAATTTCATGGCGAAGTAAAGAAAGCCAGCACTGCGTTACGCTGGAAAAAAATCCAAACTTTCCATACTGAGCGATGAAGAAATTGAAGAAGTGACGAATTTTATACAATGCCATGATTTGTATAATCATAACAAAATATATCCAACATCGATTACAATTGTTAAAGGGTTAAAAACCAAAATAAGTTAACATAAATTGTCAAATAAAAAATTCTTCTCTTTCTCTTTTCAACATATTTGTATGAAAAAATAATAAAGAAATCAACCATAATGTTTTTATAACGAGAGTAAAAATGTCGTTCACCACTCTTTGATTGGGACAACTGCAAAGACCATTCAGAGGGCAGACGTCGCAAGTCGTTTTCTTCTGCATTAGTTCGGAAGCGCAGTCCAAATGTCATGGCACCATTTGACAGTTTTACAAAGGAGATCAGAGATATACATACGCCACCTTTTGGAAATATTTAGCAGACGACTTAAGACGTCTGTGTATTAAGTGGACTTTGAAAACAGGACAACTCGATAATATCGATTACACAAACCTCCCGAATATCACTGCTAGTTCCAAGTCAAATACAGATGGAGCTGGTGATGCAAAGATAGAGCGAGAATTCACTAAGTATCATCACACTCCAAATTAGCAGATTCCAGAAACTTTTGGAAACCATTTAAAAACACTTTTGGCCAAAGTAAAAAAAATGTTGAAACGACATCGATATTGTCCAAAAAAAAAAATCAAGCTACAAATCGATATGTTGTGTTTAATATCTAGCTAACAATTCTACAATCATATTCACAAAAAGCTCTGAATTAAAAGAAATTTACAAATTCACTTACCTTTTGTTACAATCAAATCGATCGGTATTTAATTTTAACAGGCCGAAGAAGCAATTTGTTTACGAAACGGTAAAACGAACAAATATATCGAGCCTTTACCGCGAAAAAGATGTAAGAGCCAATTTATTCAAAACTCGCTTTTTAATGAAATTCAATAGCAAATTGTCCAACGCTCGTAATTCAAAAATATTAAAAATTCAAAATTTCTATTTACAAAGATATGGTTAATTCAATACATCGTTATGTATGACCACATCAAAAAAAACTCTCTCCTGTAAAATTCTCCTTTTGACGCGTTTGTCTCTTTCGAGGTTAGGGTTCGATATGGTCCCTCATAATTTCTATTCACAACATAAAATCACAACATTCCCCCCGCACACAAGGTGTATGTGTTGTTGTTATCAGTGTAGATGATGTTTAGTGTTGTTGTTGTACTCTGTTTACGATCCAAGCAGGCATAACTTTTACACAAGCGCCACTCGCACACAAACGCACACACGCGTACCCGTCCCGTCTTTCTAACATTCCGCAAACGTCCGACACACAATTCTCCCAATTTACGATTATTTTCGTTGACGAATTTTGTTAACCCGGCAATACATTTAATTAATTCACGACTCTTAAACAATTTCTTTAACATTTAATGAGTTTTCATACGATGTTTCACAATTATTAACAAATTAGCCCCGAATTTTCCAGTTGACACACGAAAAGAGCGGCGGAAGAACTGATGAACTGAACTTGTTGCTGTTTTTCTGCTTCTGAGAGCAAATACAAAATTTGCATGTGTGTAAAAGAGACAACTGTATGCCAACGATACAATAAGGATGCGTTGCATTGGAGGAAATAGAAAAAATCGTAACAACGTTGCTGTTTATCCGGATCATGTCGGTTAGGGAGGAGGAAAATGAAAAAGGGAATTGAAAAAAAACGGACGAGGTACAAAAGGAAATGAAAAATGCAATGTTGCCATATCGATTTTATTGTGATTTTAAGACGTTTTGCCATCAGATCTCTTGTATTTGGCGTAAGAAGAAGAAAAACTGCAACAAGTCCAATTCATCAGTTCTTTCGTCGCCTTTTTCGTGTGTCAACTGGAAAATTCGGGGCTAATTTGTTAATAATTGTGAAACATCGTATGAAAACTCATTAAATGTTAAAGAAATTGTTTAAGAGTCGTGAATTAATTAAATGAATTGTCGGGTTAACAAAATTCGTCAACGAAAATAATCGTAAATTGGGAAAATTGTGTGTCGGTCGTTTGCGGAATGTAAGAAAGACGGGACGGGTACGCGTGTGTGTGTGCGTTTGTGTGCGAGTGGCGCTTGTGTAAAAGTTATGCCTGCTTGGATCGTAAACAGAGTACAACAACAACACTAAACATCATCTACACTGATAACCTTGTGTGCGGGTGGAATGTTGTGATTTTAGTAAAAGAATAGAAATTATAAGTGACCATATCGAACCCTAACCTCAAAAAAGACGAATGCGTCAAAAGGAGAATTTTACAGGAGAGTGTTGCTTTTGATGTGGTCATACATAACGATGTGTGGTGCTACAAATTGATTTTACTATAAATTTGTAAATAGAAATTTTGAATTTTTAATATTTATGAATTAAGAGCTTTGGACAATTTGCTATTGAATTTCATAACAATGCGAGTTTGGAAAAAATTGGCTCTTACATCTTTTTCGCGGTAAAGGCTCGATATATTTCTTCGTTTTACCGTTTCGTAAACAAATTGCTTCCACGGTCTGTTAGAATTAAATTCCGATCGATTTGATTGTAACAAAAGGTAAGTGCATTTGTAAATTTCTTTTAATTCTGAGCTTTTTGTGAATATGATTGTAGAAATGTTAGCAAGATATGAAACACAACATATCGATTTATAGCTTTTTTTTTTTTTGAATAAAATCGATTCTTTTCAACTTTTTGTCTATTTTTACCCAAAGGTATTTTAATGGCTTTCAAAAGTTTATTGAATCGGCGTATAAGTATAGACACCAAACACAGGTTTTCAGATTATGAATTCAGTATGTATTTAAAAAGTAAAGTCCAGCCATTTCTAGTGCAAAGAAAGTTCTAAAGTCAAATATCGTTACAAATAGTCTGCGTACAAAATGTAAAGGGTTTTCTAACAAGAGGTGTTATTTTTAAATCCCCCGGCATTTCACTAACTAAACTAAAGCATTTACTAAAAACGGAACCATAAACACTTCAACAACGGATTGAAATTATTAAAATTCACTACAAAAAATGGTGAAAATCTTGCAGTCACAGTTCGCAAAACTAAAGCATTTTTGGGTCGTCGTGAAGCTCCTTGTCGGATCGCAATACAGAAATTGGTGGACAAATTCGAGCTGTTGGGACAATTTAGTGATGTGAAGAATAACACCCGTGCACATCGCTCAAGAACAACTGAGAATATTGCTGCTGTAGCCCCAAGTGTTGAAGAAACCCCCGGTTTGTCCATTCCACGCCGTTCTTTGGAATTGAGCACTAAACCGTATTTTGCATAAAGACTTGGATCTTAAGGCTTATAAAGTTCAGTTAACACAGGAACTCAAGCCGACCGATCATCAACAACGTCGTGTCTTTGCTGCTTGGTCCTTGAAATGCATGAAAATGATCCGGAATTCCATCGAAAAACCATGTTGACTGAGAAGGCCCATTTCCACCTCGGTGGCTAAGTCAACAAGCCAAACTGTCGAATTTGGGGCTCGGAAAACCCAAGAGTTATTGTTGAAAAGCCTCTCCATCCTCAACGTGTGACTGTTTGGTGCGGTTTATGGTCCGGCGTGGTCATTGGACCTTACGTTTTCGAAAATGAGGTTGGATCAACAGTCATGGTGAATGAATTGCGCTATCGAGAGATGATTAATGATTTTGTATGGTCGAAGTTGGATGATATTGATCTGGACAATGGTTACTTTCAACAAGATGGAGCTACGTGCCACACAAGCAACGAAACCATTGCTCTTTTATGGGAAAAGTTTCCGGACCTTGTGATCTCTCGAAGAGGTGATCACAATTGTCCACGGATATCTTGTCATTTAACACCTTGCCAAGTCTTGCTTTGGGGCCACGTGAAAAATTAGGTCTACGCCAACAGCCTAGCGTCGATTCAAGACCTCAATGATAGAATTCGTGAGGCTGTCGAGGACAAGGGGCAGCCACTTTGCGATTTGGTTATGGACAATTTCATGAAAAGGATACGGTCCTGTAAGCGTGGTCGTTGTGGCCATTTGGCTGATGTTGTTTTTCATTATTAACCGCATACCTTCCTCACTATTATTATGAAATAAACATCCGATCATTTATATAAAAAAAGTTCATGTTTTTTGAATACGAAAATAACACCTCTTGTTGGAAAACCCTGTATATTCATTATTGGGATGCAATGGTGGGCATTTTTTATTTTAAATTTAGTAGTAGGTTAGCCTTTTCTTTGGAAAACCTCTGATAATCGTTTCGGCATGGATTGGACAAGTTTCAAAATTTGGACAAGTTTCAAAACTGTCTGATGTTATTTTCCCCATTCATGCTGCAATACTTCTTTCATTAATTGCTTCGAAATTTTTCTTTCCGATGGGATTATGATCATGGGACTACGGAGGTGTTAGTAAGGGATAAGGAACGGTAAAGGGTTATCCATTTTGCTTTTTTTAAAGTAAACGTAAATAAAACACATATAAAATATTTTTGTTCATGATATTTCTTTTTTGTTATAAAGTTTGAACGTTGACATTGTGTGTGAGACACTACATCATTATAAATGACCACCACGCGAAGTGTTGCAAGCATTGATTCTTTTGAGGTGTTTTTGGACCACTTTTTGGCACACAGTGGGCGGTATCTCAGCCGTAACTTGAGTTGGTCCTTAAGTGCTCAAGAGTTAAAGGTTTATCTGCATAAACACGGTCTTTTGCGTAGCCCCACAAAAAAAGTCTAATGGTGTGAAATCGCATGATCTTGGTGGCCAGTTGATGTCGCCACGACGAGAAATTACGCTGCCCGGAAATGTCTCTTGCAATAAAGCCATATTCGCTCGAGTTGTGTGGCATGTGGCACCGTCTTGTTGAGACCTCATATTCTCCAAGTCGTATTCTTCAATAGCAGGCAAAAAAAAGTCGGTTATCATGCGACCACAACGCTCCGAATTGACGGTGACAGTCGTTCCCTGGTCGTTTTCGAAGAAGTAAGGTCCAATCACACCTTCAGACCAAAGAGCTCACCAAACAATGACTTTTTGTGGATGTAATGACCTGTCTTCAATTACTTGAGGATTCTCAGAACAAGAAAAAACTTGGTTTAACAAATTAGTTTGAAAGATGTCGAATTCCAGCCCTATACTTTTAAAATCACGAAATGGATAACCCTATATATAGCAACCAGAGCTTCACAGTCTCGTCTGTATGCTTTGGGTCGTTATCTTGCTGTTAGCTGTCAAAATATCAAGCTAACCACATTTGTCCATAGTTCAGATAAGCAGCGTTCTTAATGATTTTTCAAACAGAATCATCCCGAGTGTTTCTTAAAGAGTCCGTTAACACTTGCAGCCAATTTGATGCAGGAATTCAGGGGTTTTGTTGAACAAACTGGATCATATAACGTCTTTCTCTTTCGGTTAGTATGGAAGTTCGTTCAGAGCGAGGTTTAGATAAGCAATTTGCTGTAAGTATTAACAGAATAATGTGCCCTTTCAACTATTTCACAAATTTCTCTCAAAGATTTACCTTCTTTCCACGAATATATACAAGAATTTTCCTTTCGACAGCGTTAATTTCTTTCCCTTTACGATTTATTGCGAACAAAATTTTTTTAAAATAATGAAAACTGTCAGTTTGGTCATTTTGGCAAATGAGTACAATTGAAAATGGTACAAAGTTGATGTCTAATTTTTGTGTTAATTATTTTTTGTTAATTATGGGACTTTTGTAAATGTCATCTATTAATAGGAGTGTTATTATTCACTTTGCTTGCTGGTTTGTTGCTTAACCCTTCCATGACCGAATAAAAATGGTCGGGTCAAAACATTTTTCTATGCCATTTATGTGTTAGTGTTAAGTCAAATATGATTTCACAAAAAAAAATCAAAGTTCTTGGTATCCTGGTTCGTCAGTTACAGGATGTTGCCTGTACATTTTACAATCAAACTAAAGACTTATCCCATGATTACTTGTTGGAAAAATCTACATTCTGAGCAATCCCCTCAGCTCGAAAACAACAATTTCAAACTGTAATGGCGACTGATGTTCCTTTTGTTTTGTGAAGAACTCGGTGTGTCACGGAAGCACATGTTCACCGACAAACGTCCAATCAGTTGTCGCATTGAGCTAAGTGAGCTGTTACCTTAGCTGTAGTCTTATCGAACGCATCTGAAATTTTCCTCGGCCACAAATAAGAACATTTGATATCAAATCGGACAATATTATCAATTGATATAAATAAACGAAATTCAACAGAACTATTTATTTATTACGAAATAATATCATTTAATCTTTTTAAAACATATAAACTGTACGTCCTCTACTATCTCCCAAACTAAAATATAAGATAAGTTCCTTATTTTTTTTTGGTTTAATTTGACGTCGCTATTATGAAATGACGGCGGTTAACTGGACTTAAGAGCAGTGAAGTGGTAAATACGACATTGTATATCAGTTGTTTTTTTTTGTTTTTTCTATACACTTCTCAATTATCGTTCTTGTCGAACTCTGAAAACAATGTGGAAATTGTTTACTGAACTCCTTGAGAATTGCGGTACGCGTTGGCTGATGACGACGTTGGCAATTGGCGTCATTTGTTTTTTGGCGCAATATGATTTCGCATTTCGATAGGTGTCATTGGCGTTATGGATTTTCCTCAACATTCCAGTAAGGAACAGGTGGGGAATTTTTCTTAAATTATAATTTGTAGACTGACCGACGGAGACGGAGCCGAGGTAAATAAATTCTTCCGCTACCTTGACGATGCTACGGCCAGCCTTTACTATGCCAGCTATTTTTGTCGTCGGTACGATTGCCTGGCCGTTGCAAAACTAAGTGTTGTCTTGCCCCCATTCACCATCTTCGCCGATTCCTTCTCGTTTCGCTTTATCCTTTTCTATGAAGACCTAGTATCACTCAGTGTCGTTCTACAAGGGCGTCTACATTTTCTGCTGGGATTTTATACACAGACATGGGTTCAAATAGTTTTGCTCTTGTTGGAGTATCGAAGACGGCTATGGAAACATGCCAAATTAATAAAAGGTAGTGGCAATTGCCCAACAACAAAATCTCAGATACAACCCTGGGTATTTTGATTGTCAAATTCGAAAAATATTACAGGATGGCAGCAGACTCATGGCACAATTTTTGAGCGAACTATAACTTGAGTTTTAATAGTTTTCAGAGTCCCAAAATTATTTGTTTGGCTTTTTGTACTTTAAATCTTTGATTTACATTATTGCACAATAATCAAAGGTAATGTCAATTTCACAAATAACAACAAAACCAGATACAACCCTGGGTATTGCGATTGTCAAATTTGTAATATATGTCAAATGTCAGACTGCAGACACCTACAACTTATGGCACAATTTTTGAGCGAACTATAAATTTATTTGTAATAGTTTTAGAGCCCCGAAATTCTTTGTTTGGCTTTAAAACGAAAATCTATTCGTCATTTGAATAAAAAAAAAGCTAAACACACAATTGAAATGTCAACAATGAGTTTGACAATCAAAATACTGGCGAAATGAAAAATTTGTAATCAGCTATTTGCATGGCTCCACCTCATAATGTTGTGCCATGAAAGACATCAGTAAGTTCTTGTCAATCCCAACTTTAAAATCGATGTGACGACGACATCGACTATTTATCGATAAATTGAATAAACTAATTGTCACCGCTACCGGTTGGATCGGTTTTTTTTTTGGTTGGTGTTTTTGTGGATCAGTTTTTGTTTTATTTGTGATGCTGACTCCGCTTCGAGTGATGGAGAAGGTAAAACAAAATATAATATTACAAAGGAGTCTACTGCTAGGGTAGTACCATATCAGCAAATTGCCAGATGGAATCTGTTGTTTTTTTCGTGGACGTGTACATTTGTTATTTTCTTTAAAGGTTTGAGAGTTACTTCCGACTTAATAAGGCAGCCTTTCCACATGTTCTGAAAGCATTAAACCCTAAATTAAGAGGCCGAATCAGATCAACATTCACAATCTAATTGAGCTTTTTTTTTGCACATAAATCTTGCCAGCTGAGTGTGGGAAACGACTCTAACTTGGGACTGTCACACCCGTTTCCCGGACTCTGTCTGAGACTATGGCTGCCTTAGAAGTGAAAAAATCAAAGTACTTTTCCCCTCACTCCTTCTCGTAGTTGGCAATTTCTTTAAGCAGAAGCTATTTAATAACTGTCAAGATTTTGAATGGCCACATAAGTGACATACACTTCAAATTGTACGTTACAAAGCGTCAGTTTAAATTTACGTAAACTATCCAAGTCAATCGATTATCATCGCTGCTCGTTACGAGTATGCAAGTAATTGCAATAGATAAAAGGGCCAGTGAAATACTCGAATGCATGTACATTCAATGGGGCTACGGGTACACATGCATTTAGTATTTCCCATTCGAATATAAATGGGTCAAGTACGCTTATGACAGCACAGGCGGAAAAAAGACTTGCACCGATTTTAATCATTATCGTCCATTTGTTCTCCGTTTTTTCATCTTCTTCAATAAGTGGCCCGGCAAATCAATGTGCATGTTATGACAAAAGTCCAGGGCCGGATTAACAGGGAGTGGCGGCATTTGAACCACCCCCCCGCCTCCCCAAAGACTTTGAATGAAAACACTTCAAACCAAGAGTTGCCCTCGTGGGCTGTATTTACTACAAAATTGAGATAATCGACGGTAGATAATAAAATGCATGGTCTGGACTTGCAGAGAGTGCAGAGAAACATTGAAAAAGTTATCTTTAAAACAGTAAGATAATGAAACTGAATACTTCAGTGCTGATAGGGTAAAACGATGTACATATGTGCAATGTACTTATTGCCCAAAAAGAAAAAAAAATCATGAATTTAGAATACGTTTTTCAAGGGGTTTTCTTTGAAACAGGTCTGACACGCACGATTACTTTCGAAAGAGTTAAACAATCGCTTTGACATGAGTCAATAGTTTCACAAGACCACTGATGGGATTGCATATGGGCTACATGGTCAAGTATCTCCCATACAAATGTTGCATCGTGTAATACTATCAATACGCCCAGCTAGATCTGGGCCAAATTCTGTACTTGTTAAATATTGAACTGGACAAAGATTCCCACAAAAACGTGGTAGTCTGGCACACCTCTTCTGGTACCTCCCATACAAATGTTTCATTCCGACCACTTTAGAAATCGTGTAATAATATCCATAAGCCCAACGCGATCTTGCCCAAATTCTGTATTTAATGAAGCTATTAATGGATAAAGTTTTCAAGAAAAAATTGAACCCCTAGTCACGCTCCTTCTGGTACCTCCCACACAAATGTATTATTCCGCTCTCTTTAGAAATCGTGTAATAAAATCACTATATTGCCCAAAATTTAGTAGAAATATTACTGGATAACATTTCTGAAAAAACAAATTAAAGGTCTGGCCTGAAGAACGACCCATGGTACAATAAACAAGGTAAGGCCAAGCAATCAGCTGATTTAAAATTTTTTCTCGCAGGGCTCTAAATTGTCAAAGTTGGCATTCGATGTTTTTGTTTACATTCAGGCAACTGTTGAAATTTCAAAAAACGTTTATTCAAATTATTGAAATTATTATTGTACCATGATATTTTGTATCAAATATTTACAACAATAACAAAAATTAACTGTCAGTAACTTTATTTTATATTCTTGACATATACAACTTTGACAATATAGAGCACCAGAGTTGTATCTGATTATTTGTTGTTGGGCAAATGACCTTACCTTGTTTATTGTACCATGGAACGACCTAAGTTACGTCAAACGGAATTTGAGAAAAATGAAATTTAAAGGTTCCCAACTAAAAAAAGTACTTTAGACTCATGAAAAAAAAATATTCAAAAATCAGCATTTGATCAGAAATATCTTTATTACAACTCGTACAAAGCCAAATAAGTTTCAGGTGACATTTTCCACAATATTTTCAAAATATTCTCTAAGATATACGGTCTGATGTGACTTTTCCCTGGCATTAGGCGTCAATCGGTGGGTCATCAACGTATTCGTCCTCAGTTTCTTCTGGTTGATTGATGTATGTCAAACGTCTGTAGAAGTCCTTAGCTTCTGGTCTTACAAGGACTGATGTAAGAGCTTGTGAATCGTCCCACTTTGCCTTTTTGATAGGTATCTGGCCAGGGTAAAATTTGGTCAACATTACAGCTGTGTTTGTCTTTATCTGTCTTGATGTGCTTTTCGCAAACAACGGAGATTGTTGGTAAATGCCTGTGAATGTTCCCTTGCGGAAAATCTTGCTGGGGTTTTCATTTTCGACTTTCAGCATTCTGGCCGGTCGGTTAGGGAAGGGGCATTTCGCAGCGTATAGTGAAGAGAAAAGGAAATTCAAAATTTTGTCCACAGTCGTTTACTTGGAATGGGTTCGGTTTTACACGACAGCTTCTGAATTCTTCCCACCAGTCATCTGGTGTCTCTGTATATGTTTTTTGATTAATGAGAGACATGTTCCGATCGCATTCAAGGTAGGAATGTCCACTAATCGGATATAAAACCTTCATTGTTTCGAATCGTTTCTTTTTCCCCAACCATATAGTGTAAAAATCGTATAACTGTAAAGTTCTTGTTTTGCCCAGAACATGAGCACCCCTCAAATGTGCAAGAATAAAAGTGACAGCTACCGAAATACCGGGTGACTGAAAATAACAGTTCTTGTTGGATAACCATTTACAAGGTAACAGCAAACAGCTGATTACATCTCAAAAGTATTACAAATAAATTTATAGTTCGCTTAAAATTGTGCCATGAGTTGTAGGTGTCTGCAGTCTGATATTTGACATATATTACAATTTGACAATCACAATACCCAGGGTTGTATCTGGTTTTGTTGTTTTTTGTGAAATTGTCATTACCTTCTATTATTGAGCCACGATGTAAATGAAAGATTTAGGCCCATTATCTCAATGTCCGATTAAAATTTATCGTAACGATATACTACTGGTTAGCACAATTTACTTTTCTCAATATCTACTTAGCGTTTATCGGATCGATAAATGATAACCGGCACTTGTCTGCCGGTTAGTCGTTTATCATAACGAAAACCATGAACAGCTGATGTGATGACTCCACTCCTTTTCTGTCATTCTTTTTGTCTTTCTTTCACAACAATATTTAAAATTGAATAAAAATTTAATAATAAACTGCACAGCTAAGAATATTCAGCATTGCCATTTATTTTTATTATTTATGAACATTCACACGGTAGAGTTGCCGTACTTACCATTTGTCAGCCAGTTAATTTAACGAATACATGAGAAAATGGAAATGTTTAACCGGCAGTATATCGCGTCGATAAATTAATGTGCCGGTTAATTAACCGGTACTTTAATCGTACATTGAGGTAATGGTCCTTAAAGTACAAAAAGCCAAACAAAGAATTTCGGGTCTCTCAAAACTATTACAAATAAATTTATAGTTCGCTTAAAATAGTGCCATGAGTTGTGAGTGTCTAGCGTTAATATATCCGAATTTTACAATCTAAATAACCAGAGTTGTATTTCAGTTTTCTACTTTTGTTCATCAGTAGTGAGAGGCACGTCAGGTGTTTGCAGCACACGAAATCGATTGTTTGGTTAATTTCAATTTAAAAAAAATCACACAAATATTTCGGTCATAAAGTCCAGCTGTTCATTCTCACACCAAATCAGCTGTTTCAAATCAGCTGTTTCAATTTGTTGTTCGGTGGAATAGACAATTTTGAGAGAAACAAATTATGACTAGATAGATTTGGAGAATACCTCTCTGTCTCTCTATCTCTCTGAAACCTGCAAGCCTCCCTACTTACCATTCACCCCTTACCAAAATAATTGAAATAAAACTCCATGAAATTGTTGTGTTCTTTTTGTTCAAGTTCAGTAAAATCTTGTTTTTATTTCAAGGTCCTTCTCTTTAGTTGTTTTTCTTCTTTTTTTTCGTATTTGTAATTCATTAATTTTAGACTACAAAATACATCGAATAGCGGAGGGGCGTGGAAAGAACAAAAATCTGTCTTCAAAATTATGCCTTCGTTCCCATAACTTTCCTATGAGATGTTCTTAAAAGATTGTATGTTTTTCTACTGTTGTTGTTGTTGTTGTTATTTGAAATGAATGTTAGTTTAAACATAAATTGGAAAAGTTAGGGTTAATTTAAGACTTTGTCGATTTAAGTGCTTTCCGACAAAAACACACAGATTGAAAATTCTCTGTTGATGGTTTTTCTTTTTTTGCTAGTTGTTGTTGTTGTTGGTAAAAATTTGACGTACTCTCTAATAAATTAACGAAATTATTTTATTCTGTCTAAGGTAAATCAGTGTAGTCAGTTTAAAGGGTTCTGTTTTTATTCACATCTTTCATGTTTCGTATTTGAGGGAA
The DNA here is from genome assembly GCA_958296145.1 of Hydrotaea cyrtoneurina. NCBI lineage: Eukaryota > Metazoa > Arthropoda > Insecta > Diptera > Muscidae > Hydrotaea > Hydrotaea cyrtoneurina. The sequence goes on from OY282512.1 coordinate 101,552,842, forward strand.
TCGCAAAAATTCGTCATTTCGGCAAAAATGCGAAAATCGATTCAAAATTGTCTATTTTGGTGTTTGCAGTCATGATGTTATTCTCGACTGGACTGAGTACTTCTTCATATATCATATGGATAATAAAACTTACGAATTAATATTTATTTCGGTTTTTTTTTTTAACAAAAATAATAAAATAGTCGTTTTCTGGGTCGAATTGTAACTAAACATGCGTCGTCACATTGAAACAAATGAAATTCAATTATTTTTTGCTTTGTTGCTTAACAATTAACTGTGTTTTTTCTTCGAGTGTAAGTGAGTGTGTGGTGTTTTCAAAAATATTATATTTGTTGGATTCCGAATTAACTTGTTTTTCTTTTTTTTTATTTGGGATGAGGGATTAATTAATTACTTTTCTATATATATATTTATAATGTAAAAGACATTTAAGGGTTTTGCATTTAACATTTATTAAATTATTCTACTAAGGGGTGATGCTGGTGGAAAGGGATACGGGAAAGGGAGATAAGTAGGTCATTTCACTACAAGGATCACGTGATCGAGGATTTTTTATTGGACAAAAAAAAAACGCAGTAGATCATACATAGTTGGTGGTGTTCAAACGTAGTCTTGTCGCTAAATGGGTTCTTGGTAGAAGTGAGCCTTAAAATGGCGCCCAACGCTTCACTAAACTCTTGAAATCTGGCCAAAAATGAAGTTTTTGTTTAGTTTACTTGGTGATCAAGTCACGCTTTACTAAGCAAAAGAAAAACTAACTGCAGAATGAGAACTTTTTAAAGGAATTCCGTACAAATGAAGAAAAAGTTGGTAATTAATTTTTTTTTTTTTATAAATTTTCGGCCGATTTACCTGAACGTTGTCGCAGCGTAAACGTGTAGTGGTGATTGCCCAAGATAATGACAAATATTAGACTTTTTCCTGCAGTGCCAAGGCAGGTGATACCTTAAATGGCGCCCAACGTATAGTAGTGTATATGTAATTGAAATGATTCTATGACGACATAATGACAATATCAATGGGTGTCCATGGTCATGTCATTTGTTTAATCAAATGGCGCCCCACATAGCCCCAGATTGAAAATGGCTATGCTGTGGCCACATTAAATGGCGCCCAACATAGTACCAAGTTCATTATGGCTACAATGAGTGTATAATTGTTAAAGCAGCTTCAAGTGGCGCTTATTGGATAGGAGCGGATACATATGTGTGTAATTGTGCCACTTCTATGAGGACATATAATGACAGTGACTTTAAATGGCGCCCAACTTATAGCATTATATAGAATTTAAATTTTTCTATGCGAGAAGGTATGAAGTGGAGGCAGCATACCCTTTGGCAATGTTTTTCTAAAGCTAAGTGCCATGGCGCCCAACACTGTTTCAATTTGAAATTGTCTACGCGAGGATACTGCCAATGGACGCAAAATTAAATGGAGTCAAACATTGTTTAAATGTGACAACGAGGCAACGTGGACGATTGTATGAAATGCTCTTGTTTATAGAGAGAAATACTCCTCTATAAATGGCGCCCAACTTGTAGAAATAAATGAAATAAGCGAAACGCTGCTCACGGTTCATAGAAGATGTGTAAAAGCGGGCAGCAGTTTTTGTGGTTCAAACTTGCATACACGTGTCTTTTGTATGTGGAGAGAAAAAGAGAGATATTCCCCTGTAAATGGCGCCCAACTTGTAGTTTTGACTTATTATTACCCAGTGAAATAAACCAACTATGTGTAATCTAGCGAAAGTTAATATTAAAAAAATTAAATTAAAAATTAAAAAAAAGACGTTTACGATTTTTCTAGGGAAAATGGGAGAGGAAGTCGTCCGATGAAGATGAAAAGGATGCTGGAGTGTGTTGTCTTTCCCCGGTGATAATGAGAAAAAGGAAGTTATATTTCATTCATACTTTAATATTATTTTTTAAAGTTGACAGTTGTTGCTGTAATTTTTTTTTATTTTTTTTTTGTGGTTTCTTGTTCGGTTTGCTGCTTAGGGTTGCCCTTATTTAGTTAGTTGTTTTTTTTTTAATTATTTCTAAAAATGTTTTTAGGTTTTATTTGAAGTTGTTTAAGTTTTTCTTTGTCGTCGCTCTCATTGTGTTCGGTCAATGTTCTTGTCATAGTTTGGTTTAACAGTTTTTCTTCTTCTTTTGTCAGTTTCAAAAATATGCCTTCAAAGCAGTGTTAAATGCTTAATATTCTTGTAGACTTTTGTGTTTTGTTGTTCGGTTTTGTCTTGGTTTGCTTATAAACGAAATGTTGTTGTAGTTTTATGTCCTTCGTTTAAGGCTTCTTTTAGCATAGTTGTTGTAGTCGGTTGTAGTGGCAAGTTTCAGTTTTGCCCGTAAGAAAATTATATGGAAATTTCTCAAGTGGAAAAGAATTCCGTTTTCTTCTTTGCCCAAAAAAATTAAGTATATTTCGTTAATCGAAAACAAAATAGTTTGGTACTTAAAAATACTTTTCTTTTTTTAAATAAACCTAATTTTTTTTTAAATATAATTGTTTTTCTTTTTCTCCGGGGAAAAGACCGGATATTGCAGATGTTTTGTGTTTAATGAATTCCACATTAGAATTTTCTATTTTTATTTTTTGGGGTTAAAGAAAAATGGCTGTATTGAGAAAAACTTATAACCGTTTCATAAAACTTTGATAAGAAAAATTTGTGAAAATTGTTTTTGGTTTTTCACACATTTTTCTTATCAATAGTTTATAAAGGTGTTACAAAATTCTTCTCCATACGGCGGATAAAAACTCCTTTTTCAATAAAAGCAAAAAATGCAATAGAAATGGTGCTGTTTGCTAGAAGTCGACTAACTTTAGTTTTCTAGGGTTAATAAGTGAGAGATTTTGTTGTTGTTGTTTTTTTTGTTTTTACAAAAAAATGTAGTTTTTATTGAACAAAAAAATCTTGGGGTTTTTCTAAATGACATATTTTTATTTTAATTAAATACAAGCGTTAGTTTTGAAAAAGTAACATTTGGAATTTTTCAGAATTTTCAGAGAAGTTTACAAATCTCTTTTGTTTTGTGTTTTTTTTTTTTATTTTTGAAAAGAAAAACATTAATTTATGTTTTTAAAAGTTTTTGTTTGTTTAATGGGCATGGCGGTTTTTTTTTGGATTTTCATTTTTTTCACAGAATTTTTTCTTTTTTTTTGGATTTGCAAAATGAAAAAATTTTTCCAGCCCTTATATTTCAGATAATTTACTCAAATGACCGAAGAACCTCTAAACATGAAAATGGCGCCCAACAGGTCACCAGTTTTCACACCACACAACTTCTGAGATGCGAGTAATTAACCAGCTAAGACTTCGGTAACAGGCATAGCCATGTTAATAATAATAAAAAAAATGGCGCCCAACTTGGAACCACATTAGTGCATCTGTTAATGCTCAACACAATCTTAGGGCTGGCTAAAGGATCATCTCCTTTATGGAAAATGTCGCCTAGTAGAGAAAATATTGTGCAACCACCATCAGATAACGGTACTTCAAAATCCATTTATTTGAAGCCCAAGGATTTCGATATTTACCGAATGGCGCCCACTGTGGATATCATTTTGAATTCCAAGAAACTTGAAATGTCCTGTGGGCTATGAACCCAGTAGATTTATAAGCTTATCTCTTTAATACGATCTATCTATACAAGTCGCTGCTGTGGTTTTCTTTTAAATGGCGCCCAACGTCTGGGCCTTTCAAATTCCCTTCTATTTGTCATATCTTTAGCATTATTAAAAATGCTGGCGATGATAACTAGACAAACGTCGAGGCAATTATAAAATCGAAGGGCTGATATATTTGAAAACCTTATTGTGGACTAAAAAAAACCCTGACTTCTATTCTTGAATTATAATATTTCTATTTGGTCTAGAACTTTATTATTTAGATTTCGCCACATTTTAATTCAACACAACACACAAGAATTATTTCAAAATTTTAAGTTGTTAACAAAAAAAAATGTTATCCAATTGAAAATAATTTCGTAAAAAAAAAAATATTAAAACGATTAAGTTTTCTGGGTTTAATATAAATTCTACAGCATGCTTGTCTTGTTTGTCTGATTCGCTAGAATTGTCTGTTGTTTGAAAAAAGATTTCGCCAGAATTTCCCCCTTCTTTAGAATGGAAAAACTTATCTTATGATTTGAAACTGAATGGGAATGCGGTTGCTATGGTGGTAGCCAAGACGACTCTGCTTGGCTTGCAGTTATTACTTTCAATTTAAAGACTAAGAATTATTATGAACATTTTTTAATTATTTTGTTGTTGTCTTGGTTTTTGCAATTTTTACAATTTACTAAGCCTTTACATATTAAGAAACTAAATTAAAAACAAAAATGTGCAGAAACAACAAAATTTTTTCTGTTTTCAAAAATTTGTTTTAAGATTTTTTTTACTTTTAGATTGTATGTATTATACTTTTTGTCTTATCACTTTTTTCTATTCAAAAATTTCTTAAAAATAATTTTAGCTGAAGCAGAAAAAAAATACGGTTGAGTCAAACACATTTTTTTTTAAAATTTTTTTTGCTTTTATTCAGCTTACATTTTAAGCCCGTCTTCATAAAAGTTTATAACAGCTTTATAAACCATTGTTAAGAGAAATAAGTGAAAACTGTTTTTTGTATTTTCACGCAGTTTTCTTAATAAAGGTTTATAAAGCTGTTTTATGAAACCGGTTTTGCAGATTTTAAAATTTTTTAAAAAAAAACCTTTGTATAAGAAAATGTTTGAAAATATAAAAACAACATTTTCTTAGCAAAGATTTTTAAAAATTTTATAAATATAGGGCTGTTCTTTCTAAAAAAAACATTCCTGCCATCTTGAATCTTTAATAAAGCAGGACACAATTTTTGAAATTTAAATACTTTTTTCAGCTTGTTCTTCTTCATATGCAACTAAATCGATTCACTCAAAAAGAATTTTCTTTAAGAAAAAATTTTTTTTTGGTTGAAGCAACAAAAAATATTTTTTTGTTAAATTATTTTTTTTTTTAAAATAAAAAAACAAAAACAATTTTTTTTTTGTTAATTGATTTTTTTAAAAAAACATTTTGATTGAATATTCATTTAAAAAGAATTTTCTCAAAAAAAAAAATTTTTTTTTGGTTGAAGCAACCAAAAAGATTTTTTTGGTCTGAAATTTTTTTTTTTTAAATGAAATTTTTTCATTTCATTGAAAAAAAAAACTCAATAAACATTTTTTTTTGTATTAAAAATGTTTTTTAAAAAAAGGAATTTTCCTCTCATTGTAGTTCCTTCTTCATTTGACCGACTTTGAGGACTTAGAGAATTTGCAGGCTTTCATTTCATTCAAAAAGAAATTCACTGACATTTTTGTAATTAAAATTTTTTTTTAAAGTGTACTTTCCATTCAATTCAAATTTTGTTCTTTCTAAACTTTTTTTTATAAAAAAAAAATTATTTTCCTCTCATTGTATTTCCTTCTTTATCTAATCGATGTTGAGGCTTTAAAATAAAAAAGTCAATGAACATTTTTTTTAATAAATAATATTTTCTGAATTTTTTTTTTAAAAAAATGTGTTTTCAGTGATAATTTTATTTTATTAAAAATATCTTCTGCTTTTTTTTTAAATGTGTTTCCCTTTTGTATTTCCTTTTTCATTTGACCGTTTCGGAGGTCATTCATTGCAGGCTTTCATTTCATTTAAAAAAAGTCAATGAACATTTTTTTTATTAAAAATATTTTCAGAATTTTCTTTTTAAAAAAAAAAAAAAGGAATTTTCCTCTCAATTTTGACCGATTTTGAGGTCTTTCATTGCAGGCTTTCATTTAATTTTAAAAGAAATTCAATTAAAATTTTGTTTATTAAAAACATTTTCTAACTTCTTTTTTTTTAAAAAGTGTGTTTTCCTCTCAATGAATTTCCCTCTGCATTTGACCAATTTTTAGGCCTTCATTTCATTTAAAAAAAAAAATAGTTTCTAAATTTTTTTTAGTGTGTTTTGAGGTCTCGTTTCTTTTAAAAACAAATTCAATGCAAATTTTTCTTTTATTAAAAATATTTGCCGATTTTTTTTTTTTTGGTTTTTTTATAAGAAAACTGTGTTTTCCTCCCTTTGCATTTCCTACTTCAGTCGACCGATATGGAGGTCTTACAATGTTTTACTATTATTTTCTATGTGTTGAAATAATTTCCGTTGCGGTTTGTTTTGTGTTTAAACTTTTAAAATGTTCATCTAATTAACAACATCTACATCTTAACGTATATGTTTAAATAATATTTCTAAAGAATATGAATATTTATTTGTTGGTTTCCCAACTGGCTCCCGGTTGACGTTGGGCCCGTTGGTCTGGTACATCTTTTTCCATCATACGTAGCAATAATTTTAACTTAGTTTATATTCTTTAAATAATTTTATATCATAATATTTGTTGTATTTGTTTGATAATGTTTCTTAATTAGTGTAGAGACCGCCCAGTAATGCTGTTGGCGGTCCGGTTTATTTAATGTCCATTAATTGGAGTTTGGTTTGTTAAATATTGTTTGTAAATAAAGATATTTTGTGGTGGCTCACAAGGCAATAGCAGCAGCTGAAATTTGTATAACAAATATTGTCACTTTCCAATTTGTTTTTTTATATTTTAAAGTAAAAGACCAGTCTGTGCAGGGATTTCTCTCGATCGCCGGTGTGAAAACAATCGGCAAATGCTTTTTGCCGGAGACTTGCTGGCGGGCGCTTTGTGCCTTCATAAATAATTCGCCTAGTCGGGACAAGTGGGAATTCTACACTCCATTTGCCATGGCTCAGCATTGCATTGGAAGGTCTTTGACATTCTGTGTTGTTTCTGTTTATTATAAGGACAATATTTGTTATATTTTCAATTAAATCTAAGCAAATGCCGCCGTTATTGGGACAGCATTTGGTTTTTTTTAGGGGGGGACAAAAAGCTTGCGCCAATGTCAACGTTTTTCTTTGTTATTATTTTGGTTTACTTAAAACTAGTTTTTCTTGCTAAATATACTTAATTCTCCGAAATTCGTTTCTCGGAGTCCTACTAAAAATGTTGCTTAATGCTAATTCAATCCATTCAATGTACGAGAAATACACACGGGACGAGTCGTTCTGACTCGCCCTTAGGCCTAAGTAGTCTATGTTGTAACAGTTAAATATTTTATTATAGTTTATGTTTATGTTGGTTATGGTTTTGTTTTGTTTACGAGAATTTTATTTGCTTATTTGAATGGAGCGCGCACGCCGTCGATGTTGGGTGGCCGGCGCTCCATTCGCCTAGGTTTTTTGAAACGTTCTTAATTTGCATTTGTCTTCATAATTAAGTTGAAAATAATAATTGATAATGTTGGGCGGCCCTGGCATGGTGGTGGGCCTGCTCTCAGGTTTTACTTTGTTTTGTTTTCGCTTTGTAAAGCTAAATAGATATATATATGTGTTTTTTTTATATAGAATACGAATAAGTAAGTAATATTTGAATATATGTAGGTTGTTTTCTTTATGTTTCTAAATAAGTTGAAGTATAAGTTGGAAATAATTCAAGCTGCTGTCCTCCTTCGGGTGTTGTCTTCCATGCGAGAACAGCGAACGATGTTATTTTGTTAAATAAATTCGGGTGCTGCTTTGTATGTTTTGTTTTGTCAACGCTCACCTCAGAAAATATTTCCGCTTGATTTGTATTTTGTTTGTTTGTTTGTTTTTTATAAAATATAGAATATATTTGTTGAGAATATTTTGAGATTGTATTCATCTCTGTATACTATACTCTATTTAAAAAAGTTTGAACATTTATCTTTTCTAAATATTGTTTTTTGTTTTATTTTTTTTTTTAATATTTCTCAGCCACTCTATTTGTTTGGACCTTGTGAGCCTTCATTATATTGTTTTTCTACTTAAAGTGTTCGGAAATTACAAAGTTTATAACTCTCGTTCGGGGGAAAACACAAATTTTCTTTAAAAAAAAAATAGCTCAAGCCTTAGAATTGATCTTTAAAAAAACTTTACCCTAAAACTAGCAGTTTCTTTCTAAAAAAAAAAACAATTCTTTCTAACTTCAAAAAGGTTTTAACGAAAGATTTGCAAAAGAAATTTCATTTGTGAAAACTTTCCTGAAATCTTTTCTCAAGAACAGTTTTGAAGATTTGAAAGAAGAAATGTTCAATTAAAAAATTTGCCTATAAAAAGTTTTGCCAGAAGAAATGTTCTTTGAAAAACACATGCCTAAAAACAGTTTTGCAAAATTTGAATGAAAATTCTTTCAGACAGCAGTCGTGCAATTCATGAACGATTTGCAGAAGACATGGTCTTTAAAAAAAAAGAAAGGGTCAATCTTTTCAAGGGAAATGTTTTAGCAAAATAGATTTTAATGTTTTATCCTCATCTGCGAATACAATTCAGTCAGCCGACTCATTACAATATCGACAACTTTTCGAAATTGTATGGAAATTCAATTTCACATGCCAACATCTCTAGAAATCTATTAGAAATTGTATGGAAAGGATTTCGAATTGATTTTCGAATACGTTACAATATTTTTCACATACGTTGGAAATCCATTAGAAATTGTATGGACTGTGAGTGTCAAACAAGACCTTGATTTTTGAATTGATTTTCGAATTTAGTTACAATATTCGAGTTACAATATTTTTCACCTACCAACATCTACAGAAATCCATAAGAATGTGTATGGAAAGTGATTTGGAATTGATTTTGGAATTCGTTACAATATTTTTCCCATACCAACATCAATGGAAATCCATTAGAAATTGTATGGACAGTGAGTGTCAAACAAGACCTTGATTTTTGAATTGACTTTCGAATTCGTTACAATATTTTTCACATAAATCGTCAGTGTACATGACTTAAATCATTTTAACATACACACATCTATAGAAATTGTGTGGACTGTGAGTGTCAAACAAGACCTTGATTTTCGAATTCGTTACAATATTTTTCCCCTACCAACATCTATAGAAATCCATAGGAATGTGTATGGAAAGTGATTTCCAATTGATTTTCGAATTCGTTACAATATTTTTCACATACCAACATCCATAGAAATCCATTAGAAATTGTATGGACAGTGAGTGTCAAACAAGTCCTTGATTTTTGAATTGACTTTCGAATTTAGTTACAATATTTTTCACAGAAAATCGTCATAGTACATGACTTAAATCTTAATTAAATAAAGAGCTTATTAAACTACTAATAAGCTGTACATGATCTTGGATGGCTTTACATATTTCTCACCCTTGCATACTTAGTACTAAACTTAAATTTCAAAAATATTTCCCTAGTGCAGGGCTTTAGTCCTGGGTGGCGTCTTTAATATTTATTTGTATTCTTCAGTTCTCCTGAGAAATGAAAGCTGTTGTTGTTGGGCTCTAGTCCTTGGTGGCATCTTTAATTGTCCTCCCGATTCTTCATTACGCCTTAATTGTGCCAGCTTGTCACCTTTTCAGTTTTGGACGGGACATTTAAAATGCAAAGCAAGCCTTTTCTTCACCTTGCCACATTCTTTCGGGATGGTCGGTGAATTTTTCCATTTTGTAGGCAGCCACTGTATGTCACTCTTTACCAAGATTTCAATTTAAGACGGGCAGCCATGTATCGCACTCTCTATTATTTTTCCAGGTTTAATGGGCGACATTTCCTTTATCGTATCCCATCTTTTTACGTTAGGTGAAGAGTTTTTATTTTAGACGTTGCCAAGCATTTCATTCTCTCTCATTCTTGCAAGCTCTGTCTCAGGTCGGACGGCCAGTTTTGAATTGTTTGCCATTGAGTCTTCAGTGCATCTCTTCGCTTATGTTTAGGAGGCAAGTATGGAAGCCTTGAGTGGGTGGCCATTTCCTCTAGCATAATCCAATCTCTTCACCACATGTTATTCATTCGTTTTAGCCATCTCTCATCCCTTTCATTTCGTCTGATTTCCTTGCACTTGCAGCTGCAAACAGTAGAAGATAAAATATTCCTTAAACGTCATCCTTCAAACAGTTTTTTTTTGTGTTCATAGATAAAAAGGCATTGCTTACTTGGACAATTTGTGTGGTGTATCCATTATCCAAAAGAAGAAGAAAAAAACACTTCCTTACATGCCCGTTAACTTCAAGGATGAGAGTGGGCTGTACGATCAGGGCTGCCATTCAAAAGCGTTTGCTAGATACAAAACATGCTTACATGCTGGCTGCGGTCCTGTTTCCTTGGCCTCTGGATTTTTTAGTTCTACCCGCATTGGCTTACAGTTAATTAGTGATATTTCCGCGAAAAGATAAACGATGTGTGTTTCTTATTCTTTAGGTAAAACGACAACAGGGGCTGGCAAGTAATGAGATGCGATTAAGATTTACGTTAAAAGTTTATTTGAAATTCGTTTTCTTGTGAGTAAATCATAGTTTGATTAAATCTTATCAAATCATTTTTTGTTTCTAGTTTTAACGTATATCAAACATTGCGGCAGCCCCTGTCGGTCTTTTGAGGACTCTCACCACGCTTCGAAACTGAATTCCTAACTCAGTTTCAACTTTCGAATCAAGTTCTCCATTGAGGCCTCTTGTTTGGCATACTTTCATAGCTCAATGTTTCTTTTAGGAGGCAGCTCAATATCCTCCGAGGCGATACAATAAATGTTCTCTCAACTCAAAGTACTTCCACTTCATCTCCTTGCTAAACTATTGAAATTGTTGTCCTGTTTTTTTTTTCTGGGAACCTTTTTGGAAAATCTTTTTTCATTGCATTGCTTTGTCATGCGTCTGTAGGGGTTGTGGGAGGGGGTCTACTAATATTGTGTTCGATTTACAAGAGCGGATCATTGATTACTACTGTTGTTGTTTTTCGTTTTTTTGTTTTGTTTTTGTTTTTCTTGTTTTATTTATTTATTTCATTTAATTTAAATCTTATTTATGTTTATAATTTAAATTTACTTAATCGTTTAAATAATTATCTTTCTCTTTTCTTTTATTTCTTTTATTAAATAATAATAATTAAAATTAAAAAAAAAATAATAATAATAATTCTTGTTGTTGGGGATGGTGGTTGGGGTTGAATTGGTTTGCTTTGCTTGCTTGTTACTGTGTTGCTTCGATAACGGAAGTTGGTTGGAAGTTGGTTGGCATTTCTAGTTTACTAACTACTAGCTTGCTGGGTTCTAGCCCTCTTCTTATTATTATTACTATTATTGATTATAACTCGGTTGTTTGTTGTGGTGGTGGTGGAGGTGTTGGATTTTAGCGTTTTCCATTTCATTATCATTTTTTTTAAACAAACAAAAATTCAAAAAAGAACTAACATTTATATAATTAATTAGCATTTGTTGTTGTTTTTGTTGCTGTTGCAGTGGTTGTTGCATGTATGTATGTTTACAGTTATTAAAATGTAGTTAATAATAATAATAATAATATATTTAAACTAGATTTACGGGGTTTGTTTTCTCATTGAAATTGTTTCTTGTTTTATTTTTAAATTTTCTTTTGTTTTATTTCTTTTCTTTTATATTATTCTTCATAACATAGAGGCGGCATACAAGAATAATGCTCCTTCGTCGTCTTCTCCTACGTCTACGGCGGCTTCCATCTTCCCGTTCATCTTCATCATCAATTTGCTTCCAAAAAAACATTCGTAGTTAAATTTAATTCAAAGTGTTTTTTTTTTGTTTCTCTTCAATTTTCATCTTATTATTGATGTTAGAGGGTTGTGGGGAGGGAGAGGGGGTGGTTGCATCTTAATTTTAATTATAGCAGTATGGGTTTTTTTTTCTTGCTTTATTTTCTAAAAATTTCTATCTTCTTCGCCCAACCCCCATTCAAAGGGTGGTGGAGGAGAGGAGGAGATTTTCCTAAACATCTCCCTCATTTTCATATTCTTCTTCTTTTTGTATTCAATAATTTAAATAACACAAACACATCGATCGATTGCCGGTGTGTCGTAGTCGATGTTTCTTCTACTTCCTTCATCTAACTTCGTTTATGTTTTGTTTTTGGTGGTTGGTTGGTTGGTTTTGAAGCGGATGTGTTGATTTTCCCTTTCGGTAGATGGTGAAGAAGAATCATGCTGGTGATGGTAGTTCTTTTCTAACATTCCATTCGTTAGGTGAATTGATGGTGAATTGTTTGGATTTGTTGTTTCATCTGTTGTGGTATTTAGGGGCGGGTGGGCGCGTTATGATTTGGTGGCAGCAGAGCTGGATAAGTTGGCGGAGATTTTTTGTTTTTTTGTATGTTGTTGTATAGAGAAATGGATGAAGCAGCCATATAACAAAAAAGGTATATGTATAAATAATGTGGGTGGTGGTGGTGGTGGTGGGGGGAGGAGTAGGGGCGTTGTGTTTAATAGTAGGTTTCCTGTTCCAACCAGCCTCCGGGATTGCGACGCAAGTAGAAACGTCTGGTTTCATCATAAATGAAGATGGCCAACATGAATGGAATGGCTGGGAACCACCAAACGAGCCTGTACAAAAGAAAACAAACAACAAAAAATTAATTAATATCCCTTGATTTAGATGATCAGCAGAATTCTATAATGATAAGTTTAAGGATTTTTTAATAACTCTGGGTCTGGTGATATGATTTCTTATAATCTCAAATATAAACAACAAAACTAAATATTCTATAATTTTCATATGATCTGGGTTAGATTTAATCTGGGTCGTTCTTTAAGGATTTGAATAAACAAAAACAAAAAATTAGTATCCCTTAATTAAAACCATCAACAAAATTCTATAATTTTCATTTAATCTGGGACGTTCTTTAAGGATTTTGAATAACTCTAAGTCCAAAGGGGAAAACATTGCACATATGATTTCTTATAATCTCAAATATAAACAACAAAACTAAATATTCTATAATTTTAATATGATCTGGGTTAAATTTAATCTGGGTCGTTCTTTAAGGATTTGAATAACTCTAAGTCCAAAGGGGAAAACATTGCACACATGATTTCTTATAATCTCAAATATAAACAACAAAACTAAATATTCCATAATTTTAATATGATCTGGGTTAAATTTAATCTGGGTCGTTCTTTAAGGATTTGAATAACTCTAAGTCCAAAGGGAAAAACTAATTATGAGCATAAACAAAAACAAAAATTAATATCCCTTAATTAAAACCATCAACAAAATTCTATAATTTTCATTTGATCTGGGTTAGATTTGATCTGGGACGTTCTTTAAGAATTTTGAATAACTCTGGGTCCAAAGGGAAAAACAAATTATGAGCTTTTTGTGAAGACTCATTATTTCACATTGCGCATATCGCTCATTTAGTGCAATGGTGTCATATCTCAGAGTACGATTTTCTCAATAGAAAATATAGAAAAAAACCCCTAGGATTCTCGAATAAACTAGTGGTCAGACATATGTATGTCTAATACACTGCAGAACAAAAGTCAACATAACTTAAAGATTTACAGCTTGTTGTTGAGCAAAAAAATAAAAATAAAAAGTGAATTCGGAATTGTGACACTATTGATTTCTGATACAGTCCGATTATGAAAACTCCCCGGGAGATAATTTCTGGGGATTTTTTTTTCTAAACAGATCGGAAGAACAATAGTAAGGGACAGACATTTTCGTTTACTCGGAGTCAGCCTTTTTGTTTGAAGGATTTTCATCGGAGAAAACTAAATTCCCCGGGCTGATAATCTCTAAACAGCCACTAAACAAGTTTCTCCAACAAATTACCTAAAACCTAAATGAGATTTCTAATACACTGATCCTACCGTCTCATACTTCATTCGTATGACTGTAGTCAGTGGCTAGGCAGTGTCGATTAAAATCGTTACTTACTTGAGTGGGTACATGCGAAGACCCTTCTCCATACCGGGACAGTATGACAAGAAGGCAGCCAAAATTGTCTCAAATACCAAACCAAAGTTCAAGGCCCAATTTCTCATGCCCTGTTGGAAAATGGAGTTTCGTCGTGTCTTGCAAATGATCAAATCGGCCCACTGTACAACCACAATGGAGACGAAGAAAGCGGTATGGCAGGTATATTCCAAAGTTTTGCGATCGCGATAGGTCTACATTGAATGAAAACGAACAAAAGTTAATAACAATACAAGAGATAATGATAATGCATCACATGTGAACTTACCCATTCTTGACCATAGGAATCGGTTAAATCATTGACAGCCTTGGAATCCCACATCTTACGAATGCCGAACAATGTCAATGGCAAGAAACCGTTTTCAGCCATAATCACAAAGTAGACAAAGAAACCGGCAGCAGCTTGGATCATACCAATCTGTCCATAGGCCATGGAAATCAATCTATTTTTTTTTGTTGTATATGGTTTGGTTGGTTGTTAAGAGAAACACAAGAGGTTATTCATTAATTTTTGTTTTTGTGGTGGTTTTTTTTCAAGTTTCATGTGTTAGTGTTTGATAATTATTTTTTTTTTTTTCAAAAAAGAATCTTTTTTTTTTTTTGTTTGAGGGACGGGGGCGAATTTTGTTTTGAATTCAATTTAGCATTTTCGTTTGGTGAGAGGGAAAAAGCATTGAAAAAAATATTAAAGTTTATACGTGGGTGGTGGCGGGGGGTGGGTCTAATATAGATTTAGTTGTTCTCTATAGATTTGGGAATTGAAGAAAAAGAGCCAACGAGAAACAATTTTTTTAAATTCCCATTTAATTTTCTTCACAATTCCCGAAATCTTTGGATTTTTTTTTTAAGAAATGTTTGGATTTCCAATAACTAAGCCAAATTTGTCTATTCTATTGGCTACTGGGCGGGGGCGTAGAGGTGAAAATCTTTAATATTTTTTTGAAATGCTTTTTCCCTTTCTACATTCTAGTCAACCAACACCATTTTTTTATTAAATTTTCAAAATGCTAAATTAGATTTTTTTTTTACTATTTTTTTTTGACGATTTCGAACAAATGGTGGATTTTTTTGTTGTTATTTTTTTAGTCGGATTAGAGACATGGATTAAAAATTACAATGAAATTTGGCGAGAATTTGGTGATTTGTGTGAAAGTGATTTAAATATATTCACACTCGGTTAGTTACACTTTGTTACAAAGCGAAATACAAGGATGTCTATTGTAGCAGATATAGTTAGGTGGGTGGTGGGTTGGTAGAGGTGGTGGCAGTGGCGGCAGAGGTGATTAAAGCACAGCATAATGGGTAAATAACTCTTTCAAGAATATGCGATTTGGTAGGTGTTCCAGGGGTGGAGTTTAAATTGGGGGGGCCAAAAATAAAACGAATTCGAAAAAGGCGAATTTTTTCTCGTACAAGGAATTTTCTCTAATATTGCAAAATAAAAGAAAGTGGTTTTTTGAAAGAGTTTTTTTTTTCTTTTTGCTAAGGTGGGTGTTTGGTAGTTAAAGCCGCTTTAGATTCTTGTAAGGACTTTTTTTTTACAAATGCGTGGCGAAAAAAAAACAACAAAATAAAGGTGTTTTTTTGGTGTAGATAACACGAGGGGGGCAAGGGCGGTGATAGTTTTTGGTTTTGTTGGAATTGTACAAATTAAACAAAATTCAAAGAAAAGCAAAGCACTTTTATTTGAAGGCAGCAGGGTGTGGAATATAAGTAAATGGTGGCAGTGGATACAAAAAAAAAACAAATGAATGAATAGAGTACATTTTAAATACAGCCAAGTGGGATAGTGGGGGGGGAAATGAGTTAAGACCACAAACACAGGCAGACAAAACTACACAGCGATTGAAGTATTTATACAGTGAGATGAAAGAATTGAAAAAGGAAAAATTAAACAGACACACACAGAAAACATGCCCGAGAAAAGGAAATAAATGTTCAGAAAAACGCACATAAGGAGAAAAATCATGCAGACAATAAACAAGTAGAAGAAAAAAAGAATAAGTTTATGAAAAAAATTGGTTTTGGTACGGTAGGAAAAAAAAATTTTTTTTTCTTTTTTTTTTATAGAAAAACACACATTTGAGCATTACTTACGCTTACGCTTAAACACATCGTGGCGGTTTCTTAGATTTTTCTGGTTTTTTTTCTATTGATTAGTTGTTTTGTTTACATTGAGACAAGTTTTATTATTACCCGAAACAATAAGAAATAAAATAAAATAAAACAAAACAAAAACAAACCAAACGAAAACAATTTAAAATTTGTAAATCAAGACACATGTGTAGACGAAAACTAGAAACAAAAATAGCTATTTTTTCGAATTTTTTTTTAATGAGTTCAAGCTCGAGGTCAGAATTTTTGAATAAAAAATGTAATTTTTTTTTATTTAATTTATTTTTCCAATATTTCCAATAGCTTTTTTTTTACTATACAAAAAAAAATATAATTAAAAAAAAATTGTTTGAGAATTTGTCGGATTCCTTGAGAATCGAAGCAAAAGTGAATTGATTTTTTTTATAAAAAAATGTCCTAAGAATTAATGGAAGATTTAGATTAAAAATTTCCTACTACAAAGTTCTTTGAGGGCGTTGGAATTAAAATTCCTAAAAAGAAAAATACATATGTCTTTTATATTATAAATAATTTGAAAAAAAAAGAATTTGATAGTAAGAATTTGTCGGATTCCTTGAGAATCGAAGCAAAAGTGAATTGATTTTTTTTTTATAAAAAAATATCCTTATTCATAAGAATTAATCGAAGATTTAGATTGAAAATGTCCTACTAAAAAGTTCTTTCAGGGCTTTGGAATTAAAATTCCTTTAAACAAAAATACATATGTCGTTTATATTAAAAATAATTTAATTCTGAGAATTAAAAAAGTAGTAAAAAAAAATTGTTTGAGAATTTGTTGGATTCCTGGCGAATCGAAGCAAAAGTGAATTGTTTTTTTTTTTTTTTTTTTTTTTTAAAAAAACAAGGAATCCCAAATAAATTGTTTCTTCATAAACATTAATGGATTGAAATTCAAATTCCGTGTCACAATTGATTTTTGTAGATATTTTTTTTTATAAAAGAAACCCCCAGAACAATTTCTTTATTCGCACAAAGGGAAGATTTAAATTTAAATTAATTCTAGAGGAATTAAAATTCCCAGAAACGAAGAGACCAAATTTTTTATATTAAAAACAATTTGATTCTGAGAAAAAAAAATTTAATAAAAAATAATTGTTTGAGAATTTGTTGGATTTCTTGAGAATCGAAGCAAAAGTGAATTAATTTTTTTACAATTTTTTTTTTATAAAAAAAATGTACTTATTCATTAGAATTAATGGAAGGTTTACATTAAAAATGTCCTAAAGTTCTTTCAGGGCGTTGGATTGAAAAGTAATTTAAAAAAAATATATTTAAAATTTTTTTTTTTTAAGAATTGTCGCATTCCTTTTTTATCGAAGCCAAAGTGAATGGGGGTAAGTGTGGATTTTTTTTTTTAATAAAATTTTAAATTTCATTAAAAAAAATTGTTTGAGAATTTGTTGGATTTCTTGAGAATCGAAACAAAAGTGATTTTTTTTTAAGTAGGGAATCTCTTGGAAATCAATATTAATGGAAGATTTAAATTCAAATCTCTCTACTAAAACAGTTCTTTATGGGCATTGGAATTCAAATTCCGTGTCTGAGACGAAATGTGAAAATTTTGTTCCGAGTAAAAAAAAGTACTTTAAAACAAATTCTTTGAGAATTTTACGGATTCCTGGTGAATCAAAAAAAAAAAAAGCGAAAAATGGTAGAAAATTCCCATTTTCACTGTTTATGGAACAAAAAGACTTTTAATACTTTTTTAAACCGTTTTTGTTTTGCGAGTTCTTTCCATTTCTTGGCAAAAATAGAAAGGTTTTTTTTTTTTTTAAAAATTTCCTTTTTGTTTAGGACTTTGTCAAATCGCCAAATATCTATTGCAAGAGGTTCACAAAATCCACAAGGGTTTTTTTTTAGAGAGAAAACTGTCTCTACTACTAAAATGTTGTCGCTGTTTGACAAGGACTTGAAATTGATTAATCAATTCACTTTGAATTCCAAAAAATATGGCCGAATACTAATTTGACTTGTAGTTATTAAAACAATAACGACGAAATTACAGCGATGGCATAATTTTAATGGTTAATTGAATTCCTGAAGATGTCGAAATATTGAAAAAACAAAGACCTCCAGCTTAAATAAATAAAATATTAGTTCATTAAAACAATAAAACAAGTATTGAAACATAAAATCAAACTGGCATTGTTAAACATCCAAATGAAATATGAACGAGTATCACTCCTTTTACCATCCGTGTGAGGATGGGGGAGTGTGGGCGAAAATTATACCAAAAAAAAAACACTAACTGAAAAAAGACCATAAAAACTAAAAAATGTCATGATATTCTAGTTTTAACGCACAAAACAAAAGCTGCAACTAAATGTTGAGTCTAGAGGTTTTTGTCAACTATTTTTTTTCTTTTTGGTTTTTGCTTTCTAAATATTTTGAGGTTTTTTTTTTCTTTAAATTTTCTAAAATATATTTTGCTGTTAACATATAAGGCTATGCTATATTTCAACTACTTGCTGTTTATATTTATTGTTTTTGTTTTTTTTTTTTGGTATATGAATATCATAATATTTGTCTAACTATGCATTGTTTTGCACCACAATCCACAAATGTTTCCAGTGATGAATTTATAGGATTTTCGAATTTTCAATTTCATATATTTTCTTTTTTTTTTAGCTTTTGAAGTTTTCAACATAAAGAACATTTAGAATTTTGACAGACACTCAGGGAGAGAGAGAAAATTGGTGGAAAAACAGTGAAAAAAAAACATCACATCGATAATGAAGAGTCATCAATCAATTCAATCCAATTTTATATATTTCAGAAACATCTTTGATTTTTTTTTTTTGAAAAGGTTGAAAAAAAAAACATACAAAAAACACTTGATTGAAAATTTGGTGCTTGATGGAAAATTCAATGGGTGGGGGGGTGGCTGGATGGATGGATTGATGGGTGTGTGGGCAAGAGAGACAGTCACATTGTGTATGCATGACGATGATAACGGGGAAATGGTGGCCGCCAATTCATCTGGTGTTGCATGGACTATTGTTTGCTAAAACAAAACCTTTGTAATTGTTATGAAGAGCCTAAGATTTTCCTTTCTTTGTTTTTTTTTTTGTTTGAAAGCCTGCACAGTATTATTTATAAAATTTGACAAAATGTCTGAGAAATATTAAATTTTACATTGCATCAACCATTTTTTTTAAAGCATATTCATAATGACTTTACACATCATACGCTTGCCTAATTATATGCAATTTTTATAAAACGCTTTTGCGTTTGAAGAAATAATTTTTAATTTTTAAATTCATTGCATCAACCATTTTTTTTTTAAAAGAAGACTCGTACAGGGATGACCGAGTGTGCTGCGGACGGACCAAGTGGCAGGAGACATGAAATCCTTGGTATGACAAACTGGAAATCTTTTATTAAGTAGCTGGGAAATCTTTTATTAAGCAGCTTGTAGAGCCAACTTCATTAAGAACATAAGTAAAGAAATTCGCCTATAGTTTTTTTTAATGTTCTTTTAATATTCAAAAATTTCAGAACAAAGGCGATAGTTGGCTGAAATTCACAACTCCCCCAAAGTATGCTTTATTTTCCTTTTACGTGGCGAATCCTAAAAGTATGCCACATTAATTTGTTTTAAGGAGGTTTCTTTTCCTCAAACTATGGGAATTTCCCCTATGTCTTCTTTCCAGATTTGTAATTAAGAGGTGAATTATGAAAATGTTGATAGTTTTAAAGGCTTTCATGTTAATATTTCCATGTTTTTTTGATTTATAACAATTACAAGTGTTTTTGCGACAACAAACACAAAAGTGATTTTTAGTTATGAGTATTTTTTTTTTTTTTTTGGAGAAACTTGGCCAACATAAAAGTTTTTATAATTTTTTTGTTTTTTTTTTGAAATATTCAACCACTTAGAAAGGGATTTGCCGGGCCAAACAATTAACAAAAATTATATAGTTAACAATCAAGAACAAGTAATTAAGTCAATAAATAATTCATAAATTTTTGTAAAAGAAAACATTTTCTTTTGAACTTTGAAACATTTGGCCGCTATATAGAACTGATCTAAGATGAACAGAACGACAACGAAAAGAAACAAAAAAATGTTGAAACAGAAACGGAAACGGAAACTACTGAACAATTTACAAACGAACGAAGTCTGTTTGTGTGGCTGGTGGTGGTGTGGAGTGGAGAGGACTTTCAATCCAGGGGGGAGTTTCAATAATAATTTGTATGTCTTGTGGCGGAATGTGTAAGGTGGGATGGGTGTGTCTTTTTTTTTTTGTGTAGTTCTTTTTGAGAGCGGGAAAGGAGATTTAAGTTTTGGTTTCTTTTTGTTTAAACAAAACAAGTTCTAAAAAGATGCACTAAAACACACTAATAGCATTTTATTGTTTTTGTTTTGTTGTTGGGTTTTTCTTTTGGTTTTTTTTTTTTGCAAAAATGTTCAACTAAATTTTTGTGTGTTTTGGGGGGGGAGTTTTGTTTGGTTTGTTTCTTAAACTTCTATAATTCTGACCTGCGATTGACCAAGTTATCACGATAAGGATCTCGGGGTTGACGTTTCATAATATCACTCTCGGCTTGCTCATAGGCAAGCGAAATGGCCGGTACCTTATTTTTGTGTGGATTGATTTTCAGTGTTTAGACGAGCGTTTGTTTTATGATTGTTTTTTTTTTGGATTTCAAGTGTTTTGAAATTGATTTTTGTTTGATTTTGTAATGATTTTTGTTTTCGTTAGAACAGAGAAGACAAGTAAGACAAGAGGTGCATTGTTTTGTTGATTGGTTGGTTTCGTTTTTTTTCGTTTTTTTAAGGGGGAAAAAGGAATATATGTAAAAGAATTTAAGAAAAAAAATTCATAAGAAAAAGAAGAACGATTAGATTGTTTGGTTTGCAAAAAGATTTAGACTCGTTTTACAACAGAATGCCAAAAGAAAGTTTTTTGTTTTGTTTTGTTTAAGTTTTTGGTAATTCTTTTCGATAAACAGAAAATGTTACAACTAATTTTAAAATGCGATTTTGGTTTTTGTTTTTCTCCTTTGTTTGTTTAAGAGTTATAAATGTGATAATGTTAATAAAAAGTAAATCTTAATTGTCTTAATAACACAAGAAAACTAATTTTCGTTCAATTCCAGTTGGTGTACACACAATAGTTTGTTTGTTGACTGATTGATGGTTTTGTTTTTTTTTTCTCATTCTAAACTAATTTTGTTGAAAAGTTCACATATGTTTTACATAACAATAATCTTAGAGAGTTTCTTTGTTTAAAAAGGTATAGTAAGAGTAAGTAGTAATAAGTTAAAAAAAAAATTCCCAAAAAAAATCATTTCTTTTTTTTAATAAATAAGTGATTTTTGTTATCGACAGAGAGAGAGAGAGGTACTAAAACGCAAAACAATTATATATTAGTAAAAAAAAAAAACAAGGAAACAACAAATAAAAGGAATTTATTGTTAAAGAAAAATGGAAATAAAATTGCAGTTGAGATCAATAACTACAAGAAATTAAACTTGCACAAGAAGAAATGGTCTGGTCAAGTGTAGAGGGTGAAAGGAGCGGCCGCCCACTAATGTAAAGAAAATAAAAAGCTCTCAATTAAGACAAAGACTCCGTATGGCTCAATTCAAAAAGGAAACGAAAGAAACAATTTTTTTCTTGTTTGTCTTAATTCACATTTAAATTACTTTACACAACAAACGGCCGCCGCCTCACCTAATTCCAGAGTTTCCATGCTGTGGGCATACGAACACCCATTCACATGTTAAGTTCAATGCGGGTTTGAGAGTTGTTGTCGTTGTTCATGTTTCATTGTGAGTGTTGTTGGTTTTCATTTCTTTTCAAATAGTTTGTTAGAGTAATTACGAATAGTAGTAGTAGTAGTAGTAGTAGATTATTCAAACATTCACTATATGTATACTTTGTAGTTTTGCTTTTCAATGGTTCTAATCTAAATATTTATAGTAATAGTTAAGGAGATAGCATTTGTCATAACCTACAAGATATACGTTTTAAAAGGTTAAACTCTACTAAAGGGAAATTGTTTTTTTTTTTTTTGTTCTATGTATGTCAGTATAACTCTATATATGTATATATACACACACACATACACACAACCATAGTTGGTCTTAAAATCTAGAGAATTGTACAATTTTTTTTTTTTGAGATTATTTGAGAATTGGATAACGGGAACAAAAAATTCAAATTTAATCGGAAAAGAAAAATAAATAAATCTAACTTAGGCAAATTTAAACGATCCCTTTTTGGGAAATGATAAAAAAAACAATCTAAAAGAAAACTTACCTTAAAATGCTTTGTTAAGATTTTAAGGAATTTGTTGAAGTGTAGCTGGGGGGGATTTCTTTTTGTAAAGGCCTAAAAGTATGCTTTAAAATATTACAGAATCCAAAATTCCAAATTGATCACATTTTGGGAAAATATAAAAAATTGGCAAAAGCTTAATAAAAAAAAAATGTTAAGTTCAGCCAGACGTCAAATGGTTTAAAAAATTCCGAAAAACACACGACTATTTGAAATTGATCACTTTTTGGGAAAATATAATAAATTGGCAAAGCTTAATAAACCGCTTAGAAAGCTGGTAAACATTTTAAGTTCAGACAGACGTCAAATGGTTAAATAAAATTCCGAAAAACACACGACCATTTCAAATTGATCACTTTTGGGAAAATATAATAAATTGACAAAAGCTTAATAAACCGCTTAGAAAGCTTGTAAACATTTTAAGTTCAGACAGACGTCAAATGGTTAAAAAAAATTCCGAAAAACACACGACCATTTCAAATTGATAACTTTTGGGAAAAATTAATAAATTGGCAAAAGCTGAATAAACCGCTTAGAAAGCTTGCAAAATTGTCAGTTCAGACAGACGTCAAATGGTTAAACAAAAATTCTGACAAATAATATGTAAAAATAAATTCGCCTTTCCTGTATTTGCACCAGCGATGTGGGCCAAGTACAGCGGGCTTATTGGTGTCTTGAGATGGAGGGAAACCTTCAGTGCTGGAAGTTGATTTGCCTCAAAGCCCATTGCAAGAACAAATAAAATCGGTTTCTCTATTTTTTGGCAACGATTTTCAAAAAAAAAAGTCTACGAATCAATGCTAAATTATCTTATTTAATGATTACAATTTGATGTCGTGTATTAAGGAAATCATTAGTGCCATCTGTTTAATTTTCAGATTTTGTAACTCTGCAAATCCTTGATTAATGAGAAATTTCCTGGATGCGATGAGGAGGCTTTCGGAGAAAGAAAAGCTCTACTGCGGGGCAGTGAGAGATAGCTCTAATCACAAAAAACAATGCCAATAATCTCACAAACAGATGGCGCTGAAGGGCGGAAAAGGTTGTTACTCACTTATTTCCCTTAAAATTCCAATTCAATTCAATTTTTGTAACATCAATTTCACCCAATTAGGCCAGGGATGCCAATAAATTGTTATTGAAAAAAAAGAGTCTACACTTCAACAAAAGACCTCATTTTCTTAGACGAAAAGAAAAACAAGTCCTAACCAAGATCGTTAGGACTAAATCAAAAAATTTCAAAATTAAAGAGAAAAGTTTGAGTAGAGTAGATATTTTTTTTTCTGTATATATGTTTATATAGGTATGTATAAGGAAATGTTATATATCATATAGGAAAATATATATATGTATAATTTGACGTTATAAAGAGAAAGAGATTTTGAGATGAAAAAAAATATATATATATATCAACGAGCATAAATATTGAGAAAGAGACAGAGATAGACAGAGAGAGAGAGAGGTGAAATTTGAATCGATAATGGTGGGTGGGGGGTTGGTGGCGGATTGGGTCTGGTGGTGGTTTTTTGAATTTCAGTTTTGTTTTTTGGGGTGGGGCTGGTGAAATTTAGGGCCTTAGCAGCGCATGTGGGTTTTGATTTTGAAGAAAAAAAAGGTTGTATTGATTTTTTGTAGAAATTACTAAAAAAAACAAATGACGTTATACATAATATATTATTAGTTATATATATGTTTATATATGGAGAGTACATCATATGGTGAAGATAGAAGAAGAAGAAGAAAAGTTCTAGCAAAAAAAAGTATTGGCTAATAATTATATAAAAAAAAGTAGTAGTAGTAGTAGATATTCATTGTAGTTTTTCTTTGTGTTTCTATTAGCATATTTTTCTTTTCTTTTTTTTCTGGTTTTTAAAGATTTCAACGTTAGGGGGGATATTCATTTTTTTCGGGGGGAAGGAGCAAGTTAAGAAAAAGTGGCAGACGAATAAATACAATTAAAAGCAAAAGAAAAGAAAAAAAAAATAATTTATAATAAAAAATATCTTTTAAAACGTCGTACAGTAGAAGGGATCCAGGCACGCTTATTGGCGAAGACCTACCAAATGACCTTCCCCGAAGAAGGCCCTCTGCAATGGATTGATATTATTTGATTGATTGTATTTTAGATCAAATAGACAATACGAAAGACCTTCCCCAAAGAAGGCTACACGGACTGAGTAAGTGGTTTGAAAAAAGCTCAGATTGTCATGTACAAATAAGGCTTGCCGGAATGATGTTTTCGGATAACCTTAGAAAAGGTTTAGAGCAGAGTGAGGAATAAATATTTAGAGGTCTTCGAAAAGATCTTCCGAAGATGGCTCCCGCGAATGAGTATGCTCACTATTTTTAGAAGTCCTTATGGAAGCTCTTTCAGTAGAAGGGATTGTCTAGAAGGGATCTTCTAAAAAAAAGCTCTCTGTATAGAGTAAAGCTTACTTTGTTAGGTGGAAATAAGTCTATCTGTAATGTTTTGGAAAGAGACCTTACCAAAGGTATTACAATAATGGGAGATAGACATGCTTGGAGTATCCCTCCAATAGATAATAGGAAGACCTGCTAAAAAACCTTTCCAAAGGAAGGTTCCCCGTCTTCAAAATGGCATTAACAAAGCTTACTTTGTCAGGTGCAAATAAGGCTATCGGCAATGATTATATAGAAGGTCTTAATTCATAATTCGAAGCTCTTACAAAAATACATTTCAGATTGTAATATAAAATGTGAAGGCCTTTCAATAGACCTTCTCGAAGAAGTTTAAGAATAGGAAGACATTAAGAATGAGTTTCCGTTGATCAGAAAGGTCTTTTAGAAGAGGTTTCATGGAAAGATCTTTTAGAAGAGGTTTCATGGGAAGACCTTCTAGAAGGACGAATAGGTTCCCATTGCTTCAGGTCCATAAATCGAACAGGTCTTTCTATGAGCTGAAAGTCTTCTAGATACGGTTCATGGGAATATCCTCTTGAAATGGTTTTCTAGAAAGGAGCCACCTGGAAGGGTCCGGGCTGGAAACACAGCCAAGAAATGGTCAGGACGTTTTTTTTTTTGTTATAAATATATTGGAAACAATTGAAAGTTAAATTAATTTGAAATAAGCTAAAAGTTTTCAAAATTATTACAAAATAAGCTACTTAAACAAAAAAAGATATTGAAGAGGTTCAAAGAGGTTGAAATACAATTGGCCTGATTTAGTTGAAGCTTTTTAAAATCAATAAACATACAAATTATAGGAAATTAAATCAGAAAAAAGGAGTTGAAAAGGCAACAGGAAAAACAGATTTCAAACTGATTTGTATATTTAAAAAAAATGGAAAACATTAAAAAAAGAAAAAGGTTTACAAATTATTCAAACTAAGCTAGTACAAAGTAATGGGAAAAAAGTATTTCATTGATATAAAAAAAGTTATTAGTTAGTTGAAGATTTATTATAATAAAATGTACTTTGCTTTTTAAGAAAAGTCGAAGAAAGGTGACTTGAGATTTTGCGTTTTTTTTTCTATTTAAAACAAATCAGTGGGAATATTGAAAATTTCGCATTTGTTTGTTTATGTTTTTTTTTAAAGGCTAGAAATAGTTTAAATACTCGGGTGGCAATTTCTGGGTATCAGACAGAAAAAATGGTGAACAAGTTTACTTAATTTTTGAGTGGTGTAAGTAGAGAAAGACAGACAGAGAGAGAGAATAAAATGGGTGTCTTCACATAATTGAAGCCATACTTTAAAAAGATTTTGCTGGTTTGCTTTTGAAACTGTACGCAGTAGAGATAACAGGCCGAGACAAATGTGAGAGAAATCAAAACAAAAATTAGAGCTCTGCTGGTTTAAGTTATGAGTTAACTTTTAACTTTTGGTTGGTTGGTTGGTTTTAGGTTTGTTAAGAAAAAAAAAAATACTGTTTTCTTGAGCTGTTTGTTGTAATAATGATGACACAAAGAAAAACTTTACCTTTCGTTGACCAGTTTATCGCAAAATGGATTCCTGGGCTGACGTTTCATAATATCTGATTCAGCTTCTTCATAGGCTAGGGAAATGGCGGGCACCTAGTTTGGGTTTGGGTTCGATTCGATACGATTTTTTTTTACAATACACAACACAATGTAGGTTACGAACGACGAAGTTAGACGCAGGGTTTGTGTTTGATGGGGGGAGGTTTAGCAAGTTACGAGGGGGGGAGGAGGAGGATGAGGTTTCAACAAGTTTTGTGTGTTGCAAGTGGTTGATGTAGTGGTAGTGATAGCAGTAGTAGTGGTATGTTTGTTTGTTTTTCGGTTGGAGATCCGCAAAAAGGTTGGGTTTTTTTTTGTTTTGTACACAAAAATCATATTCGTAACACAACAGAAGAAATCGAAAGGGAAAATGTATAAAAAAAAAGTAAAGGAAAAACATTATTGTTAATGATTATAAACGATTACTGGTTTGCTTGTTCGCTTCTTCTTACAGAGCAAATGAAAGAAAGACAAAGGAAAAAAAATAGAAACAACACAAGATCTTACAACAGTGGCTGTCGACGACAAATGCCATTGAATAGCCCTAGTCTAGCCTTAATATGGATTAGAAATTAGAAAAATCCAGTGGCGCTGTATACTTAATATTCACAATAACTTAAACGAACTTAGCTTTAAAACTATGTCTATATATAGATATGTGTATGGATATTGCATATAGTCCTTAGCTTAAAGTATATGTGCATTTGAATTTTGTACAATTTCCTGGGGAAGTTTTTGTTATTTTCAAAATATACACATTTAGGTAATTTGAGGCCAATTTGTCGGTGTTTTTTTTTCTCTTCTTGTTTGGCTTTACTTTGTGTGTATTTCCATTTCAAAATCGTAATATTTGGCAAATACTCGAAACGGAAAATGTAATGTAATGAAGCAATTGTTTGTGTGAACAATAGTTTTTTTTTTTTTTTTTTTTTGGTTATGAATATAAATAATTTTGCATAAGCTACCAAAAAATAATAAGAATGCAATGAGCAAACCACATCAGCTCAATAGAACGACAAGATGTAGAAAGTTGGGGGGAAAACAAAAACAAACGCAAAAGAATTAAAAATCCCTCCAAAAAAAAAAAAATGTTTTTAAATCCGCAGAAAATCTTTTTTAAATCCAGCAAATGAAAAAAAAAAGTTAAACCTTAGAAACCTGAATAATGAAAACATGAATAAACCTTGTAAAATTTGACAAAAAGATGGCCTCACATTTTATAAAACTTGTAAAATTTTAAAAAGATGGCCTCGCATTTAAAAAAAAAATTGAAAAAGATGGCCTCACATTTAAAAAAAACCTTGTAAAATTTGACAAAGATCGCCTTGCACTTTTATAAAGCTTAGTTTCTAATTTTCTGGAAGTTCTAAAAGAAGATCTGGAGAGTGTAAGAAATATTGCTGGTTTTAAGGAGGCCCTGATTGATAATGACACGATCAAAGGCATCGTCACCAGAAAGTCTGCTCTAAAAACTCTCACTGGAATGAGTAAAGCTTTTTCATGGGCAAGTAAGGCCTTACATTTCGAATGGAGAAATAAATCAATCGAATCAAGAGATAACTCCATCGAATGGAGACAAACAGAAGATCTGTCAATGGATAGTGGAATGATAGGTTGTCTACTTGTTTTAAGGTCTGTTCTAAAAAATCTCACTGAGTAAAGTTTACTTTTTCATGGGCAAGTAAGCCTATCTGTAATGTTTCGTTATAAGACCTTTAGAAAAGGCCTTACAATAGAGTACATTTCGAATGGAGAAATAAATCAATTGAATCAATCGAGATACCTCCATCGAATGGAGACAAAAAACCTTAGAATGGAGAAATAAATCCATCGAATGGAGACAAAAATCCTTAGAATGGAGAGAGAAATCATTAAAGTAAATGTATAATTGAATCGAATGAAGACAAAAATCCTTTAGAATGGACAGATAAATCCTTTAGAATGGAGAGAGAGAAATCTTTAAAGTAAATGCATAATTGAACGACTGAGACAATGTCCCACACTTGTGGCTTTTGGTTGCAAGACATATTTCCTATAAAACGACTTTGGTCGCAATAGAAAATTCGTTACCAAACTTTCAATGGAAATACTTCACTTACTTGTTTCCCTTAACATGCCATGAAGGAACAGACGGGGAACTTCTCTCCATATAATTTTTATACTCACAGAAATACATGCATTTAAAAACAAAGACAATTTCTACAGGATTTCCTTAGCTGGCTTTGCATTGAGTTACGATTTTTTTTCGGAACTGTATACAAGGAATTTCATGTTTCATGTGCTTGAGACAATGTTCTTCACCAGTGGCTGCAACACCTACATGATTCGGAGCCTTAATTTCCGTAGACCACTTTCAGTTTGAGTTTCAAACTAACTCTGTAAACGATTTTAAAATCGATTTCGTTATTCTTCTTGTAATGTGAATTCACAAAATGAGGAAATCATTTCAATTCAAAAAAAAATACATTTATTTTATTTTGTATACCAAGTCTCAAAGTATGGCGAACATATGGAAAAATTCCACTCATATGGAAGTTGTTGAAAAGGTAGCTTTGCAATCATGGCTATTTTAATGTCGTCGCCCAACGAACTAAACTGGCTAAGTTCCACAGTTTGATGCATATGGCCCATTCGCTTTTATCGGCCATTAGGCTTTCAATTATCAGTTAACCCTGTCTTTTAAAGTAACTAAATCCCACTTCAAATCAAATTATAAAGTTAGCATTGAACGAATAACAACAAAACTCAGAAATTATGACACAAGTAGAGTATAGAAAATCTCACTAAAAAAAAAGTACTAATGTTAAAAATACACACACAAGTTTTTAGATGTCACAATAAAAGGGGGGGAAAAAAGAACATTTAAAATATTTGTATTTTTTTCCATTTTCTCTTTACGTACCAATTTTGTTAATAAAGTGCAAATTACTTACAACTTATACACATAGGTATAAAATGAAAATGATTTATATATATATATATAGATGTATACATATATCATAAGGTGATGTCAAAGAACAACAGAAGAAAAAAAAACACAAACGAAAGAAAAAAGAATTGGTTATGTGCAAATATGAAATTACGATTTACGATGAGTATTAAAAAGAGGACAACGACGACGACGACGATGATGATGATAATGATGACAATGACAATGAAGATTTTTATATAATGAACCATGGAAAGAATGAAAATAGTGGCGCACTTAAAAATTAGTAGAGTAGAGTAGAAAAAACCCACAACATCGAAATTAGTACAGAACAAAAATAATGTAATGAAAAAAATAACAGAAAAAACGTTAATGATGATTTTACAACAGCAAGGATTAACTGGGTGACCACCAGGTCGGGGGGGTTAATAGAACAAAATGTGTACAAAACCCAGATTAAAGGGGGAACGAAAAGTGTTATTAAAATTATATGTATAACGTTCGGGACGACATTCTTCCAGTTAGGTGTTACGACATGTTAGAAGAAAAACGTGTAGCTTTGCTTGTAGAATGTTTTTACACACATGAAGATAGAGAGTTAAAGAGTTAAGGTGTCAACACAACATCGATCGAGTTTATG
The DNA here is from genome assembly GCA_958296145.1 of Hydrotaea cyrtoneurina. Classification (NCBI taxonomy): domain Eukaryota; kingdom Metazoa; phylum Arthropoda; class Insecta; order Diptera; family Muscidae; genus Hydrotaea; species Hydrotaea cyrtoneurina. The sequence continues at coordinate 101,582,611 of OY282512.1, forward strand.
TGATTACATATAGAGAGATGTACATATGTATATAATCCAGCCATTTGGTTTTGTCGTTTCAAGTCCTCCTTGCCAAGCAGGGCGAATGTTGAAATTCGTTTTTAGTATATGAACACCGTTGTTCATTTCTTTTAAGTTAGTTATGTTGAAAGGGGTTTGGGGGGGGTTAGAGTTAACATAGAAACAAACAAAACAAAAAAAAAATGTATAGGCACCTGGAGTTGACCAATTTATCGTTGAATGGATCACGTGGTGGACGCTTCATGATATCGGCCTCAGCAGCTTCGTAAGCCAAAGAAATAGCAGGAACCTAAAGTAAGGTGTTTTTTGTTTGGATTAAAACAACGTTCGTAGATTTAGAAGACACGCCAGCACGCACACACACACACAACATTCCATTGGCAACAATGTGTGTGTGGGTGTTGGAGTGCATGAGTGTGTTTTAAAATTAAATAAATAAAAATAAAAAAAAATGTGGCCAAAAACGCGAAATAATGGGGGTTTTCGTTTTTTGAAGTAACACAAGTACCACAAAATTTCACATAGGCACACATTTTGGTTGTGGCAGTAGAAGACCAGTAGGTGGCAGAGGTAGTTTGGCACACGTAGTATGTAGTAGTACAAGTAGGAGAAGTAGAATTACAGTAGAATAACAAAGTAAATAACTATGAGTAAATTTATAAGAATTGAAACAAAAACATGATTTAAATTAAACATAAACATAAAAAAGAAACTAAAACTGAAACTGAAAATCATATCTAGGTAAAATGATCAAAATACAATATCTAGCGTTGGCTGGAATGGCCAAGACTTAAAACTAGCTTAAGGCACCGTTCAATAACACGAGAGTACTAGTCCAGATCCAACATCGTTGTTTAGCTTAAGGATGGCGGCGCACTGTAGTATGGCTACGCTAGCTCCATGGGATGGCATGAACTAAATGTTCAATGCGCTCATATGTAAATACCTTTGATTGACCAGATTATCAATGTCCGAGTTACGGGGTCGTCTCTTCATGATGTCCGCCTCCGGTCCTTCGTAGGCCAGTGAAATGGCTGGTATCTTCAGAGTGTTTGGATTTCGCCGGAATTATTTTTAGAAATTTGATTTTATCTTTTATAACAATATTTCTTATCTTTGGTTTGATTTCGATTAGATTCTAATATAACAATCGTTCACAATAAAATTCAAATTTATGTATGGCATTAATCTAATTTTATCTCTACTAGCAGCAGCAGCAGCAGTAGTACGAGCATTCTCAATTTGATATTAACAAATACAACATTATTATTGAGTTCTTATTCTTAAAAAATACAAAATCTTTTCATACACATTAAAGTAGAGTAGCCAAAATAGAGCAACAACAGATAATAAAGAGTTGTACTTACCATGTCAGTGCCCAAATCGATGCAGAGAATGGTGACGGTGCCCAAAGGCAGGGGTACATCGCACAAGATGAAGGCCAAGAAGGGTGAGATTTCCGGAATGTTAGAGGTCAAAGTGTAGGCAATAGATTTTTTCAAGTTATCGAAAATCAAGCGACCCTCTTCAACACCAGTGACAATGGAGGCAAAGTTATCGTCCAACAAGATCATGTCAGCAGCCTGTAACAGAACACATGAGTCATTTGATTCTATCATTTCACTCAAATCATTGGCACTCACCTGTTTGGAGACATCGGAACCGGCGATACCCATAGCAACACCAATATCAGCCTTTTTCAAGGCGGGGGAATCATTGACACCGTCACCGGTGACAGCGACAATAGCACCCATGCGTTGGCAACCCTCAACAATAATCAATTTCTGTTGAGGCGAGGTACGGGCAAATACAATTTCGGTATGATAACGCAGAATTTCATCCAACTGATCGGAACTAACGTCACGGAGTTCGGCGCCATGTACAACAGCAGCTTTCGCTTCACGTGGATTAACTTCCGAGACAGGGATATTCAAACGTTGGGCAATGTCCTCGATGGTTTCATTGCCCTCGGAGATGATGCCGACAGACTTGGCGATGGCCTTAGCAGTAATGGGATGATCACCAGTAACCATGATAACCTTAATACCGGCCGAGCGGCACTTGGCAACGGCATCGGGTACAGCGGCACGTGGGGGATCAATCATGGACATTAGGCCAACGAAACGCAAGTTGTCAATGGGGAAATTCACGTCGTCAACATTGAATTTATAGCCGGTGGGGTATTTGTCGGAGGGCAGCATAAAATCACAGAAACCCAACACACGTTCACCCAAGCCTCCCAATTCCATGTAGGCATTGTTGAATGCTTCCTTCATCTCTTCGTCCAATACCTTTTCTTTGCCGTTGATGAAGATGGTGGAGCAACGCTCCAAGATACGTTCGGGGGCACCCTTCATGACGAGCAGATAACGTGGATCGGAGGGATCTTCAGTTTCGTGAATTGAGACCTGATACTTGTTGGTGGAGTTGAATGGCAGTTCAGAGATTTTCTTATTACGCTTGCGGATATTCATGACGTCGCCAAGAGCCAATTCCATACATTTCAACAGGGCAGCTTCCGAGGCATCACCGCTGACTTCCTTCTTCAGAATTGGAACACCTTCTTGGCCGCCTTTGAATTCAGCACGGTTGCAGAGAGTGGCAATGCGAGAGAGCGCCTTGAATCCAGGGCTAGTTCTATCGTATTGGACACCCGACTGATCTTCTGTAGTATCGGCCTCAATGATCTGGTTGTCGAACCACATATGAGCGACAGTCATACGATTCTGGGTCAATGTACCGGTCTTATCCGAACAGATGGTCGAGGTGGAGCCCAATGTTTCTACAGCTTCCAAATTCTTCACCAAACAATTCTTTGATGCCATACGCTTGGCCGTCAATGTCAAGCAGACAGTTACGGTAGCCAAAAGACCTTCAGGTACGTTAGCGACAATAATACCAATCAGGAAAATAACGGCATCCAACCAATGGTAACCCAAAATGAAGGCAATGACGAAGAATGTCACGCCCAAGAACACAGCGACACCGGTAATCAAATGAATGAAATGATGAATTTCCTTAGCAATGGGAGTTTCACCAGTATCGAGACCGGAGGCCAAACCGGCAATACGGCCCATCACGGTGTGATCACCACAGCTGATGACGACACCCTTGGCGGTACCTTCGACGGCATTGGTAGAGAAGAAAGCCAAATTCTTTGTTTCCAAGGGATTTTCATGGGTAAATTCGGGACCACGAGACTGGGGCTCAGATTCACCAGTCAACGATGAATTGTCGACCTTAAAGGAGCGAGCCTCAATAATGCGAATATCAGCTGGGATACGATCGCCGAATTTCACTTCGACAACATCGCCCAAGACTAAATCTTCGGCACGGAGAGTCAATTTCTCACCCTCGCGGATAACAGTGGCAAACTGAGGAACCATGTTTTTGAAAGATTCCATAATTTTTGAACTTTTTGATTCCTGCAAAAGCCAGATAAAGCGTAATTAGCATTGTCTCTTCGATTGCTCACATTGTTCAGAACTCACCTGATAGTATGAGAAAATACCGGTAACTATAACTACAGCAGAAAGTACGATACCCAAATATAAATTATCATCGGATGGCTCTTCACTGGTACTAGCCTGAATGGAGTAGGCAACAAAACATAAAATAGCACCAATCCACAGCAACATAGCGAAACCACCGAACAAGTTCTTGCAGAACTTTACCCATTCGGGTGTTTGTTTGGGTGGTGTGAGAGCATTTGGGCCATCACGTTCTAAATTTTCCTTAGCCTTGGCGTGACTTAGACCCTGGAGGAGACAAATAAAAAAACAATTGATTAGTAATAGTAATGCAAAGCAGAGAAATATCATGGCGAATAAACGGTCAGTAGAATAAGTCTGGGTGGATTTTAAATGCTGTTAAGATCTAAACCAGACTTATTAAATTGTCGTCTATCCAAGCCATTTCATGGCATATACTTACATTTTCAGGATGTGTTAGAAAGCGCTGATAGAGGTCTTCAGGAGAGATTTTATGATAATCGATGTCTAACTCCTGTTTGAGATCATCTAAATTTTCCTTTTTCGAAAGTTTAGCAGGCATTTTGCGTCTTGACTATAGAAATTGGAAAGGTGGACAAGAAGAAGACATTAGACAAAAATTCAAATAAAGTCAATTTGAAATGATAAAGAATACAAGTAGAGAGAATACAGATTCCAAGCAAAAGATGTTGTACCAGCTGAAACCTTTACCGATTTATTTCATGCCATTTAAGTGTGAAGAGAGAAATTATTGGTGCTTCCTTTAAAAATCGCTTTACGCGTAATATCAGTTTATATAGATAATATAGTTTGTTATAGGGTAGAGGGGGAGAGAGGGAGAGAGAGTGAAAAGCAATTACCATCATACCAGTATTATTATTTTTACGATTTTTTCTTGTACCACAGAGATTTCTCCAGAAAAAAAAAATATAGAAAAAGGTTTGTTAATTTTTTAAATCTAAAATACTTGACTGATGTCACCATCACTGTGTGTTGTATGCTGCCCACACCAAGAAACACACACTTACCACATCCCATCATACCGTTCGTTCCATTAATAACTAATAATTATTCCAAATAATTAGTAAATTTTAGAAATAAATGCATGCTAATTAGTAAAACAAAATGGATGAATGTTAAATTTTAAATGCAAACTAAAGTCACAACGATAGTTTGGAGGGTGAACTAAACACAAAAGCAACAACAACAACAACAAACCAAAAAACAAATAACAAATACGTGTTGGTCGTGAGAATATTTCAAAATTCGTTTCGATTCGGTTTTTGTTATTTTGTGTAATAAAAAAAATTGAGAAAAAAAACACAAGTAAACAAGAAAAAAAATTGTCACGTTTAGCGGCAACAGAAAGAACATAAAAAAAAACGTAGACAAAAAACGCCAAATCAATCATACGAAAGAAAAAAGAAAATACTGTTTTCTACAAAACCCCTCTCTATCGTCGTTTGTAGTTTTAAATTTAGAATTTAGGTGAAACATTTATCTTTTTTATTCGTCAAAAGATCAACATTGTTTTGTTTTATGTTTGTTATTTATAAAATGCCCCCTCGTTTGAATGGATTTGTTTGATTTGTATTTTTTCACAACGACGTCATTGATTCAAAATAAAATTGGCGATTTTTATCGCCCTCCTTTTGTGTGGGTTTACGGCCACACAATTCAAATGATGCGAAAACGAATACGATTTTTTTTTTAATTTTTTTTTCAAAGAAAATTTTTTGAAATTTCCAAATTGGCTTCATGAATTGGCGTTTTTTTTTTTTTTTGGGAAATGACAAACATTGTCAAGCAAAAGTGGACTTCAGGTGAAGCAAAACCCACATTTCTTACAATGAAAATATTGTATTTGTATTTATTTGAGTTCATAATTTTGAAAAAGCGAAAATGCAAAATCACACTCTTCTTGTTATTACGTGATTATTTTATATTCACATACAAATTTTGCAGAAATTTCTCTTAACCGTTTTAAATCTTAAATTTGGATTTTTTGGCAACATTTTCAATTTTTTTATGGCGATGACAAAAAGCGAATGACCGGCCTTCGAGGGAACAGAGAATTCCGTGAGAAATAAGTTAATTTTTTTCCCATGACATGAGATGATTATTTACTCTAATCAAGATTCAAGAATTGGGCTTTGATTCTAATAAGACAGAAGAAAACAAATTACAGGGTTACGGCCAAAGACCATACAGAGGGGGGCAGAAGTCGTTTTTGCTGAATATTTCCAAGAGGGTATTTAAACAGTATTTGTTTTTTTTTTTTTAAAAAAACACATTATTTGCTTTGAGAAACCTTTCAAATATTGCCATGCCAATTAGTGACATCTGGAGTGTGCTTTCGAACTAAGGCATCAGAAAACGACTTGCGACGTCGGCCCTCTGTATGGTCGTTGGTTTCGGCTTTAAGGGAACAGAAATTTCCGGAGGAAACAAATTCTCCATCTGTTCGGGGATAGGGAGTGATTATTTAATTAAAAAAATGTCAATAACTGAACTAAATTACAGCAAAATTTGTTTTTTTTTTCAATTAGTTGTTTATTTGATAGTATTTTCTTTTTTTTAGAATTCATTTTATTTTTTTTCAATTAATTGTGAATTTTGCTAGTTTTTTCTTTTGTTTTAGTTCTAATTTTTGACCAATTTTAGGATCTTTCTCGAATTTTATTTGATTTCCAATTAATTTGTTAATTTCTCTAGATCTGAAGAAGGATTTAGGCTTTGGGCCAGAGGTCACTTGGGGTTTATCCCGCCAAAAACTAATAAAATCTGGCTCGGATTAGAACGCATCTGAACAAAAATGTTCTGTGCCTTGGAAAGTTTATTTTTGTTTACTGCCTTTAAGGTTAGAAAAGCAGGCTTTATTTTTAAGGGGCCGAAAAAAAAGAATTTTTATTTTAAAAATGTTGACACATCAATTTTGGTCTCATAATTTAATTTAGCCATTTTTCTAGTAAAATAATTAATATCAGGTAATGCCTATAAGAAAACTATTTACAGTTGACATTATAGTTTTCAAAGGGTTCTCCATTATCTTGAAACACTGTCCACTGACTTTTTTTAATAATATCGCTTGGGGTTTTTCTCTGAATTGCGCCAAGCATTGAATGGATTTTCCATAATTATTAAAAATCATATGCTGGTTTCTGTAACTAAACAACCGAAATGATTCATGATCTATAAATCTCGACGCCTTCATAAATAATCAACTCATACAGAATGTTATAAATCTCACTATCGTTAACGATGGATGGACGTGGGTGGGTGGGGGGGGTGGTTGATTTATAAAAACCGTATTTTTTTACATTACACCGCAAATGTAATAAATACAGTCATACGCAAATAATGAAATATTCAAAACCAAAACCGCATGCATGTGTTAAAAATGGAATAGACGAAAAATAAATAGAAACATACAGTGGAACTTCCATAAAATGAACACAAATTGTAAAGAAAACATCCGAAAACACACTCCCTTAGGATAGTTACTTTTTTGGATTTATGAAAGTTCCACTGTATATGAAATAAAGAATAAATACTGAAAACTCAATATTTGTACAGAACTGAATGAAAATTGCATAAATGGAAATAGAAAAGCAAAAACACAAACAAAACGAAAAATAGTATTTTACAAATACAGATGTCGGGGTCTGCTCGAATAGATGCTATATAATGTGTGTTATATACATGAATTAAAAATACATATGTACATAAATGTAAATGTTAAAGATGTAAGAAACAAAACAAAGAACACAAATAAAATGAAATGAAATGGAAATTATAGAGATATGACAAAAACAAACAAAAATATTTACCTTGTGATGACCATCGGCTGTAAGATTGTCGTCATCGGTCGGTACAACCGTTGCGACCCGATAAGAGTCGGCTCTCCCATGCTATTGATATGATTATGTGTATATATATATATATTTCGATATATAAATATATATGGTTTTTTGTTTTCACATAATTATGATATAGAATCATGATCAATAACATGAAGAAGAACAACGAACGGACGGCACAGAAATGTTAAAAACAAAACGCAAACGTAACAAATGCAAAATGGACGAGCGGGCGAGCGATCGCGGTGGGCAAGCATTCAAACGAATTGATCACATAATAATAAAACGGGGGGGGGAAAATGACGGGCGGAGAGGATAAATGGTAATGAAACGAGAGAAAGAAAAAAACACAATAAATAAATTATAACAAATTATTAAAAACTAATATGAAATGAAAAAACAAAATAAATGATCTTTAAATTATGTAATAAAATGTTCATACACATATGTAATAAATAACTAATACAAAAAATACTTAAACAATAGAAATAAAATGCATACGATCGAAATAATTTGTAGTTAAAGGAATTTCTATTTCATACAATTTTAATTTCATGTTTTCATCACAAAATGTAACACACAAAAGTCTTTTCTGATAATATTCCATAAATAGTGGTTTTTGTAAAGCCGTTATTTTTTTAAAAAAATGTATGTGTTTATACCAAAAATATACAGACTAGTTATTTTCTTCTACAAATTTCATTTTTTTTTTAAAAAATACTGGTTTTAAAAAACAGTGTTAGAGTTTAGTCGTTTTTTTTAATTGGTGTGAGTTTCGAATATCTCTTTCGAAGACCTGAATTTGGTGTATGCATTTCTTTAAATTTTTCTGAGTTTACAATTAATCCAATAAAATGTATTTTTTTTTAAAAAAATTCCGGACTTCGATTCTAAATTTAATATAATTGAAAAAGGTCGATGCAAAATACTGAACATTAAAGTCATGTACTTTTTCTTTAAAAATATTTTCTTTTGTAAATATTTTCAGAAATCCAGCATTGACATTGTTATAGAATAACGTTTTTTTTTTTTAAATAACGGTTTTCAAAAACCAGTATTTTGGAAAAAACACACACAAAATTAAACGAAATTTGTAGAAGAAAATAACTCTAAATTGGTGGAAAAAAACATTTAAAAAAAAAATAACGGCTTTACAAAAACCAGTATTTTGTAAAAAAAAATACACAAAATTAAATGAAATTTGTAGAAGAAAATAGCTTTAAATTGGAGGAAAAAAACATTTAAAAAAAAAAATAACGGCTTTACAAAAACCACTATTTGTAGAAAATATAACTTTACCATTTAGGGAAATTTCTAGAAGAAAATAACTAGTCTGTATATTTTTGGTACAAACAAAATTTTTTTTTAAAAAAAAACGGCTTTACAAAAACCACTATTTGTTGAAAATATAACTTTTATGGAATATTATCAGAAAAACATTTTGAATGTTTCAGTTTGTGATGAAAACATGTAAGAAATATTTTTGCAAATAAATAATGGTTTCATAAAAACCAGTATTTTCCAAGTTGTTTCGAAATAATTATATTTGTGACTGAATAAAATGTAAAAAAAGGTTCTTTGACAAAAAATACAGGTTTCATAAAACCTAGTATTTTTTGTAAAAGCATAACTTTTTGGACATATTCTTTAGGGGGAAAAATAAGAAGCCAGTAAATTTCTAAAACAATAAAAGTAAGAATTTTTGTTTGGTGATATTTTCGGAAATCCAATCCCCGAAAGAGCCCCAAACCAGTTGTGATTTCAATTATAACGATTAAAAAATGTAATTCATACAGTTTTGTCAAAGACCATAGGGCGGACGTACCAAGTCGTTTGTTGAACATTTCCAAGAGAGTATTTAAACAGTAATTATTTTAAAAAAGTATTTGTTTAAAAAACAATACATTATTTGCTTTGAAAACCTTTCAAATATTGCCATGTCAGTTACAGACATCTAGAGAGTGTAGCCGAATTAATGTGTGAAAAAAACAACCTGGGACGTCTGCCCTCTCTATGGTCTTTGGCAAAACTGTATGAATTAAATTTGTTTTATCCTTATAATTGAAATCACAGCTTGTTTGGGGCTCTTTCTTGTTTGGGTTTTTGGTTTTGTTTCTGTGAATATGAATTGTACAGTTTACTTTAAATTTTTTTTCGCATAGAATTAATAAAACGTTCTATCCACAATTCTAAATATGACCGACCGCACCCAAAATATTCCAATTCATTTGTCGTCCTTATTTATGTAACATAGTTTACACATTAGTCATGATATTTTGTTTTCCTATCTTTGGCGGTATGTATCCAAAAAAACAAAAAACACATACCCAATTTTCATGTAATTTCCCCTCCACCAACTAAATTTCCATATCAAACGGATATCAGAACAGCAAGAAACGCCCTTCCTTTGCACAGACAGCAAACACTCCCTCCCCTCCCATTTGTCCTTTTTTTTCACCCCCCAAATGAAATGAAAGAAATGGAAAAAAATCTATTTCAATTCAATGCCTTTTGGAGGTCCCATGCCGCTGCCAAAGGATATGAATCATCGATGTTATAAAAGAGAGATAAAGGTTTTGTTTTTCCATGCCAAGTGTTTTAATGGCCCTAAGGGTTTGTTCTGTTTGAGGTTGAAAGTCTATTTTATCGTATTATTTGGTTTGTTCGTTTACAAGAACAGAATGAGGTCAAAGCAATGGAGGGACTCAAAAAACTCCATGGATACAGAATTCACTTTGTGGGTGAGGGTATTTGTGATTGGGGAGTAAACAATTTGATTAGGCCTTGGCTTTCTTTGACGCATGAGCTGTGCTACGTTAAAGAAATAACCAAGAGGGGGGAGTTGTTGGCCATAAAATGTACACTACAGCGAGCCTGTGATTTGGTTTCTGATGGCTATGACCCACAAATGTGGGCTATGACATAATAACAATTGGAGGAGTAAATTAAATGTTGTTCTTATTTCTTTTTAATGGAAAATAACACTGGAGCCTTTTCTGCAATATAGTTCTACTATTCAGAGTTAATTTAGAATTTAAAATGATTATGTTTGTTAAGGCGATTTTCAGCCGAAGATACAAGCTTTCCGGAAAGCTTTAGAACATATTTCTACGATTTCATTTAGGTTTATTAACAGGTCATCGAAACAAAAGAACAAGTTTCCGGAAATAACCAGATTTCATAACTTTCCCTCTCACTCCTTGAGTTTTTCCAATATCATTGAAGTGAAGTGCATATGAAATATGGCAGGCGGCTTTCGGTTTCTATCATTAATCACTATTTTTTTTTTCCGGACAACATTTCGAAATCGACTATCTCTCCCTAGAAAATAAATATTTATAAATGTCATTGAGAGACAACGACGAAGCAGACAAAACAAAACACAAAATAAAACAAACATACTGACGTATTAAGTTCCATAATTACTGCAATCATTTATCACAATATAAGTTCTTGGAATTATATTAATTATATATGTACATGTACAGAATATCGAAATTTAATATGAGATATTTGTATACATATATGTCTCATATGTATGACTCAATTTGGCGATTTAAGAAACTGATAAACTGAGTGATAAAAATGCGCATACGCACCAACAATAGATCATTGGCAGTAATCGCATTTGAAATGTGTTCGAATTCCACAATGAAATTAAAACATTCCAAGGCAATGTGTGTTAGAACTTAGAACTTTCAGAGATTTTGAATACTTTATAATCTTTAATTCACAACCTTAATCTATAAATAGAATGGCAAAATAGTAGTAACGAGTAGAAAGCAAAGCATCAGCTGTTAATTGATGTTAATCACAATATCAGCTGCTAATCACAATAGTCCGAGATGAATTTCCGCGGACTAGCAGACAACTAGCTGATTGTTTAAATTTCATATTATCAATAATTGTCGTCATAATGTCATTGTCTTTCGGAAAAGAAAAAAACGTGATCAGCTGACTGTTCGAACAGCTGTTTGTCTTTGTCAAATTGGTTGCTGCTTCATCAATTTGCCTAAGTCATACAATATTGCTTGCGGTTGCCTTCACACGTAATGCCGTCATTGCCAATTGAATGACGTCAAAGAACTGTCAACATTTGTAGTATTTATTTGCGCAGAATTTTTATTTTTATTTTTTTTTTATAAAAAAAAATTGTCTTTTTTTTTGATGATTTTTCTATTTTTATATTTTGTGTTTGAACAAAATAAAAACCTATAAATTTTGTAGGTTGCCAAAACAAATGAAACGGCACTTTCCGATGACATTCGAAGGCAAAAACAAAAGCAAACAGAAACAGAAAAAAAACGTATAGTTTCCAATTAATGTTCATAACTAGACAAACAAAAGAAAAATGAGTAGGTGGCAAATGGATGGGGTAATTGAGATTTCTGTACACGTTTTTAGTGGGGGGGCATTAAAAGATTTTCTTCAATTGCAGACATTTCTAGTATTTATATGGAATTTTCCTAAGCAGTTGTAAATAAATTTTAATAAGTTCAAGAAATGTGCAGAAATTGCCATCTGTCAAATGGTAAATGATAAAACATAATGTTTGGAAGAAATTTGGCGATATATGAATCATTCGTTGAAGATGGAATTTTTGGCCCATTTATATATTTTCTGTTATAAAATAAAAAAAAAAACATTATCAAAGGCTAGAGAGTGATTAGAAAAATGTTAAAGACTTTCTAGCAGATTGGAAAGAGGATTTCACAGTGATTCTAAAAACCCCAGACGGTTGTGGAGAGCTAATCGGGCACATGAATACATATAAGATTTACCATAACCCAGGAGTATTGTAGAGAGCTGAGGAGCAGATCGGGCACATCTAGGGATAACAAAAACACGAAGAATTCTAGAAACTTTAGATAGTTTACAATTGCACTCAGTGAGTATTACCAAAGTCAAAGTGACAGTTAATTCCAATTCAGTGTTCAGAAAGAATGTGCGGGTATTTTTTGTTTTGTTACCTTTTCACAGTATTTTTTCATTATTGTCTGTTCCACCCCCCTAAATGGCAATGACATTTTAGCCCCATAATAAATTTTAACCAAATTGTTGGTTTGTTTTTCCATTTAGGGTGGATTTGGCGGGTGAATGCTAAGGGAAATAGTCTGGTATGGTCTTTATCTATGACAACGTCAAGGTGCGCGTAATGACTCTAATTGTAGATTGAACGGTAGCGTGAGTACGAATGGCAAAACTAACAAAGTAAAAAAAAAAAACTACAATACCCAAGTAAGCCAAAGTAAAATATTTACCAAAAAACTTAACAGTACAGTTGCCATAGTATGACAGACAGAATCAAATACCAGACTAATTAATGGGCAACTGATGAGCGGTACTCGATAAAAAAAATACTTGTACAAATACAAACTTGTTTGCCACTGGCTTTAAACTTGATTAAACTAAAAAATACGAAGTTTTGGCTTTCATTTAAGCCATAGAAAACGTTTCTAGGTCTCAATTTTCACAGTTTAACAATCGAAAACGAAAAGAGTCAACATTTGTATTTCATTTATGAAAAATAAATTGGCTATACAAATTTTTTTTTTAAACCTTACAAAATGTTTCTTTTCTTTGGGATTCACATTTTTCACTTCAAATTACTTATCAACCAAAGCCCACAAAAAATGTGTAAATTGCAAGGCGATTTTTCGACAAATTATTTCAGAAACGTCTGGTTTAATATACGTAGTCTCCTTAAAGATCAGACTGTTGGCTTTTATTTAAGCCATATAACACGTTTCTATGATTTGGTTTTCATATTTTACAAACCCAAAAAGAAAAAGTGCTAAATTTTTTTGTGCGGTTTTGCGAAGAAAAATGTATTGCAAAAATTGAACCTGGTGTCCAAAAGTCCTTAATAGATATCAATCGTAAAGATCAGATTATAGATTAAAAGATAAAGTTTTAAACTTTCATTTAAGCTATATATCAGGCTTCTAGGTCTTTGCATTGATTTTTAGGAGGTCAACAAAAAAGTGCTTAATTGATTTTTTTGGTGAAGTTTCGATTTAGTGCAAAAAATCTCCGTAACTCTTATACCTTAATACAGAATGATTTTGTTGTTTATTTGCTTTAAAGCTTAAGATTTAAACTTTCATTTAAGCTATATATCAGGCTTCTGGGACTTTGCTTTGATTTTTAAGAGGTAAGCAAAAAAAGTGCTAAATTGATTTTTTTGGTGAAGTTTCGATTTAGTGCAACAAAATCTCCATAACTCTTATACCTTAATACAGAACGATTTTGTTGTTTATTTTTTTTAAAGCTAAAGATTTAAACTTTCATTTAAGCTATATATCAGGCTTCTGGGACTTTGCTGTGATTTTTAAGAGGACAGCAAAAAAGTGCTTAATTGTTTTTTTTTATATTTCGATTTAGGGCAGTCTTGATAAAACAAACAAAAAAAACCCTAACTCTTATACCTTAATAGGGAACAATTTTGCTGTTTATTACTTTAAAAGCTATAGATTTTAACTTTCATTTAAGCTAACAAAAATAGTTGTATGACTTTGGTTATAGACCGAAGTGCATTGGAGATCTCTGGCCCCACTGTTTGTTTAAGGTTTTTTTTTCTGCGGCAAAATGTTACTAATCTGTCAGTAATTTAAATATTAAAACAACAGCAAAATGTGATATTGAATTCAACGTTTAGGCAAATTGATAATAATGAAACAAAAAACCACAACAACAACAATCGTATAATTAATGATATACTTCAAATGATCATACACGAAATTGTTGAAATATAAAAAAAAAGTATTTTTTTTTTTTTATAAATTCATAAGCAGGTTTTTATAGCCGCCAAATAAAATACAAACAACAACAACAAAAAAGCATACATATCAAACGCCAGACAGAGCAAATCTTGTGAGAAATTTATCAAAATGTAGAATAATGAAAACAACAACAATCAAAACAAAATAAATAAAATGAAATATATAGACCAAGAAAACAGAGATAAAACAAAAACACCCCAAAAACAAGCGTGGTGTGGCGATCCAACGAGCAAATCTTGAAAATTCGCTTGGTCACTACGTCAGAGATATTAACGCGATATACATTTGATATATATATGTATATATAAAAGCAGGCGACAACGGCTGCGATACATCGTTTGTCTGAATGACAAAACTGAAAATCAGGTTATACAACAAAAATGTTTTCAGAATTTTGTTCACATCAAATGTTTTCTTTTTATTTTTTTTTTCAGCTTCGTTCTTTTTTTCCGTCTTTCAAATGCTATGCAAATGTGTAAAAACTTGGGCATACACTATCTACCATGAGCCTGTATGCATGTATTTATCTATAAATATGCTGATGGAAGAACTGAACTCATAGAAATGTTTTCGTAAATCCACATACAAAAAACGTGAACAGATAAAAATAAACTCCCCAGTGTGTGTGTGTGTGTTTGGTTTTCTTTTTCTTGTTCGTCTAAAAATTTAGTTCATTATCATCGCTGTACAAATAGTGAAATTTGAATTTGTTTCACAAAACACTCGAACATTTTTGGCGCAAACGTGTTTCGGCTGCGAGTACTTTAACGCCCGCCGTGAGGGGATTATAAAGTCCGAAGAAGAAAAAAAATGTTGAAAGTAGATTTTTTGTACAAAATCCCCGTTTGGAAATATTGAGACATGAAATAAATCGTTGAAGTAAACAAAAAAAAAGTTGATATACACTCGAGTAATTACAATTTGTTGTTAAAGAATATAACACGTTTCAAGGTTCGTCCGTTCATCCAGCCCTCTCTGTCTGTCTGTCACATATGAAATTACTTAATCAGCAAAATTAATCGGAATAAAGTAATTTTTATTGTATATAAAAACCAAACAAAAAATAAAGCAATCAACCAAAAAAAAATTCGAAATTATATGAAATAAAAAAAAAAACACACTGAGAGGCGGTTTGGTTTGGAATTACATTACCCCCGGAGACCGGTTAAGAAATTTTTGAAAAATCTTTAAAGGTGTACAACAAGAAACTACAATTATATAAAATTATTTGAATTACAAGGCAATGCCAAACTGTTCAATATTAAAGACCTCAGGGGCTGTTTGATTAAATGCAAAAGTAATTTCACTAAACCTTGTAACAAAAAACTACAGTGGCGCCATCTATGGTCGATTTAAAATTTTTATTGAAATTGGGTCTTTCTTTAAATTTTAATTATATTCAATTCAATACTGACGATTATTAGAAAGGATATTCCCTGTGTACAATCATAGGGTTTGGTAATTTTAACGAAGATTCCCAAGAGTCCCTAGACAATATAGATTAGTGGTCGGCGTAAAGAGAGCCAACGATAACGATCAATTTGCTGTTGCATTACTTTGTATTACAATTGAATTTCGATTTCCACCTCTTTAAGGAGTTCGAAGAATCTATAGAGTAGTGGTCGCCCCAGAGAGAGCGCACTATGAGTGTAAGAGTGTACAATGGTGTGTACTAAATATTAATTGGCTTAACGACCGCTAAGGCCGAAAGAGAGCACTCTTGAAATGAGAATGCCGGGGTGTGTTTGTTGAATTTCATCCAGATTGCTTAGACAATCAAAATTAGTGGTCAGCATAAAGAGAGCCAACGATAAGTGTGAATTCCATTATATTTGGTTCACCGAACGAAATTCTCCATTGGATTACGTTGTATTACAATTGAATTTCGATTTCCACCGTAGTCTTTAAGCCTCTTTAAGGAATTCGAACAATATATAGACTAGTGGTCGTCCCAGAGAGAGCCCACTACGAGTGTAACAGTGTACAATGGTGTGGCTGTAGTGAACGAAAGTCATGCCAGTTTTCTTTTGTGCTAAATATTAATTTATTTATTCAAAATCCCCTTAAAGATCTTTGAGACATTCTAGAGCAGTGGTTGTCCCAAAGAGAGCGCACTTGCAGTGTGAATGCCAGGTTGTGTTTGTTGAATTTCATGTAGTTAATATGAATTTTTGTCGCTGTCTTGATACTCCTTACGGAATTTCCCTAAGACGTTCGCCTGAGAACAGACAAGTGATAGTGGTCGGCACAAAGAGAGCCTCCAGCAAATGCGAGTCTTAAGATGTCATTGCTCTGGACAACAATTGTGTCGACAGTGGTCGGCACAAAGAGAGCGCACTTGGAGTGGGAATTCAATATGCTTGTATATGAATTTCCGCCGCTGTCTTGAATGTTCTTACACAATTTGCCTAAGATGTCCGCCCAACGACAGCAAAGACATTTCATATCAGTGATCGCCACAAAGAGAGCGCACTTGGAGTGGGAATTCAATTAAAATTTGCCTTTGCTGGAATTTCAGCTCCCGTCGCAAGACTCTCCGATAGACCTGGAATCAGCGCCGTCTATGAATATGAATTTCTGCTGCTGCCTTGAATCTGTCTTTGCAGAGATTTAAGCTCATGTTGCAAGACTCTTTCCGATCGACTTGGAATCCGTGTAGTCTATGCTTTCAATGAAGAGCTCTTGCCTTTAAGTGCCAGAAATTTCAAAGGCTTCGTAATTTAACTTTTCAACATTTTAGAACAATTTGTAGATAATGCACATTGCCATAAATGTAAATCCGAGAGTTTTGTAAAACCTCTTAAAAAAGCGAACTCAAAAATCATGTTGTATTCTTTAACAAATATTTGCACGGAACTGTTCAAATTTAAACGCAAAGCACTCATGCAATATTTTTACCTTTCAAGGGTTTCCTCTAGTTGGTTAGACCGGTGACGTAGTTTCGGCTATCTTTCCAATTTCTATTTGTTTATGTTTTTCGGGGAGTGCTTTAATAGACAACCTTGCCAAATAAAATATTTCGTTTTTTTTTGTCAAGTGAAAATACAAAAAAAAAACAAAAACAAAAACGAAATTAAATGAAAATGGAAATCAATTGATAAGACCCCCAAAACATGGCAGAGCGACAGACGGATAGATAGACCAACAAAAAAAAATGAATCGTCGAATCAACGCAATCGACAGCAATTGTGTTGTCAGTTTTAAACAACAACAAACAAAAATAAACACAAACACACGCAATTTCCACAAAAAAAAAAACACCCAAATGAGTTTCGTCGTCAGGCGGCGGCCGATGTGGACGCGGGAAGAAAGAATCAAATTGAATAGAAGAAGAATATACATACATTTAAATTTAAATAAAATAAATTAGAAATAAAAACACAATTATTTGTTTACACTACAATTACATTTAGATAGATGGACTCTGAAAAATACTTTTTTCTTTTCATTTAGAGCAAAATCAATGTATTTGTTTCGATAGCCGACAATTGTTGTTTGCCCTCTCACAATCTCGATACGAAATGACGATTGGAGGCGGGCGGGCGTGCGAGCGGTCGCAACAAATGTTTGACATCACATTCACTTTGGTGGCGGTAAAATCGATCGTAAAATTTCAAATTAATTGCATATAAACACAATTAGTTAAGGGAAACAATCAGGAAGCATTTCCAAATGATGACAATAAATTACGAATGATTTTAATTGATTTAATCACACACACACAGACACACATAAACACTTTGCAGTGATATTTTAAGTATTTTATGGTGGATTGTTCAACGCCATCTGGGAGTCGGGTAAAGGTGATCATTAATATTGGGGCAACGTACAAGTAACTTTTCAATGAAAGGAAATTTAAGTATTTTGTGAGTTTTAGGAGATATTTAGATAATACAGAGCCCTCGGTTAGGAATGAAAGGAAACTTAAATATTTTGTGAGTTTTAGGAGATATTTAGATAATACAGAGCCTTCGGTTAGGAAAGACTTCCAATTGTGATGTTTCCATTTCAATGACTAAGAAATGGAAAATGTTTAAAAACACCACTGACTCAAAAGTCAAACTGAAACAGATACATTGAGAAGGGGGGGTTTGTCGTATACAAAACCATACACTCTATAAATAAATACCTATTAACTTAATGAATAAACGATATAAATAATTATTATGCATTTAATATTTATAATTAGATTGAAACGCAAGAGGAACGAGTAAGCGTTGGTTAACATGTGTTTTCATTGCCCTCTTCACTTGCCCAATTTGACTGAACTGAAATTAGCACATTTTTTAAACAAACCAACAAAAAAGCAAAGTATATTTATGAAAAATCCCCCCACAACCAATAAGTTGCTGCAATCAAGCGTGTCCAAAATATATAAAAAGTTTTCATTGAAATCGCAAAATTAACAACACACACAATTCGTATAAATCGTGAAAGACCTTAAAACATATTCGTTTCGTTTCATGTTATTTCGGTTGCTGTTGTTGTTGTTCTGTTCAATCAGCCAGCGACAATGTGAATGCTGGTAGAATTTTAACACACAGACACACACACGCAAGCCAAATATAATTAAAATTAAATAACTGTTAAATGTTTAAATTAAACGCTTGGAAATGGACTGCTGGTGCTGGTGCTGCTACTGCCATTGACTGGCGGCTGGCAATTCCATAGCCAGCAAGTGGGCACCACTTGGTCGTTGTTACGTTCCAAAACCGATGAACTTGAAAATCAATTTACAAAGTCAGTATTCCGAATACGACGAGTAGAAAACTGACTACGAAAAAAAAAAAAACAAAACAAACAAAATCACACACAAATTCAAGCCGAACAACAGCAAAATAATTCTGGCGCATAAAATTTAGCCACAAATCATTTTACAGCATGAACGACCAGATTTCTAAACAAATTTCTGTGTGTGTGTGTAACATAATGAATGCCACCGAATTTATATAACTTTTCAGTGAGCTAGGGAAAATATAGCAATAAAATTAATTTACATATTTGTTTTGCTGTAATTCAGAATGCGTACATTGCAAAAACCCCCTCAGAACTAACGAAATGTTTGCCGGTAGTCTCTGGCTGCGTGAGGACGGATTTTATAGTTGAGTTTAATCATTGGATTGGACATAGATTAAACTGGATTTAGTGGAAATTGAAAAATGATTGTCAAGAGCACAGTTTGACGCGGATTTTGGAGCGATAGGATCTTTGTCTTATGCGATAAATCATTTGAATTTTGCCTGGCCGAAAATTTAAGAGAAGGACTTGGACGATCTGTTGGACGATTCTGTTTTTGTAAATAAAAAAAAAATTTTGTAAATAAAAAAATTTTTTTGTAAATAAAAAATATTTTATGTAAACAAACAAATATTTTTTGTAAATAAAAAAAAATATTTTCTGTTGTAAATAAAAAAAATATTTTTTGTTGTAAATAAATATTTTTTGTAAATAAAAAAATTTTTTTTTGTAAATAAAAAATATTTTTTTGTAAATAAAAAATATTTTTTAGGCGCCCCGGTAGGCGAGTTGGTAGCGTGGCTTTGGTCTGTGTCACCCGGTTTAACATTGGACCCAAATTTAGAATATACATTTACTTTGTATTGCAATTAAATATAATAATAATAATAAAAAATATTTTTTGTAACTAAAAAATATTTTTTGTATATAAAAAAATATTTTTTGTAAATAAAAAATATTTTTTGAAAATAAAAAAATATTTTTTGTAAATAAAAAAAAATATTTTTTGTTGTAAATAAAAAAAAAAAATTTTGTTGTGAATAAAAAAAATATTTTTTGTAAATAAAAAATTTTTTTTGAAAATGAAAAAATATTTTTTGTAAATAAAAAATATATTTGTTGTAAATAAATATTGTAAATAAAATTTTTTTGTAAATAAATAATATTTTTTGAAAATAAAAAAATATTTTTTGTAATTAAAAAAAATATTTTTTTTGTTGTAAATAAAAAAAAATATTTTTTATAAATAAAAAAATATAATTTTTAAAAAATATTTTTTGTAACTGAAAAAATATTTTTTTTAAAATTGTATTTTTGTAAGCAATTTTTTTGTTTGTTTTTTATCTAGTAAATTTTTTATGTGTTTTTAAATCACTTCTTACCATTTAAAATTAGAAAAAATAAATTTTATATTTTTTTAGAATTTAAAAAAAATTAATTCAAAAATAAATTTTATATTTTTTTAGAATTCAAAAAAATTTAATTCATTTTGTATTTAACAAACTAACAAAGCAATAAATCTGAAATCTGGCAAACTATTTCCAAAAAAATTTATTTAATTTAAATTTTCTTTAATTATTCGTTTTCCGTTCTGTTATTTTACCGAATTGCGAAAAACTATTAAATCTGGCAAACCAACATCTGTTGGTTCTGAAAGTTGTACTACATTTCGTTAATATAGAACATAAAAAGAACACTAAAATCCAAACAATTTCCCCCCACCAAACATGTGCGAAAGTGAAACAATTCGAATTTTGAATAAAGTTTAAATTCAAATAGTTTCGGTCGATCAGATCTGATCGCGTCAGAGTTGGTGGGGGGGGGGAGGTCTAAAACTGATTAAATATCGATGCCACCACCTGTCGTATCTATAAAATGCCGTCCGTCGCCTTCTTTTGAATGAAATTCTATTTGCAATCAAATACGAAAAAACAGCAAAAACATACAAGTTTTTACGATTCTTTATTGGCGATCTAAAGAAATGCCGGTAAAAAAAACAACCGAAAGAATGAAGAAGAAAAAACGAAACACAAACAAACAGAAAACAAAGATCCGAAACAATCATCAAAATATCGGAATTATGTGGATGTTATTCATTTTGATTGAGTATGCACTAATTGTCAATTGCTAGTTTAAACCAGTTTTTAACTAGAATTAACCAATCTCATCCCGCCCGATTTAAAGCAAACCGAATGGCTTTGGTGGTATCTTCTCCCCCACCCCAATCAGTCAGTTGATGAACATAATAAATATTTAATTATCTCCTACCTCAGAATGATTTAAATACTAACTAAACCACTACTACGTTTAAGTCCAATGGTTAGGCTTAACTCAATCAACCGAGCGGAAAGTCATTCAGCCAGCTAATCAATCTCCGACATTCGTTGTAGCTTGTATTGTGTTTGAACATGTAAATAATACAACAACGTTTGAGAAAGAAAAACAGAAAATGTTTCACACTCATTGAATATTCATAGATATTGTTAGAGGACAGACAGACAGACAGATAGACCGAATGACAGACAGCCATGTTGTTGTTGTTTATAATCTCCACTTGCGGTTGCAGTTGGAAGAAAGACAAAACAGTCACACTAAAGATAAAGAATAATAAAACGGCATTTAAAAACCAAACCGGCTTAAACGGAGTCACATGTGGCGTTCAATGGATGGAATCCCCCTTACGTGCTGGCTAGTGTTGATGAAATATTAAACAATTGCATAGAGTCAATTTGAATCGTTAAATCGATT
The DNA here is from genome assembly GCA_958296145.1 of Hydrotaea cyrtoneurina. NCBI lineage: Eukaryota > Metazoa > Arthropoda > Insecta > Diptera > Muscidae > Hydrotaea > Hydrotaea cyrtoneurina. The sequence continues at coordinate 101,604,250 of OY282512.1, forward strand.
ACGTTATTTACCCAGAAAATGTTAAGCAATATGGAAACGAGTTTTTTTTCTACAGATTTTCCGAAAAATATGTAATTTTTTCTATTTTTTTTTCGTGGAAATATTAAATCGCAATAATTTAGAAAATATCACGAACTTAGATCGAGTTGAGTCTAGGAAAATAAAACTGGAAAGCAAAAAAAATTAACGTAGTGAAAAAAGAAATAGCAGACTCTATTTGATGTATACTAGGGATAAGACAAAGTGCCTGGCCGTTAGAGTTAACGGAGTACGGGAAAAAATGTATCCAAACTTTGAACTTTAATAATCCGAAAACATATTTGTTGGGTTTGCATAACTAAAAATAGTTTTCAAACGCTAACCAACACATGCTGTGTTTACATAAACTAACTCGAGGTTAACTCTTAAACGGAGATTATGAGAATTACTAGCAATTTAGTTTAGACTGAGTTTAAAAAAATGTGTATAGTTAAACAAAGTTTAAACGTTAAAAGTATAAACTGGTGTTGGTTAAATGAGTTACAAAAAATTTCCAATTAAGGTTAAACTAAGTTTAAACACGAAAATTAAACTGAGTTTAAAATTGAGATTAAACTAAATTTAAACGAGAAAATTCAAATGAGGTTGAACCTAGTTAAACGAGAATTTAAACTGTTTAATTGTCAAAGATCTTGCAGAACATGTTGTGGACCGGAAAATAATTACTTCTGAAAGATCTTTTATGAGAAATTCGTCCAAGTTTCCAACTTGGAGAAGGAGCCCCAAGAATACGTGCGAGATTGAGTTTCATGAGAAAACAAAAGTTTTCATAAACTCTTTTTTTTAAAGACCTCAAAGAATGTTTTTGGGATTTTACAAGAAGAAGTTCTGGCACCTTTTTATGGAACGTCTAATTATAAACAAATTTTCAATGTCTTTCATTGCGATAAAGCTTTGAAAATGGTAAATCATTTGTTTATTTATTTTTGCATTGTAAATAAAAACATTCTACAGTCACAGGAGACACTGTGAGTCATCGACATTTCGATAGACACAAAGAGTCCAATAATATTTGAGATTATTTATTTTGTTTATTTATTGAGGCCTGGTGAACGCTTTGCTTCGGAAAAATACACATTTAATTTTGTAATTGTTTCTAAAGAAGTTAGTGTACTGTGGAAAATTGTGATTCATAAAATTAAATGGAGTCTGAGGTTAAAGTCTTTTTACAGTAACAAAAGCCTTTTGAGGTTTTTGAAATTTGTGTTATTAATAATTTGAAAAAAATAAATAATAATATTGAATTATAGAATGCGGAGTGGATTGTCACGTTTTATAAATACTTAAAATCTTGTTTAGAAATTATTTCAAATTCCAAATGCCCTTGCAGTCAAAATATAAATCCCCCAGAAATTCCATGGCGTCAGAGACGGAGATAATGCTTGGAATTCAGTGTCGACAGGTTCAAACCAATTGAAATCCAATCACGTGTTTAACTTGAAAACTGGAAATTTTCGTTCTTGTTGAGAATTAACGATAAATGAACAAAAACCGAAATAATAAAAATGAACACACAAATATAAATTATTTCGATCGTAAAGAGTAATAAAATATAATAAAAAATAAAACGCTATGACGAGTTCAAATACACACCAGTCTCTCAAATATTAACAACAAAAAAAAGTATTAGCAATAAAAAAAAAGTATTTAAATTCCTTTTGTTACAAATGAAATGTAAATATTTACACGTTTTTTTTTTGTTCTCTGTTTTTTTAAGGCGAGTCATAAAATTTCTTAAATAAAGATAATTCGTTAATATTTGAGCAAAGGTTGAGCGAGACAGCAAACGATAATGAGATAATGCAAAAAAAAAATGATAAATTTTGTTTTTTCACAAAATGATAATGCAAACATATACGTATATTAAGGCAAGAGCAGTACTAACCTGGTCATTCATTTCGGTCGGTTTTTTTTTTTTTGGTTCTTATAAGAGTTTTTCAAAAATAATAATACTGGAAGAAGTTGGTGTGCAAGAGAAAATGAGTATTATGCAATCTGAAGGATACAACGAGGATGATGAAGTACAAGAAGAGCAATTTTATGGTTCGCTGAGTTTGCAACGCGTAAAGGAAGAGGAGGTCAAGCGAACGGTGAGGCAGTAAGGGGAATTGCCTTTCGGAGAGAGAGAGAGACTGAGCAAAGAGAAAAACTACAAAGGAAAACTTGGTTGTAGCTGCTGATAAAAGAAATCTATAGAATTCAAATTTTATTTTCTGAATTATAGATTCCTACAGGATGACCCTTTAGACAAAGACCCAAGCCTGAGCTGTGAATCCACGATCACCGGCTGGTAGGCGATAAAGATTTTTTTCTGTCTCTGCCTTAGATCATAGCAAAATATGAATAGGCAAATTTTCACAGAGTAGAAAATAGTTTTTTTTTTCTTAAATAATTTAAAGATTCAACATTATTTTCGGAAGCTCAAGAGCCCATAATTTAAAGGTAAGAAAATGCAAATAATTTTATATTTCTTCTACCATTTAACCACTAAGACCGTCTGGATAAAGGGTTAACATATTTTTAGTATTAAACTTCTCAGAAATAAAAGTCTTTTCAAACTCCAGAAAGAAAAAAAGGAAATTTGAAAAGTTTTCCTTAGAGCATTTTTTCCTTTTGTGCTCAGAAATAAAATTGTTTGTAAATGCTGTTAAAGAAAGTTCTAATAATCATTTGCTAAAAGGTTATAATCTTCAAATTAAAACATTTAATTCAGAGCTGTGATACTGGAAAGTTGTGTCTTCTCTTGAAACAGGAGTTGGAAAACGCGTAATTGTCGCACAACCAACAAATAATGTCACTCTCTGATATAAAGTATATTAAATACAGAATCCTATAATCAGATTTTGGCTCTCAAGAGAGACCTTAAGAAGAAAAAGAGAGTAAATATATTAAATACATGTTCTCAACATCGCATACAAAGTTGAGAGACACAGCATATGTTTAATAATTGAAATTGAGAAAGCGAGAGAGAGTAAGAGAAATCAAAATGATTGAGGAGACAGTTTAACGAGAAATATGAGGATAAGTCAGGAGAACATTAAACTTTTTTTGTAAACTGACTTTTTGAGTTGTGTTTTTTTAGAAATTGTAACGGTGTTATGGAATAGAATAATTCCAGAATGTGGATAGTTATGAAAGCGAGAGAGCGAGAAAAAGAGGCCAGGCTTTCATTAACTCTGGCGAAAAATATTAGAAGATTGACTAAAGATGCATGAAAACATCAGTAACTTTTCCTAGAAGAGTAATTCTTGATTTTCTTATTTGTTTGTTTAATAAATTACAAATTGTGAAGAACTTTTTATGAAACTGTAATAGAAGTTTGAAATAGATTATTTTCGGAACGTCGCTAAAGAGAGACAGTGCATATGGGAGACAGTCTAGTTAAACGAAAAATGCATATAAAAAAATGAGTAAAGAGAACATTGTCAACGATTTGGTGTGGAGAAAAAAGGACAATGGAAATTTGTGAAAAAGTAGTAGTTAACTGTTACATAACAACTAAAATCAACTACAACTCTTCAATACGGTTGATGGGTTATGGAACCCAATAATATATTGAAAATAATAACTTGATATCTCTGTGAGTTACAATTTTCTTCGGAATTAGTTGTAACGAATTCAATGGCTCTCCTGCTTAACCTTATTCTCTTTGCAAAATTTCTCTGAAAATGCATATACATAATCAATTTCTGTCTTTAATATGTTTATGTAATTTTTAAAAAATTCAAAAGGTGAACATTTTGTCCAATTTCCTAATTTATGAAAGTTTAGGAATATGAAACATGAAGAAGAGAATGGAATGGAATTGGACTAACTTTTTTAGTAAGTTATGTAAGTAACTTAGGTTAGTTTCAAGGGGTGCCACATTACTTCCGCCCTCTCTCTCTCACACCCATAATGTTTTGTTCGCTCTGATTGGAAAAGAGAGACTCCATCGTTGTCTCTCTTGAAACATATGCAGAAGTAAAGGAATTTTAAATATATATTTTTATCCAAGATTCTACCGACTACAAGAGAATATTTTGAGACTCTTACAGTAAGAATGTAAGAGAAATGTCAAAATGAAAAGAGTGTGATAGAAAGAGAGCGCTCCAATTTAAATAATATATGTAGAAAGGACTTAAATAAAATCTCGCTCTCTCTCTCTCCACCGTTGAACCTTAGTTTACAACTGAAGTAAACTTTGAAGAAAAAAATCGTGTATACTCGTAATGGAAGACAATTCGCTGTATGCGAGTTATATAACGATTTTGAAGAAATTTCGTTTCATATGTCAATTGATAGATTCGTAAAGAATAGTCCTCAATGTTAGGTAATTACAGAGTTGTCATTTTATAAAGGGAGAGAGAGACATTTATATTCTCAATAGGGGAAAAAAACACGTTTTTCATATTGGGTTGATTTTGGGTTTTGAAATCATTTCCGAAATCCAAACAAAATCTGAATTGCGGTTTATAAAATTGCTAATGAATCTTTTTTTAAAAAGGAAGTTGAAAGTGGATAGTGAAAAATGGCCCTGGACTGATGTGAAATTGGAGCGTGTTATATAAAACCATTTGAAAGCTTTGCGAAGTTTTTCATCGTAAGCACTCAGAAACGTTTTCACTGAAGAGTTTTCACAAACCTGATTCAATATGATTTCAGAGAGAAATCCAACAAGGGTAAATAAAAGAGAACAGGAGAGGAGAGAAATGACAGGACAAGACTTTGTCATTGTGAATATATTCAAACTCAGCTTTCTCAAACAGTTGTTTCGAAGGCATTTGGAGAGCGAAAAAGAGAGCAAATCAATTTCTCATTATCTTAATAAATTTGAATTGTTTTATATAATGACTTTAGAAGGAGTTTGAGAGAGCATTGTTAAACAAAAGAAGGAACTTTTCAATGAGATTTTCCGTAAAATACTCTGTATTTATTTTGAGGTTATGGTAAAGATTAAAAAATCGTTCGGACATTATCTGTGAATTTACAGAAAGAGAGGGAATTTATCTTAATCTTTACGGATTCTGGTTTTAGTACACAAACTAAAACTCTCTAAATAATAATGGAAAGGAGGAGAGAATGGAAATCATTGCAAGAGTTGCAATGAAAAGAGAGAACCATGTTGAAAGGAAAGGAAATACTAAAATTTTAGTTTTTTAAATTATGTATTTTGAGGTTAAGTACGGACGAATAGACGAATGAATCGAAAAAAGGACCAGAATTTAATGTTTAAAGAGTGTGGAAATCTTTAACAGGACTTTGTGCTTCTCACCAAATCCTGCTCTCTTCTCTTAAGGACTCGTCGACCTCTCACGTTCTCCTTCTTTTGTTAGTTTAACATTATTAAGAGATATTCGCTACTCATAAGAAATTTTTGTAATAAGCTTTTGCAATTTTCTTTGGTTTTTTTTCACAAAGAAAACATGAAAATGAGAGAAAGAGAGAGGGTTGAAAAAAGCATATGCTTTTATAGAAAAAGAAAGCCATTATGAAATGTGTGTGTATATTGGAACAGATTCTGAAACGTGCGGGCAAAAGTATAATCAATGATTTATAGGGCAATTCAATAGCCAAATGACCAACATGATTTTTGCTATTCTGTTGGTTTTGGTGTCGGTGTGCGCTGGTGTTGGTAATGGTAATGGGGCTGAAGGCACAATTTCCTCACAGCTTGAATGGTTTTCGTTGTAGTTTTTCTTTTGCTCTTTTTTTTTCTCAATACATTTATATTCGCAATTCAGGGCCAACTGACGAACGGATGTGCTCGCACTATACAATGTTTGAAGTGTTCATGAAGACGTCAGAATTGGTTTTTCTATTTTGGTTTAATTATAAAACATTAATGTAAATGTCAGACCATCAAAAAGTAAGAAATAAAGCAAAAGGGGCAGGTCGGTGGGGCCGATGTTATGTGAAAATTCAGTTATTAACAAATTGGCGCAAAGAGTTCAAAAAATTCAATTTAGTTCGTTTTTGTTAATCAAACACTTGAAAAAACACTGGGAATAAGTTGTTTTTCTATTTCTCAAATTTTCACAAAAAAGAACACACTTTTCTTTTTGCCGTCTGGAGATTTCAGTCATTCGGAGGGGGGGTTTCGCTCTCACAGTTTTTCTCACTTAAATGGCATTTGAAAAAACTAAAACACAACAACAAAAATTAAAGTGTTCGGCACAGAATTTGTGATGTTGAAAAATCGATTTCGAGCAAGGACATCTTTGGCGTTGGAATACTCGAAGAACAGCGAAACGAACGAACGAAAATTATGCTGGTTTTTTCGGGTATTTTGCTGTTTTTTTTTTATTATTTCAATTGTACTTTTTTTTCGTTCAGTTTATGTGCGTTATTTTTCGCTTTGCAATTGAGGCCGCCTTCGTTTCTTTTCGCTGTCTTTTTATTTTCTTTCACGAGTATCTGTATCTGTCGTTGTATGTATGTGTGTGTGTGTGTAAGTGTGGTGATGGTGTATGTATGTGTTGGTTACCTTTCTGTAGCACTGATGTTACACAATTTCTTGGGTTTTTTGTTTCGTTAGGGGTTAAAACTACCCCCTTTTTAGGAATAAATTTTTTCGGTGTTAAAACGTTTCTTTTCCTTTTGCCAAAATTTTACCACTTTTTAACTTTTTTTCTGTGAATTAAATTAAAATTTTTATTAATATAAAGACTTTTTATTATGTTGTTAAATGCTTTTCAGTATCCTTAAGATACTTCTATTGTTGGTTGTTTCTTTTTTCTTTCGTTTGTTTTGTTTATTTAGAATGTTTGAACTATTTTTTTTGTTAATTTTATTTTTCTTTCTTTAGAATTTTTTTTTTTTTATTTTATTGAATTGAAAAAAAAAATATATTGTGTATATACATATATATATAGATAGATATAGTGTGGTATATATATCTATATATATGTGTGTATATTATATTGTGTAAGCAACCCGGAGACGAGAAAATTTGCTTATTCCAAGACCGACCTCTTCAGTACGGTATCGGCGCTCGACTGAAATTTTTGAACGAGTTGCGAGTGCTTAAGCTTTCATCACCGTCACACAAAAACAGAACAAAACACGCACACACATATGCTGGGCTGCTCGAAGAACATGAAGAACAACGGCAACGACGACGAAGAAGAAGAGGAAGTTCAAATACACACATATCACAAAGTACAAACACTGGCAGTCACTGCGGCCTCAACCAGCCATACACTCTCACACATTTACAGCGTACACAAATCACAAAACCTGCACTCTCCACCACTATATCTCTGTAGCCGCGCTCTATCACTCTGTCTCTCTCACTGAACAGCAAAACCTCCTCAATTGTTGTTATAGAGGAAATGTACACACACACACACACACACATAACACGAGTCGAGGGAAAAAAGCTACCCAATCTACATACAGATTACTAAAGTAAAATGTGAGCTCTATCAATAAACCAGACATAGCAATTCTCTCTGCCTATCTCTAGCTCAACGAATAGCACAGACCTCCGCCACCCTCCTCCCGCGCACACCACAAATACAAACTCCCCAATTTTCGTTTCCCCCCTCCCATTCACATTAATGTAAACTAACCAAAGGCAGCGTGCGTGTGTGTATGTGGTTCAACGTCATCCCAACACAGAAAAAAAGAGAGCAACAAAATTTCCCATATACATAATAAGAGCAACGCAAACAGCAGAGTGCATATCTCTGGCACCGAGACACTTGACGGCAGAGAGATAGGAACGGCGCGAGTGTCGAACAAGAGCCAGCAGGGGAAGGTTTTTCTAAACAGCCGGAATTAACAATAATTTCCATACTGAAAAACACTCAGCAATAAAGAAAAACTATAATTTAACAGATCGCAGATGGCCGTAGAATCTGTAAATAATAGCAAAAAAAAAAAAAAAAGTATTTCCCAAAAAAAAAACCCACAAATATTTTCTTCTGCAAAACCCACCCAACAGGAATTTCGGAAAATTTCGCCCAGCCCCAAAACAAAAACAAACATGAACATAAGGGAGTGTTAGTTGTAATCTCTCAACAGCGTTAAGAGAAATTACAAATTTTTGTAGTGCCATAAAATGTATTCTAATTACAAGAATATATCGACGATGGACAAATGATTATTTGAAAAAAAAAAAAATAACAACATAAATTTACAATTACAAAAATTATACAGCAAAAAAATAAAATTTTACCACCCCTACTACTCGTCCTCCCCCACAACGACCCACTCTTGGTCATGAGAACATTTTATTATTTCAAATGTAAGGCACTGTGACAAGTACCACCGCACACACACACATGCAATAATATAATTTTGTAGCACGCTCTATGTGTTTACTCTCTCTCTCTCTCTCTCTCTCTATGGTCAATTGCAAGAGAGGCGAGTGTTTTGGACGGTATGGCGCGCGCAAATATTTATTCAATAGTTTTCTTTTCTTCTCATACACATGAGGCAAACGAGCTGCACAGTGGATGTTTGGAGGTTTTTTTTGGAGAAATATTGACAATATTCTAAAGTTGTTGCAATAATCAGAACGTTTACAGTGGTTACAGTGCCATTGTTTAACATTTGATATTTCAGAAAATAAACCTCAATGAATTTTATTTGATCATTGTCTTATATATAATTCGTATTTCTGTCTTAATTGTTAAAAAAACAAATGGGGAGAGAGTTACCGAAAGTGATATTTCTCATAGAGAATGATCAATTCCTCAATGGTAATTCTCAGATGATTGTTAGGTTTTTATTAGACCTTTTCGGTTATGTGGGGTCGGCCAAAGGGTTCACCTCTAAATAGTCAAAAAACAAAAATGCCATTGGAAATGAGATTTTTTCCTGAGGAATATCAGTGAATGTTCACCAAATTTCAATCTCAAAAGATATTCGTAAATGAGACATCTGCCGCGGCATATTCTTGCGTAATGATTTATTTGTCTGACAGGCTTAACCACTCGCCCAGGCTAAACTACAACATGTTTTAATGTCAGTTAAAACGTATACTTTCCCTAAAATTTTCTTAACGAAAAAACCAGAATTTTTTCGTAGTTTTTCGATTTTGCTGACAATGGGGAATCGAAGAAAATTGTCACTTTGTGCAAACTAATTTTGCACAAATAGTTTGTGCAAACAATTTGGACAAATATTTTGTGCCCCAAAAAAAACCAACATTGTAATGCGATTTTTCAATTTTGCTTTAAGAAAAAATAATATTTCTGGAAAACAGTAGTTGCACAAATATTTTGCCCGTATATTTTCCCTCAAATCTTCCTAAAGAAAAAGTCATAACTTTTTGGCCGAATATTCAGTTTTACTGACTCGAAGGAGATTGTGCACAAATATTTGTGCGCCTAAAAAAAAAACCAAATTGTTATTCGATTTTTTAATTTTGCTATAGGTAACAATATTCTTTGTGCAAACAGTAGTTGCGCAAATATTTTTTGCGTCTAAAAAAAATTGTTATGCGATTTTTCAACTTTACTACAGGAAATAACATTCTTTGTGCAAACAGTAACTGCGCAAATATTTTGTGCGTCTAAAAAAAAACAAAATTTTGTATGCGTTTTTTTCAATTTGGTTATGGGAAATAACATTCTGTGCAAACATTAGTTGCGCAAATATTTTGTGCGTCTAAAAAAAATTGTTATGCGATTTTTTTAATTTTACTATAGGGAAATAAAATTTTTTTGTGCAAACAGTAATTGCGCAAATATTTTGCCCGTATATTTTCCCTAAAGTTTTCGTAAAGAAAAAATCATAACTTTTTAGGCGAATATTCAGTTTTACTGAATGGAAGGAGATTGTGCACAAATATTTTGTGAGCCTAAAAAAACAAAATTGTTATTCGATTTTTAATTTAGCTATAGGTAATAATATTCTTTGTGCAAACAGTAGTTGCGGAAATATTTTGCGCGTCTAAAAATATTGTTATGCGATTTTTTTAATTTTACTATAGGGAAATAAAATTTTTTTGTGCAAACAGTAATTGCGCAAATATTTTGTGCGTCTAAAAAAAAATTATACAGCAAAATAATTTTACGATTTTTTAAATTTTACTATAGGAAATAAATTTTTTTTGTGCAAACAGTAGTTGAACACATATTTGGTCCGCCTAGCATCCCTAAAGACGAAAATCAGAACTTTGTACACGCTTGATTAATTTCTATGACAACACCTTGCGACTTCTTCCTTTGGGGCCACGTGAAAGATAAGGTCTATGCCAACAGCCCAGCGTCGATTTAAGACCTCAAAGATAGAATTGGTGAGGACATGGGGCAGCCACTTTGCGATTTGGTTATGGAAACTTTTTAAATAAAAATTTCAGCCGATTTATCAAATTTTACTCTTCTGGTTTCCCTCAAAGAAAACTACCCAGCAATTAACAGACAAACGAAAATTCAGCCTAGACGAGACCCAACTCCTATGGCGTCAAAGACAAACACCGCAGGCAAATGACCAAATAACACAATTTGACCTTGAAGTTCGGTGGAAGTTGCTGCATGGTGGATGATTAAGGTGAAATGGTTGCTACGGTACATAGACCAAGCAATCTCAGCGGAATTTGAAAATTACATTTGAAATCATCGGATGTGCCAGAATTTCTGTAGCGTTCCGTAAAGGAGTAAACCTGTACGAAACAAAAAGGGACCAAAGGATTATGATTAGGTAACGGGGAAATTTTTCATGGGCTTGTCTTTTCTGCACAGCAAAGAGCAAAGCGGCTGCGAGAGTTCAAAAAAACTATACGGGGGAAAACTGGAAATATTGAATATGCGCAGTCCCAGTCAGACAAACAAAAAGAGCACAATCACAGGACGACTAAGGGTGGTTTTTTCTTGTACATTTTCCGCTGTGACATACATTTCGGCTTATGTAAAGGAATCCCCGTCGGTTGCCACTGCCCGCCCGTGTGTCCCTGGTCTGGAAGCTAAATCCGGTAGTAAAACTTAAATTGAAATCGTTCACTTCATACACCAGCGAATCGAAATGAAATTAATTCTGTATAGACATGGGCACATTTAAGAACAGCAACAACAAAAACAGATGTTTTTCACCAACACTCTGGTTTTTGGCTCATTATATTTGTTTTTTATTATTCGTGAAATTTCCAAATGCTGAAGTACTCGCATTTATCGATAGATTTCACATGTGCGCTGTTCTACTCAAGTAGTCGTCAGTCCGTCATTTAGCGCAAAGCATGACGTCACACTGCGTCAATAATGATGTCAATCACAGCCAACATCCAAAAACACCTCGAACGCAGAACATAAAAACGTTCTTCACATTTGATTTGATATAAAAACAAAATCATATCAAAATCTGGTAAATTACGAAAAAAAAAAGGGTATTGATGATAATAGTGGAGGCCAACATTGCCTGAAGTCGAATTCCATATAATTATCGTTAGATGAAATGCAAATAGACTTACAGAAGAGAATTTATATACTCTATGGAAGGCAAGACAACAACAATTCTCTTCAAGGGAACTTCAATTTTTTTTTTTCAGAAAACCTAAAAGTCTCATTATGACCATTTGCAATTCAGCTCAGTTGTGTAAGTATACACTTATACTTACATAAATTTCTAGGGACGATGGCAACGATGACCACAACGCTCCTCCATTTGTTGTTGGTTTTGTCTTTTATTTCTAATGCGCTAAAGGCATTTGGCCGAAGCCTCAAATAATACTGCCCACGAGAACCGCAATACCAACAACATTAAAGGTAAAACTAACACTTCCAGCCCCAAGGGAAGACCCATAAGCTGAGCTGTACTTTCTCTCTGTACTAAGAATGTATCACTATTTCATTAGTCTCCAAAACCTCCTCACTATTAAATTATAGAGTGTACCATCGTTTGTCTCATTTGGTCTTAGAATCATTTGTGTGAACTAAGAGGGTCGTGAGAAATTCTGTAAAACGAAATATAAAAAAGCACTGCTTCTCAGTGCTTTAGCTGAAAAAAAGGGTAATCAGTGTCGATCTCAGAAACGACTGAACCGATTGTTAAAACAAATCTGGCTATTTTGTAGAAGAGATGATAAGCTTTCAGAAAAGTCATCAGACGTCAGGCTGGTATCAACACAGCATGAGATACAGGCTGTTAAACTTGACCACCTTAAGTGGGTCTACTCAAACAATATCCTAAAAGCAGCGAAGAAGAAAAATTAAAATTGTTGATCTTAAATATCTTCAAAACTACACAAGATCAAGGAATAGGTAATTTTTTAGGAAAATTATTGTTGTGTCTAGAACAATGTGAACCAAAAATAAACAGAACAGAATAAAAAAAATAACACCCGATTGTTTGGATATCCTTTTTTGTTGTTTGTTAAAACTGGTCTTGATTTCGTTTGACTTCATTAGTTTTCAAGTGCATTAGCAGATGTCTGAACCCGAATTTAAAATAACCGGTTTCAATTAAATGAAATGTTTCAGTTTTAATGAGTTCAAGCTCGAGGTCGGTTTTGTTTGAATTTGGTTTTTTTTATATCCGAAATCAATGAATTCAATTGGAAGGTAATAAATGTTAGAGTGAGACCTTTAATTTTAAATTACTTATTTTTTTTATTTTTGAAACCGCTTTTTTTCCTTTCTCGCTTCATACAGGGTTCTTCAGCAAGAGGTGTTATTTTGGTATTCAAAGAAAAAGTATTTTTTTTTTTTGAGATAAACGATCGGATGTATATTTCATACTAAAGAGGAAGGTATGCCGTTAAAAATTAAAAACAAATATCAGCCAAATGGCTTCCACGACTACGCTTACAGGACCATATCGCAATTGTGATCACCTCTTCGAGAGATAACACGGTCCGGAAACTTTTCCCGTAAAAGAGCAATGGTTTCGTTGCATGTGTGGCACGTAGCGCTGTCTTGTTGAAAGTAAACGTTGTCCAGATCAATATCATCCAACTGCGACCATAAAAAATCATTTATCATCTCTCAATAGCGCAATCCATTCACCGGAATATTCTCAGTTGTTTTTGAGCGACGTGCACGGGCTTTATTCTTCAGATCACTAACTTGTCCCAACAGCTCGAATTTGTCCCACCAATTCGTGTATTGCGGTCCGAAAAGGTGCTTCACGACGAGCCAAAAATGCTTTCATTTTGCGTGACTGTGACTGCCAGATTTTCACAATTTTTGTAGTGAATTCTAATAATTTCAATGCGTTATTGGCGTTTTTTTTTTTTAAATTGTTTTGTCACACTGGAAATGAACAAGTTCATAATGAAAATGAACAAGTTCGTAACGGAAATGAACAAGTTCATAATGCAAAGGAACAAGTTCACAATGAAAATGAACCAGTTCATAATGGAAATGAAAAGTTCATAATGAAAATAAACAGCTCATAGTTAAAATGGACAAGTTCGTAATGGAAAATAAACAGTTCATAATGGAAATGAACAAGTTCGTAATACAAAGGAACAAGTTCATTATGAAAATGAACAAGTTCATAATGCAAAGGAACAAGTTCACAATGAAAATGAAAAGTTCATAATGAAAATAAACAGCTCATAGTTAAAATGGACAAGTTCGTAATGAAAATGATCTAATTAATAAAAAATTTAAAAACAAGTTCATAATGAAAATAAACGAGTTCATAATGGAAATGGACAAGTTCATAATGGAAATGAACAAGTTCAAAAACGAAAATGAACAAGTTCATAAGGGAAATGAACAAGTTCATTACGAAAATTAACAAGTGCATAATGCAAACAAATTATGTCGTGCATATATCACTGATTCGACAGAAGTTCCCCGCCAGTTTTTTCATTGAATGTTTAGAGAAATAAATAAATTAATGCACATGAACAAGTCCATCATGAAAATGAAGAACTCCATCGTGGTAATGAACACTTTGATAATTAATGCAATACAATGAATATGTTCATAACGAATGAACAGGTTGTACAAGAGAATGAAAGGAACAAGTTCATAATAGAATGAACATGTTCATAATAGGGATGAAGAATTTCAAAATGGAATAAGATCATAATAGAGATGAAGAATTTTACAATGGAATGCATACGTTTGTAGTTAATAAAATTAAGTAATTGTCGGAAAGCAATAAATCGTATATTTGCCAACAGCATGAGATCAAGGCGTTTAAAAATCCACAAATTACGAATGTTAAGAGAAACAAATTAAGAAAGAATCGTTAATTCGTTGGTCACAAGGATGACTATGATGATACAAATTGCCTTTTGCTATCACTTTGATCACACTTATCAGACAATGGTCGTCTTCATCCATACCCATTGACATTTTGTTGGTTTACTGCAATTGTCGGTGACACAACGCATGAGAATGGAATGACATGAAAATATCAGAAGCACTGTGAGCAAAGAATCGAAAAACATGCACAACAGATAAAAAAAAAGAGATTGATAGGAAACGATACAAGGCAATAATTTGTTAGAAAAATTCAACCACTAAAACTGAACAAGAATACTCAGCATTCACATACAAAAGAGCGTGTGACCCGCCACCCTGCACTTTTGGTATAGCGCCACACAGTGAATCGGATGGGGGGGGGGTGGTCAATTGTAATGCACATGCGACATGAAATTGTTTCATCATAGACTTGAGTATGATAGAAATGTTAGAATTGGTTTTTTGAGTTTTTCGAAATATTATTTCGAATCCGAAACATTTTTTTCTTTTAAAAAGATACACTTTTTTTGCCAAAAGAACATAACAACGTAAAGTGCTAAACAAATTTGAACAATGGAACAAAATCAATACTTTTCGAAGTTCTCAATTGCAGCCATGCCAAAAAAGGTGAATTAGTGGCAAACAACTTACAACAATCGCTCCGGATATAATAATGGCAACCACGTAAAGAGCAATATAGAGAAAAATACAACAACAAGTTCAGCTCCGTCTTGTCGTGTTTTTGGTGTTCTTCTTTAAGGCAAAGTACTCACTGGAAGCCAACAACACAATTAGGTTACATTCCAAGTGCAGAGGAAACATTCGCACAAAAGACGAAATATGTACTTTGCGGCGGAAGAAACCCCACCGAACGAACGAACGAACGTCTTATGTAAGAGACCAACGCCATCAGCCGGAGTCGCCAAGAATTTTGGCAGCAAACAATTTGGCAACAAAAGTTAAATGCGCTGCTGATACCCAAGAACCACGCCACCCAATCTGATGGCAAAAAAGAGCAGTACAGCAATGGCAACATCAACCGCATCCTCCACATCATCCATGGAAAAGGGAGCAGCAGCGGCAGTTAGTCAAATAAATGACATTGTTTTGGCCAAAAAAAAACACATAAACTTAACGTAATTTTTTTTATTTGTTTTGTTGCTTTGGCTCTCTCCGTTCCTCCTGCTTCATGGGTTGGATAGCAAGAATCGGAATGAATGACCTAGAATGAGTGGAATTCATGTAAATTGTATAAGAAATTATGACGACGACCGAGCGAGAGACCAATGGTCGGGGGGGGGCAAAGTTATAGAATATTCTAAGTGCAACGGAAGTGTGGGAACATTTTAATTATGTTGAACGTCAAGCGAAAAGTTAAAAAAGGGACACATTAAAAGGATAAATTTGTTTGGGCCATGACCGAAGATTAAAAAAAAATCATAATAAAAATGAACAAGTTCATAATAAAAATGAAGAAATTCATAATGAAAATGAACAAGTTCATAATAAAACTGAACTATTTAATAAAAATAAACAAGTTCATAATGAAAATAAACAAACTCATTATGAAAATGAACAAGTTCATTATGAAAATGAACAAGTTCATTACGAAAATGAACAAATTCATTATGAAAATTAACAAAATCATAATATAAATGAACAAATTCATAATAAAACTGAACTGTTTAATAAAAATAAACAAGTTCATAATGAAAATAAACAAGTTCGTAATGAAAATAAACAAATTCATTATGAAAATTAACAAAATCATAATGAAAATGAACAAATTCATAATGAAAATGACGAAGTTACTTACGAAAATTAACAAGTTCATTACAAACATGAACAAGTTCATTACGAAAATGAACAAGTTCATAATGAAAACGACCTATTTAATAAAAAAAAAATCATAATAAAAATCAACATGTTCGTAATAAAAATGAACAAGTTCATAATATAAATGAACAAGTTCATAATATAAATGAACAAATTCATAATGAAAATGAACAAGTTCATAATAAAAATGAACTATTTAATAAAAATAAACAAGTTCTTAATGAAAATAAACAAACTCATTACGAAAATGAACAAGTTCATTACAAAAATGAACAAGTTCATTACGAAAATGAACAAATTCATAATGAAAATGAACAAATTCATAATGAAAATGAACTATTTAATAATAAAAAAAAAATCATAATAAAAATCAACATGTCGTAATGAAAATAAACAAATTCATAATGAAAATAAACAAACTCATTACGAAAATGAACAAGTTCATACCGAAAATGAACAAGTTCATTACAAAAATGAACAAGTTCATTACAAAAATGAACAAGTTCATAATGAAAACGACCTATTTAAAAAAAAAAATCTTAATAAAAATCAACATGTTCGTAATGAAAAGAAACAAATTCATTATGAAAATTAACAAAATCATAATGAAAATGAACAAATTCATAATGAAAATGAACTATTTAATAAAAATAAACAAGTTCATAATGAAAATAAACAAGTTCATAATGAAAATAAAAAAACTCATTATGAAAATGAACAAGTTCATTAAGTAAATGAACAAGTTCATATTGCCAACATATTATTTCGTGCACATATCACTGATTCGAGAGAAGTTTAGAGAAATAAATAAGGCAAATTAACTAGTTCATAATGAAAATGAACCAATTCATAATGAAAATGCACTATTTAATAAAAAATAAACAAATACATAATAAAAATCAACAAGTTCATAAAGAAAATGAACCAATTCATAAAGAAAATGAACAAATTCATAAAGAAAATGAACAAATTCATTACGAAAAAGTACAAATGAAAAATCACATACCATGGGATTTAAATGTCCACAATTGCATACGTATGTTAATGATGGAATGAACAAGTTCATAATTGATAAATTGAAAAAGTTCATAAAAAAAAGAAACCATATCTATAGGTTTATGTGTATGGATCGATATTTTTGGAATTTCGCGGGGTAAAAAAAAGGATATTTAATAGAAAAAATGGGCGTGGCCCCGCTTATACATCTCACCATTTCGAGCGGCCTTATTTTTTGTGAAGATGACATTTAGTACATGTGCTATTGCTAGTGGAATATAAACACTGGGCGATGCCACGCCCCTTTGTGGTAAAACACTGTATCTGCCGTAATGATATAAAGATGATCACAGAACCTTTACAGTGTGTTACTGTCGACTGGGAAATTGCCATGGACTATATTAGGTCGAAATTGAATGAAGAAGGCCTTACAAATTAGAACTGAAATAACACGTCCTAGAAAAATATTATTTGGGCTATTCAGTATGTCCAAGAGCATTACAACGAAAAGAGCACTACAAAAGAAATATGGTACATCGTTTTATTTCTCAAAAGTCATACGTACGTGCCACCGGCTAGTACGATGTTATTGGTCCTACGAACAAGTTTTAGTCTCACACTACGTCAAATAAACTGCTGCGGTTGTATACTAAGTAAGTTCAGATAAAGTTTTTTTGTGATTAAAACACCGTAGAGCCGAAGCTTAAATCCCACCACAAGTCACAAAGTATCCAAAGAGAAGAACACTGAGAGTCGCTGATGTTCTCAGCCCTTACCACTCCGAATAACCGTTTGTTTAATTTAAAACCGTAACAAATATGTCATACCTAGAATTTCTGCTATAACCTGCTAATACAAAATCATCTGCTGCCAAGTTAGTGCACACATTAACGAGTCTGAAACCCTCCTCGTGTGGCCAATTAAAAATAAATTGTTCCTTTGACGTGTAACCTTTTTCGGCTAACGCCACAAGGCAGGGCAACGTTAACGTATTATTTTCTATAAATTACATATGACAAAGTAACAAACACGAAAATATCGTTAATTCACAATGAATAAAACATTTCTCATGTGACGCGCCATGGACTTGTGTGGCACTTCCAGGTCCCAATGGATACACACGAATGAAATTATCAATTTGTCCTTATTTTTGGGTGTTCATAAACCGAAAAAGGAAAAAAAAAACAACAAAAATACCAAAAATAGAATAAATATCCTTGGAGTTTTGTTGTTGTTGTTGTGTTCTCTATATCTGTATATGTGTTTAGTAAAGCTTTCACATAAATTGTTCCGACTCTAAGACCTTTTGGTCTTTTATTAATTCTACTTTATGATGTCATACATAAAAAAGAAGGGAAATCGTAAGTATCAGCCAGTCAGTCGAATCAGGCCCCAAATACACGTGGGGTATTCATGATACAGTAAATATTGCCGAAATCGTGTGCGCAAAATACACCACTTCATGAATACCACTTAGTTGGGTTTATTCATTTGTTTTATCCATTTATATTCTTTGTTTTGTTTTTGGTCCTTAACGTCTAAACCAAATGGAGACAATTGTGGTGGTTGGTGTTGGTTTTGGGTCTGTACATGTGTGGTGCATAAATTGTTGTCGCCAGGGCCGCCGGTCGCATATGGCGATTCATACTTCACATGTGACTCAGTCCGATACTCTTCCAATATAATTGATTGATTGGGGTGTGCTGGTGACGCGACGCTTCGGCGTATTTTCATATTGATTGATTAATTGCAAAAAAAAAAAAAAAAAAACTTTAAATTTGATTTTTGAATATGTCAAATGACTTTGGCCAAATAAGGCTAATTAGGTATTTCTTTTTTAAATGGGAGACAGCTTGTACGATTTTTGTATATATAGAATTGTAGCCGACCTACGACAAATTTCTAGAAATTCGCCATATAATGATAGGCAGCGGCGCGGGGCGAGCTGTTGGGATTGTCGGAATAATAATAAAAAATTAGGCCGATAGCCTTAGTCGCTATTGCTTTATTAAGTAGTTTATTATAATCTTGAATTGTAATAAATAAATAAAAAAAAAGGAAAAGTTGGTCGTATTGTGGCTGTGACCTGAAAATTTGGTTTTAAAATACTATCGATATTTATTACTAACAATAAGTCGAAAATATTCAATATTTCGACAGAGGAGCTTTATTTGAGATCGCCAGAAGAACTTACTTATTTCCCTTAACATTCCATGAAGGCACAGACGGGGAACTTCTCTAGAATCAGGGAGCTGTGCTCGATATAATTTGTATACTCTATGACCGGGACCTACTGTTTAAAGCCGGCTCCGAACGGCTAATTCTTTTCTAGAGAACTTTTACATGGCTTAGAGATTGCTCTCTTACTCGTAAAGTCGCCAACATTTACGAGGTGGAAACAGGTGGAAATGTTTGATGGCCTCACCTGGTTTCGAACTCGGGTTCTTCTGTGAGATAGTCGCACACACTACCTGCCACACCATGGCCCTCCAAAGAAGTACGAAACATTCAAAAAAAATACAATATAAAGAAATATAAAGAAATTTTTTATCAAAAATAAAACTTTTTTTCTACAAATTTTTTTATATAAAAATTACGTTCAAAGTATTTTTGTCTTAAACTCGGGTTTTGAAAAATGTAGTCATCATGTCTTTACCGAAACCTTAGTTTAAGGCAAAAAATATTTTGAATGTAAATTTTATATGAAAGAAATAGAATTTTTTTTTTAAATATTTTTGTAAATACATGATTTATTTTTTTTGCAAAAATATAATTTTGTTTTGAAAAAGCATGATTATTTTTGTGACAAAATATCACAATTTTTCGGAAAAAAAATAATTATTTTTCCGTTTTTCGGAAAAATTTTTACTGATGACCACAGTTAAAGACAAAAATATTTGAATATACATTTTATATAAAAGAAGTAGATTTTTTTTTTAAATATTTTTGAAAATATGATTTGATTTTTTGAAAAAATATGATTATTTTTGTGAAAAAATTCATCCTTTTTTGAAAAAAAAAATGATTATTTTTCCGGGTTTCGGAAATTTTTTTAATGATGTTTTCTCCGAAACCACAGTTTAAGACAAAAATATTTGAATATAAATTTTATATAAAAGAAGTGATAAAAATATTTTTGAAATAAATGTTTTTTTTTAAAAAAATACTTTTTTTTTGAAAAATATGGTTTTTTTGAAGAAAATAATTTTTTTTTTGATAAAATGATTTTTTTTTTAAAAAAAAATACTTTTTTTTTTAAAAAAAATATGATTATTTTTTGATGTTGCCAGAAGAACACACATTTTAAAATGGATGATGTTTTCTCCGAAACCACAGTTTAAGACAAAAAAAAATATTTGAATATAAATTTTATATAAAAGTAGAAGATAAAAAAATATGATTATTTTTGAAGAATATATTTATTTTTTTTTTGTAAAAAATATTTTTTTTTTGTAAAAAATGTTTTTTTTTTTTTGAAAAAATATGATTTTTTTTTTGAAAAAATATGATTTTTTTTTGAAAAAATGTGATTTTCTTTTTATGTTTCCAGAAGAACAAACACATGGATATCATGAAGATACTTCTCCGAAAAGCCGAGTTTAAGACAAACACATTGTGAACCTAATTTTTACGAACTGTTTAAGTATTGAATTTGGATGAATTAAAAACTGGGAGCTGGTTTTTGTGTATAACTATTTTTTTTTTGTAAAGATCCTGTTTTAATGTTGACCCGGTTACCGAATATGGACTCGCTTAATGTAAAGCCAATTTTATTAAAAATCCGTTTTTAATGTGAACCAAGTTTTGTGTGCAGAGTCGTTTTAAGTATATATGCCGGTTTTAATGTGAGACAGGTTTAGAGTAGACCGGTTTTTGTGTAGACCCAGAGTTTAGTGCAGATCTGGGTTTTGTGTATGTTAATCAGATCTCAATAAAGGATAAGTGTGGATCCGGGTTTAAGTGTAACACCGAGTTATCATTCGAAGCAGTTTTCTTGTAGCACCCGTTAATTACGAGCACGAGTTGTAAACAATCTAGATATGAATATGAAAACGGTTTAAATGTAGAACTAGATTTAGTTAAAAAACCCCGGTTTAAGTAATCGACGCAGTTTAGGTTAATATCTCTTCCAGAACATCACAGTTAAACAATGGAATGGAATTTAATAATATAACCGGGTGTAAATTGAAAATGTCGAGTATCGAGTATAGTATATATGAAACCGGATTAACTGGGATTATAATAAACCTAGTTTATGTTATTTAAAAAAGCGGTTATTTTTTTAGTAATATTTGGGATCATAAATTTTGAAATATTTAATTCAAAAAACCCCAGTATTTTATGTCCCAAAAACCGATATTCAGATCCACTGTGCTCTGTCACAATTCAATTATTTTTGCAAACCCTTAACATCTTCTCTACAAAGACCATCTCACTGATTTTGATCTGGTTTTTAAACCAGATCTTTAGAAAAATTATCACAGCTCATTCCTGGTAATAAAATGTAAGATTAATTTGACAGAAATGTGGTTCTGGCAGCGATTCTATAGGAAGCCCTTGTTGTTTCGAAGATAAATTAATAATTGACAAACCGATAATTTCATGAAACATGTTCTTAAAAAAGGAAAACAAAGGTCATAAAAAGCGACACAAAACCGTCGCTGAATGTGGCTACTGGCACGGCTCAAAATCGATGGTTACGGTCAGGTTCGTGCCTGCCTTATTTATTTGGTTCATTAACGCCCGCATATAACACACAAAAGTTTAAACAACGAATTTGATACTTTTAAATGTCTGCACGTTTTTCACACTTTACGAGTGAAAAATCTCCAACAACTCGCCATTAGCGTCATTCACAGCGTCAGCAGTCATCAAAAGCCCCACAAAGCACCCAAATCTGTCTCGTCTTTATTTTTCGGGCGTTAAATGCCACATTTATGGTTGATTACTTTTATGTATAAAATTAATTTTAGATTTTTTTTATTTGTGTTGTTTTTGTTTTCTCTCGAATTTGAAAATGTTTCCAGTGTAAATTTTTGCCATGTAAATATTTGCATTTCATTAATATTGATTCAGTGGCACACAGTCAAATCGGATACGAATTTAAGGTTGAATTCAGTTTCGGGTGTTTTCAAACGTTCTGTCATTTTCTCCCTCACATTCGGCAGTGAGAATCGTATTGAGATATTGGAGACGTTATTGTTTAAACTAAAAATTATTAAATATTTTTTTTTTTGTAAGTTACTCAATTGGTCTCTACTCGGTCCAGTAGTTTTTAAAATATTGCTGTGGTGGCATTACAAAAGGAGAAGCCATAATTATCGCTGGCACAGTGGGTTGGAAAGAAAATGAATATACATCCGTTAAAAACAGCTTTCATTTTAAAATCGGATTCAATAAAAAAAATATGTAGAACTCTGTTAATATAAAAACTAGTTTAGTTCGAAACCGGGTTTAGTCTAGAATCCAGTCTAGTTCAAAACCGGGTTTAGTATGAAACCAGGTTTAGTATAATACCGGGTTTGGTATAAAACCGGGTTTATTATAATACCGGTATTAGTATAAAACCGGGATTATTATAAAACCGGGTTTAGTATAAAACCGGTTTTTATAAAACCGGGTTTAGTATAAAACCGGGTTTAGTATAAAATCGGGTTTAGCATAAAACCGGGTTTAGTATAAAATCGGGTTTAGTATAAAACCGGATTTAGTTTAAAACTGGGTTTAGTATAAAACCGGGTTTATTATAAAACCGGGTTTAGTATAAAACAGGGGTTGTATAAAACCGGGTTTATTATAAAACTGGATTTAGTATAAAACAGGGGTTTGTATAAAACCAGGTTTAGTATAAAACCGGGTTTAGTATAAAACAGGGGTTGTATAAAACCGGGGTTAGTATAAAACAGAGTTTATTAGAAAACCTGGTTTACTAAAAACCGGGTTTAGTATAAAACCGGGTTTATTATAAAATCGGGTTTATTATACAACCCGGTTTATTATAAAACCAGGTTTAGTATTATACCGGGTTTAGAATGAAACCGGTTTTTACCAAAATTAATGAAGCCGATTTAAGTAGAAACCCAGGTTCAATAAAAAACCGGTTTAGCCAGGTTTTGTATAAACTTGGGTTAACCTAGCCTCGTTTTTTAATGTAAACGCGAGTTTGATATAAAACCGAGTTTTTACATCGAGGGAAACGCAAAGGTTGGCGGGCTAGCAGGGAAAGCCTGTAATCCGCAGACAATATAAAATCAAATCTTTAAAGGATAACCTCGAATACCCACACAATAGTAATGGTGTCAAATCGATGCCAACCATTGCAAACACTTTCCCCCCTTATCATGATCTAATACAGACTATTACAGCATCAGTGATCGATAAATTCGCAAAGATAAAATTGTAGAACAATCAATCCAATGTTTTCATGGCATTTCATTCGTAAGACGTAGAAAAATACGTCTGGTATTTCTAATCGGCTAGGTATTTCGGCTGGAAGCCGAAGTTTCGAAAATTGAAGCTGCGGTTATCTGACAAAATGTCTTAAGTGCAAATTGATTTGAATCGGACCTATGAGTTAGAAATGACATATTAGTTTCCGAAAGTTCTTTAAAATTCTTCACTGAAATTCTTCATTATGACTAAGAAGTAAAATTTTCGAGTCCAAGGATGGTCTTGGCTAGATTGTATGCACATTTGAGGCTTCTTCTGGATGTGGCTAACGGAAAGGCAAATTTGCGTCCGCTCTCGATGCCATGAGGTGGAGCAAGCCGGCACACCATTTCAAGTATTTCAAGCTCTGCCAATATTTAGTCTGAGAGTAGTTACAATTGAAACCGGTCTGGAAAATTACAATTAATTTCTCGGCCGGGAATTCCTTCGGCAGTTCTTTTTCTTACTTAAGAATGCCGGCTATAAATATTCATTAATAGGACACAGACAGTAGTAAAGTGGAGCAATGTACCGCCAATTGAAACAAATTAAAACAAAAGGTCTCAATACTTCCGAAATTAATACCTAAATTTTGTACGTATGCATGTGACTCATGTTGAAATTACAGGAAAGACTATTTGAGAAGCCACTGGCCCGGTCCATTTCGAAGAAGACAAATAGACGGCAAATGGAAGACATTAACTTTCCTGATTTATGTTTATTACGAATAGCAATAATAAAATAATAAACTCTAAAACAGCGCCAGGAATGAATGGAGGCCCACCTACACAGACAGATGTACATAGCGTACGAGAGTAGCCGAGATGTGGTGGCTGGCTCTCGATGGTTAGTGGAAATATTTCTAAGGAAGATCTAATTATTGATCTTGCTGAATCTAGAAAAATCTCGCATACATTTTAGGTTTAACTAAAATTTACTGCTTTTTTCGTGTGTGTGTCTGTCCTATGTGTGGGGGAGGGGGACGAGAGATACTGTATGTGAACGACGTTGATCATGTTGATGGCTGACTAGATGAATGGCTGAATGCTGGAGACGGATCTCTGTTCATGACCATGGAAACATTTAATCACGAACTGCTGCAACTAGAATGTGCCAGTGTTTATACAGTTGCCGAGCGGCCGACCAGCCGACGGAATCACCGTCCGACAGGCTTGACCGCGCGATCATATGGACCAACCGCTGATCAGTCAACCAGTCAACAGAAAGACACAAAACATATTAGACGGACTACACAGAACAACCGAAACATGAATTAAAATTGTAAATATTTAAAGACAGACAGATTTGTATGCTGAATGATACAGCGCACAGTGTTACGAAATGGTATATAATTTGATTGAAATTCAGAGTTGCAATTCATCTTATTCTCTAGGTTATTGTTATTATCCTAAAGAGCGTAGAGCCAAACAACAAAAAAATTTGCACTCAAATGTTGTGCTTTGTTGAACTTAAAAAGCTTCTGCTCAAATACAGAATAATAATAGCAAATGAGTTATATTTGCAGCCAAATTAACTTTGTTAACCAGACAATTAAGCTTTACTCGATACAACCTCCAAACATGCGATTTATTTGTGTGCAAACATTTAAAAAATACCGAAGGCATAAATTCGTGAGAAAAATATAAATTTCAGTAACCGATCCCTGCATTCTGGACCATTCTGTGAGGAAAATCGAATTCAGTATTATGATTGCAAACAAAACCATCTGAGATCCGTGCCAAATTTGTTACACTGTTCCAATGATATGAATGGGGCACTGGCATTTAAAAGAAAGAATAATGGAAGAAGAAGAAGAAAAAAACACATAAATGAATTGTATCCACTCGAATGTGGTACAATGGACTTGAATGCATACACAGGGGCGTTAGTTATGCTAAATGTCATGTCGAATGTGCGGCGGTTTCTGTAGTTGACCCCCCACCCCCGTCCTCCCTAAGAACGCTGGAAGGGCATCAGCAGCGTCGTCATTGTCATCATCATCAACAATGATGATCGTCGTCATATTAAATAAGAATATAGACTGATAATATGTGTATGTATGTACATATGTAAGAACGTATGTTTATTATGTATTTATCGTTCATGTCATGTGGGTATATGTGTGTACGAGGGCAGATTGAAAAGTGTTTGTAGTAATAAGAGTAGTACGCTAGGTTTTATTTATTTATGGAAGGGATTATAGGATCATTCCAAATTTCTAGTTTTCTCTGGTACTCAGAAGTCCATTCACAATTTCCATTCCCCGTCGATGGGGATTCTACAGTGAATTTTGTCATAAAAACGAAAAAAATAACTCAGAGGGCCTATAAATGAAACTTCTATCACAAGAGAGTCAACATCACTAATAGATTATTGAAATTATTAAAATTTACTTCAATAGATTGTAAAATTGTAATAAATTGTAACAAATAATATTAATAATATTATTTCAAATAATTAAAATATTAATTAAATTGATTAATATATTATATGATTTAATTAAAATTTTAATTTAACTAATTAAATTTTTTTTAAAAAAATAAAATATTTATTGCATTAATTTAATTAGTTATAATATTAATTATTAATTAATATATTAATTGATTGAATTTTATTAATAAAAATACAGTAAAAGCTCTACTCGCGGACGGCTCCCATAGACGGACAAATTTCTCGGTCCCATGCGGTCCTTTTAGAGCAAATTAATCTGGACGGACATCTCCCGTGGACGGACAACAACACTGCGACCCTCGGTGTCCGCCCACCGGAGCTTTCACTGTATTAAGTAATTTTTAATTTCATCAATTAATCTCATCAATTAAAGTATTAATTTCATCAATTAAAATACTAATTGCATTAATTAAAATATTAATTGAATTGATTAAAATATTATTTGCATTAATTAAAATATTAATTTCATTAACTCAAATATTAATTTCATAAATTACAATATTAATATAATTTATGTTGGTAAATGCTACTAAATACCAAGCCCGAATTTATTAAAATATTAATTGAAATAAATCAAAAAATTAAGTAATTAATTCGAAAATAATTGAATTAATTCAAATAATGATTTAATTTATTTATCTTAATATATATTTACCCTCGACACTGATTCACTGATACACTGATTCACTGACTCTGTCACGCAGTACGTAAGAATTTAAATAGGCATTCTATAATTTTCTATAAATAATAATAATAAAAAAATAATATTTTTTTTGTACAGAAATTGTGTTTTCCCCAAATTTTTTTTCCAACAAAAATTTTTTTTTCCAAAATTTTTTTTTTCAACAAAATTTTTTTTTCCCACAAAATTTTTTTTTTTTCCAAAAAAATATTTTTTTCAGCAAAATTTTTTTTTTCAACAAAAATTTTTTTTTTCAAGAAAATTTTTTTTTTTCAAGAAAATTTTTTTTTTTAAGCAAAATTTTTTTTTCCACTAAAATTTTTTTTTTTCAACAAAATTTTTTTTCCATATTTCAACGGGCGCCATAGGCGCATTACAACTTACTAGTTTTAAATATTGAGATAATTAAAATTTTAATGGAATTAATTAAAATATTTATTGGAATAATTAAAATAAAATATTAATTAAATGAATTAAAATATTAACTTTATTAATTAAAATATTTATTTCATTAATTAAAATATTATTTGCATTAATTAAAATATTAATTTCATTAATTAAAATATTAATTTCATTAATTAAAATATTAATTTCATTAATTAAAATATTAATTTCATTAATTAAAATATTAATTTCATTAATTAAAATATTAATTTCATTAATTAAAATATTAATTTCATTAATTAAAATATTAATTTCATTAATTAAAATATTAATTTCATTAATTCAAATATTAATTAAATATATTGAAATATTAATTGAATTAAAGAACAAATATTAATTGAGGTAATTAAAATATTAATTTCATTAACTCAAATACTATTGTATTAATTAAAAAAATAATTTCATTAATTAAAAAAATAATTTCATTAATTAAAATTTTAACTTCATTAATTAAAATTTTAATTTCATTAACTAAAATTTTAATTTCATGAATTAAAAAATTAATTTCATTAATTAAAATTTTAATTTCATTAATTAAAATTTTAATTTCATTAATTAAAAATACCTGTTAACATTAAGTTATTATTAGGTGAATTAAATAATAAAAAAATATTATGTAATTAATTAAAAAATGTAATTGAATTAATTAAAATATTAACTGAATTCGGGAAAATTTTAATTGAGTTAATTAAAATATTAATTAAAATATTAAATGAATTTATTATAATTTTAATTTCATTAATACAAATATTAATTAAAATAACTTTCAAATATAAAATAAATAAAAAAAAATAACCGAATAAATTAAAATAGTTATTGAGTTAATGAAAATATTAATTGAATTGATAAAAGTATTAATTTCATTAATTAAAATAAGTGTTAAAATATTAAGTGAATTAAATAAAATAAAAATATAATTGAATGAATGATTTAATTAATAGAATTAATGAAAGTATTAATAGAATTAATTAAAAAACTATTTGAGTTAAATGAATTATTAATTGAACTAATAAAAATATTAACTGAATTAATGAAAATATTAAATGAATTGAAATATTAACAGAATTGATTAATATAATAATGGAATTGATCAAACTATCAATTGAAATAATTATTATCTTAATAAAGTTAATTAAAATAAAAATGAAATTAATCAAAATATTATTGTAATGAATTAAAATATTAATGTATTTAATTAATATATTAAACGAATTAACTAAAATAGTAATTGAATTAATTAATATATTAATTCAGCAACTTTAGTGGCGAAACATTAATTCCATTGGGAATTGTGTGGTCAAATTTTTCAATTGTCAACCATTGGTTTTTGGTTTATCCTCCAGATGGGGAAATTATTTAATCCACCCTCGCAATGGTGTACGTACTAAGTCACTTCATTTAGTTTGATTAAACTTAAATTCAAGAATATTTCCTTGCTTCAATTGGGAATGGTGTGTCGTCCGTCATCTGGTGTAGTTATTATTATTATTATTTTTTTTTTTGGACTATTCTTATGGCCACGGCTGCTGCTGGATATGGTCATTGTGATGGTTGCCGCCGGTGCTTCTGATTCTAGACATTAGTGTAGGTGTATGTAGATTAGTAGATATGCTTGTTGTTGTTAGTGTTGTAATTGATGGCGGGACTTATCAAGTATCATACACTAAGCACAATATTTAACTATAATCGTCATCATCACTTTGATGATTGTGATTAGTCGTTTCTTATTTCTTAACTAAACTCAATTTAGAACTGTGCTAGAAGAAACGGCCACCTTTGGGTTTCCAGAAACTCGGCAACGCTATGTTAAACATGTAAAGACTCGGCTAAGCTCGGTCGGGTTGATTTGTATATGGGCTATTCAAGATGGCACACCCATAAGTCCCTAATCGGTCCGCAAGTATAAATTAAAATTCCAAAATTAATGTGCCCATGCTAAAATGTTACAAAGATCTGGACAATCTGTAGGTCGCATCCCTCAGTGCTGGCATTAAACTCAGTACTTCAATGAGTAATTATCGGCTCTCTAAGTGTATCTCGAGTTCATTCGGGATTTATTTACGTTGAACCCCCAGGAATGTCTATTGCCCTGTGTTGTACGATTATAAAGTGCCTTCTAATCCACTGGCTGATCTTAGTGGTCTCTAGAGATGATGTATTAGTAACGTATTGTGTGCCCGGAAAACCTCAATTGTCGTGAGTTTTCAATTTACAACAACGAAAAGGAAAAAAAAAAAAAAAACAACAGCAACCAAAAGTAGACAGCAAAAATGTATTTATTTCACAATAAAAGAAGAAATAGATGCATAATACCGACGACCGCATCGGACGGACAGACTAGAACACGAAAGACTGACTGAAACGACATACGAGGTACAAATTGTGTAAAGTTTAAGAGTAAATCTTAGTCAATGCTCAACCTGTTGCCAAACGTACCGAGAGCACAGTGGGGCAGAAGAGTTTTACTTTACTTTGGATATAATTTAAAAATTTGCGAATTTTTGTTTGAAAAAAAAAACAAAATTCGAAAAAAAAAAAAACAAATTGGATTATTGAAATGATTTTTTTTTTTTTTTTTTGGAAAAATATGGCCACACCAAAGAATTATGGTTATGGAAATTATTTAAAAATTTTCCTTTTTTTTATTAATAGAAAATGTCTGTTTGCCAGACCTAAACAACACACGCAATAGTCCCAAAGAAAATAAAATCATAGCGGCACTCATGCCCATGCTTCCATATGGATTTCCACTTGTCATACCTCAACATCTCCCTTCAATACTTTGCCAAACCTAAACCTATTGAATTGTATCCGTTTGAAATTGCATCTGAACCACTGTAGCTCAGACGATCGCTCCAGGGGTGGATCGCGGGCGGTCGGTGCTGGTCGGTTTTGGTCCAGGCGTATATTTCCATACAATTTATGACAACTTGTTGTATTCCCTTCTTGATTTCCATAACAAGTTGTGGTGGTCTATTAGTTTTTTTTTTTTTTTTTTTAGTTTGCTTGCTTGAATGAAACGAGCCAACCAACCAACATTTAGAAATGTGGATACACATTCAATCCAATAGAGAGACACGAAATGAAATCTTTTTTGTGTTGTGCTATTGCTGTAGACACATCATTAAGAAGCATTTCACACTTAAATCAGCGCAATAAATTCTAATAATCATTGCTGGGGCTGGCTCGTTCTCGTTTAAGATGGAAAAACCTTGTGATGTGCAAAGTGCATTTTCACATGCTCGCCGAAGCTGAGGCACAAACGTTAAAATTGCCAGTTGATGTGGGTTCGGACAACCAAATCGATCGGGCATCAGAAATACCTTATCTTATTTCGAAGAAAAAATGCACCCCGCAATTGTACTCCTTAGGATGTGAATGTGAAAATTGACAAGGTTTTTCCCTCACAGCTAAAAAAAGCTAATGCGTCTCTAAAGCCAAAAAGTCTTGCAACTGTTTAGTAAATGTCTTTCAAGATAGTGGGTTCCAAGAAAAAATAATACTATCTTGCTTTACTGACCCTGCCACGTAATCAGAACACCTTACACTTTACATTACTGTGAAGCATAAAATAATGATTTACAGATTTCCAGATTTGCCATGGCCTATACCGATTAGAACTTGCAAAGTCGTTAACATGTCATTTAATATAAAAATATATCTCCAACAGTCTAGAGCAGCGCGCTGCAGCGTCCCCAAAAGATGAGCCGCGTTTTGGGTAGCCTAACGGACGCCAAAAGCGTTATTAACTCCAACGCACCAAAATAATAGAAAATCGACTTTATATGCACATCCAGATTGGAATCAAAACCAAGAAGAATGACAAAATGAAAATTGGGTCTGTAACATCTAAGAAGTCCTGAGAAAAACTACGGGTAGTCTTGTACCAGAGCTTTACAATGAGTATTGGTTTTGGTATCGAATTCCGAAACCCAATTCGACAAACTATCAAAAAGTCTGTTACGATCTCAATAAAATCTCACACTTGTTTTTTCACAACGGATGATGTTAAATTTTTAAAAAGATTCTAAACGATTTGATTCATGTTTCCTTTATCCGAAACATTTCAAAGCGGCTGATGGCCTTATATTTTATTAAACCGATCCGGGCATTGTTGTCGCTAGTCGTCTGTAAACCCAAAAAGACGCAAAGTAAATTGAACCCTTACTTGTTTAAAAGATTTGAGAATTTAATCTGCGCATATGGCGGGAACTCTTAGATCGACTGCTCATACGAGATTGAAATCTCCAATTTTTATTTTTTAGACAATTTTTGAATCCATTATTCCATTATTGGTGGATTCCATTGTTGGTGCTACAGCCAAATCATAAAAAAGTTAACCTCAAGACTCTCGTCTTCGGGACATCTGTTATATCCAATAAACTATGTTCGCATAGAATTGCTAGTGCTGAAATTTTGTGAGCATCACTGCCAGGAACAGAAGATTTATCTGAACTGGAAATGATTTACGCACTAGGTTCTTTAAAAGTTTTCCTGAGTTGGGGTTTCCTCTAATCCTAGCTTAGCATTCATTATCCCAGCAAAACCTTGGAATAATGATAATACGTATAGCGAGCTTCTATTAAAGAAGTTCTGAAACTCATTACCAGGAACTGGATTCCCAAAGATTTGAAGCCTCGGTGTTATTTTTGCTAAAAACTGATCATTCTCTCAGACTCATATCTTTCAAACCGTTTGGAATTTTCATTTACTCTCTGAGGTTGTAGCTGTTGTCATAAAAATCAAAAAAAAAACTTCATCTTCAAGTTCAAAATCTCAAAAAAAAAAACTTTAAATAACTCGATTTTCTAGCCTTTTTTCCCCCCATTTCAGGTCCATAGCTAGCAAACCGTTCAAAATTCAAGGAAACAATCAACTACAAAAATGTACCCAAGATTTCAGTAAACAAGTTTCTGGAACATATGAACATCCTATGAATGACTCTTAAAATTGTATTAATTCACATTTGCTTTCTAGAATAATATTAGCCAATTTTTGCAGCGTATGAGTAATATTAATTTGAAAGTCTAGCACTCACACGTACCGGGGGTTTAATTAAGTTGAATTGATGTTATTTTTAAAAAACGAATTGGAATTTTATTAGCTGTCACCTTGGCGAAGACCTCTGAAGTAGTGGTGAATTATTCGGAGAGGTCGCAGAGTTCGTACTTCTTATAAATCAAGTATTTTCTATTAAAACTCATGCCATTCCATATATGAACGCATCAGCTTTTTTTTTTTTAAATTTGAATCATTCAAAAAAATATTCAAATGTTTCATTGATAAAAGAAAATAAAGAAAATTTGTTTACATTGAAGCATACTGTCCCTACTCCAGTATACCTCTGGCCTTGTTTCTCCTGCCAAGCTCCCCCAAACAAAAATGTTGTGCACTTGTTTTTTTCCTCTTCTTCTTTTATTACTTTAGATAATCGAAACCGGAAGACATATAGTTTAGTTAGTGTAATCTAGTAAATACAAATAATATAACCTTGTGTACCGTTAATAAAGAAAAATCTCTCCGCCAATCGAGAAATCTTTGAATGCCACAACAACAGCAAGCGACGACAACAACGATTTTCAAAGAAATATATACAGTTTTTTTTTTTTTTTTGTAGCTGATGTGTTTTAGAAATTAACATCTTCATTTTGTTGACATTTTGAATTAAGATAAATTGTTCTAAAGCGGAGCTTTACAAATGCAGAGACAAACAAAAAAAAAACCCCCGAGATTTGAGCAGTACAACAGAGAGGGAGAGAGAGAGAAATATAGAGAAAGAGAAACAAACTGTTTGCACAGCATTTGAGAGGGAGGGACGAAAAGTTCCCTAACCGAAGTTCAGACGCAAAAAAATAATGTAAACAATTTTCCAAACATCAAACGAATTCGCATAAATGCACCACATTTAAATGAGAACACCAACAAAAATGACTTACAAAACATTCAAAGAAAATCATGGAAACAAAAAAATAAACAGATATCGGTATTTTATACAGACTCAATTGTCAAATTCGTATAATTGCAAAAAGTTCAATGCAAAACTTCGCCACCGACAACCGATTTCAAAAAGTCTTAAATGTCCAACATCTCTTCAACGATGTAGCCAGCTATGTTTGTAAAGCCTCAATTGCCGTATTCCGCATTCAAGTGAAAACATCGCTTATGGGAAACAGACAACCGATTTGCATTATTGCAAAATATTTAAATGAAAAGATCGCTGAAACAGCCAATCGATGTTATAAAGAAATAATTGTCGAAGTGCGAAATTTGCCAAACGTTCAAATGAAAATATCGCTGACAAGGGATTCGATAAGTGTTGAATTCGGATAATGGCAAAACATTTAAATGAAAACATAGATCAAATAAAAGAGACAGTCGGCTTTTAAGGCCTTAAGTATAGAATTCGGATAATTGCAAAATATTCAAATTAAAACATAATTTAATTGAAACAGACAACCGATTCGAATAATTGCAAAACTCTCAAATAAGGCGACAACTAATTTAAGTGTCGCATTCGGATAATTGCAAAACATTTAAATGAAAACATAGATCAAATAAAACAGACAGTCGGCTTTTAAGACCTTTAGTATAGAATTCGGATAACTGCAAAATATTTAAATGAAAAGATCGCTGAAACAGCCAATCGATGTTATAAAGAAATAATTGTCGAAGTGCGATAATTGCCAAGCGTTCAAATGAAAATATCGCTGACAATGGATTCGATAAGTGTTGAATTCGGATAATTTCCAAACGTTCGAAACCGATGTTTTGCAAGCCTTAATGGCCCAGTTCTGACAATTGCAAAACATTCACATGACTAGAATTTCAAATAAAAAAAAGACAACAAACTTTCTAAAGCCTTTAGTGTAGAATTCGTATATTTTGCAATATGAAAACTTTGCTTAAATGAAACAGACAATTGTATACAGAGCTGCAAGTCCATATTAATAGACTGGTATGAGTCCACAAACAAAGGAATAAAGTGGCAATTATCCGGAAAAAAAAATATAAAACCCTATTTTAAGCAATGAAATTGAAGTTTTATTTTTTGGGGCATCTCCAATAGAAATACCATTCGCAACAGGGTCAGGACAATTGAAAGATAGTTTGTATCTACAGCAAATCTCTACTCTGACGAGGTGTTCGGAGGTCTTCATGCAGCACTGCCCTTGAGTTGATGGTAGACCTACGGTTGTTTATTGTTGTTGTTGTTTCACGCTTGCCCTTGCTGATAACCTATGGCAACGTTATCTGTGGCATATACGATAGGTTTCGATTGTTGATGGGATTAAACACAATACAAATATCAAATCAAATAAAAGAATCATAAATTGTGCTCGTTGTGATTGAGAATTATATCACGTCCATGGTAAATATGTATGTCGTCACACTGTGTTGTTGCTTTGACGTCTTTACGTCATTGTTTTGCTAACGTCATTAGTTTATTATCTTTTTAAATATCTTGTCAAAGATTCCAATAATGTGATTATAATTCTAGTTCAAATACGAAAGACAGACAGAGCCAACAAATCACTGTTGACCACATCAGTTTGTTGACCAATTTCTTTGATTGCGTATATCATTACGAAACTTAGCCCAGTCAATTAACCGAATTCGAATTTGTTGACGTCTGCATTTCATGTTATCACCCTATCATAATGTCACATACTAGAAATACTCGAACAAGCGATTTGTATTCCTCTTTCAAAATAGACCAAACTAAGAAAAAAAAAAATAACAAAACAAGGTTTATCAAATCAGTTGTCGACGACGACTACGACATTGTTATCGCCAGTTATTATCGCCTTATAATTGACAACACCTGAGTGGCGATGGTGGCCACAATTTCTGGTTTAGGTTCTACTTTGAAGAGTGGACACAGATAATGAATGTACCCATGCTCGGACATATTTATAGCGTCAAGTACTGGCGGTGCTGGCGATGGCGATGGTTGTGGTGGTGGTTACCTTGGCTTGACGTAATATTTGGTTTGCTTCAAATCAAAAAGTTAAGTGTTTAATTTATTGATTTTCTGGAATTTATTTCTGTTAACTTCATTTTGCTACCCTGTCAGTATTTGCGTATTTTTGTCTATCTGTTGTTGTTTTTTTCTTTTTTTGCCGGTAGAACAAAAACGTGTTTTGTGCCATCAACGTTAGCAGGTTAATGAAGAATTTCTCTAGAAATTGCAATTTTAATATAGGTAGACATAAATTCATTGTAAGCCCAAATGACAAGTGATTGAATTTCAAATTGAATTTAATAAACATAAATTTCTTGTGGGATTTTTAGAAACGTCAGACATTCATTGGTAGACGGAATTAATGAATCATTTGACAATTAAAGACAAAACAGGGGGTTTCATCGATTTGACCCAGTCCTTTGACAAATTAAATACGGGCGCCATCTGGTGGGCATTTGCATGTAACGGAATGTCGAGGTAATCAATAATTTCCATAATCATCCGAAATCCGTCGTCGAACTAATCCAAATGTTGTGGTCGCCGGACAGAAATTTTCGTTAAGACAATTTTTGGTCGCCGGAGAGAAATTTTCCTTATGAAAGTTTTTGGTCGCCGAAAAGAAATTTTCCTTAAGAAAATATTTGGTCGCCGGACAGAAATTCTCCTTAAGAAAATATTTGGTCGCCGGACAGAAATTTTCGTTAAGAAAATTTTTGGTTGTCGGACAGAAATTTTCGTTAAGACAATTTTTGGTCGCCGGACAGAAATTTTCGTTAAGAAAATATTTGATCAAAAAAATTGCAGAAGAAATTTCTTTGTCTTTAAGAAATTTTTGGTCGCCGGAAAGAAATTTTCCTTATGAAAATGTTTGGTCGCCGGACAGAAATTTTCCTTAAGAAAATATTTGGTCGCCGGAAAGAAATTTTCCTTAAGAAAATATTTGGTCGCCGGACAGAAATTTTCGTTAAGAAAATATTTGATCAAAAAAATTGCAGAAGAAATTTCTTTGTCTTTAAGAAATTTTTGGTCGCCGGAAAGAAATTTTCCTTAAGAAAATATTTGGTCGCCGGACAGAAATTTTCCTTAAGAACATTTTTGGTCGCCGGACAGAAATTTTCGTTAAGACAATTTTTGGTCGCCGGACAGAAATTTTCGTTAAGACAATTTTTGGTCGCCGGACAGAAATTTTCGTTAAGAAAATGTTTTGTCGCCGGAAAGAAATTTTCCTTATGAAAATTTTTGGTCGCCGGACAGAAATTTCCCTTAAGAAAATATTTGGTCGCTGGACAGAAATTTTCCTTAAGAAAATTTTTGGTCGCCGGACAGAAATTTTCGTTAAGCCAATTTTTGGTCGCAGGTGAGAAATTTTCGTTAAGACAATTTTTGGTCGCCGGAGAGAAATTTTCCTTATGAAAATTTTTGGTCGCCGGAAAGAAATTTTCCTTATGAAAATTTTTGGTCGCCGGACAGAAATTTCCCTTAAGAAAATATTAGGTCGCCGGAAAGAAATTTTCCTTAAGAAAATATTTGGTCGCCGGACAGAAATTTTCGTTAAGAAAATATTTGATCAAAAAAATTGCAGAAGAAATTTCTTTGTCTTTAAGAAATTTTTGGTCGCCGGAAAGAAATTTTCCTTAAGAAAATATTTGGTCGCCGGACAGAAATTTTCCTTAAGACAATTTTTGGTCGCCGGAGAGATATTTTCCTTATGAAAATTTTTGGTCGCCGGAAAGAAATTTTCCTTAAGAAAATGTTTGGTCGCCGGACAGAAATTTTCGTTAAGAAAATATTTGATCAAAAAAATTGCAGAAGAAATTTCTTTGTCTTTAAGAAATTTTTGGTCGCCGGAAAGAAATTTTCCTTATGAAAATGTTTGGTCGCCGGACAGAAATTTTCCTTAAGAAAATATTTGGTCGCCGGAAAGAAATTTTCCTTAAGAAAATATTTGGTCGCCGGACAGAAATTTTCGTTAAGAAAATATTTGATCAAAAAAATTGCAGAAGAAATTTCTTTGTCTTTAAGAAATTTTTGGTCGCCGGAAAGAAATTTTCCTTAAGAAAATATTTGGTCGCCGGACAGAAATTTTCCTTAAGAAAATTTTTGGTCGCCGGACAGAAATTTTCGTTAAGACAATTTTTGGTCGCCGGACAGAAATTTTCGTTAAGACAATTTTTGGTCGCCGGACAGAAATTTTCGTTAAGAAAATGTTTTGTCGCCGGAAAGAAATTTTCCTTATGAAAATTTTTGGTCGCCGGACAGAAATTTCCCTTAAGAAAATATTTGGTCGCTGGACAGAAATTTTCCTTAAGAAAATTTTTGGTCGCCGGACAGAAATTTTCGTTAAGCCAATTTTTGGTCGCAGGTGAGAAATTTTCGTTAAGACAATTTTTGGTCGCCGGAGAGAAATTTTCCTTATGAAAATTTTTGGTCGCCGGAAAGAAATTTTCCTTATGAAAATTTTTGGTCGCCGGACAGAAATTTCCCTTAAGAAAATATTAGGTCGCCGGACAGAAATTTTCGTTAAGAAAATTTTTGGTTGCCGGACAGACATATTCGTTAACAAATTTTGTGGTCGCCGGACAGAAATTTTCGTTAAGAAAATATTTGATCAAGAAAATTGCAGAAGAAATTTCTTTGTCTTTAAGAAATGTCTCTTATTTGTCCATATAGATATTTCCAAGATGTTTTTCTCAAAATTGCCATCCGACATAATTTTAATTTTATGATCTCAAGAAGCAAACATTTTGTTCGGTTGTAAAACTTTTCCAGTTGGGAACAATAAAAGCGGCGACTACAGCGACACTACCATTAACTTGCTTGCACTAACTATTAAAACTATTACACGTTTGAATTTCGGTAAAGTGATTTATGTTTTTTTTGTGTGCGTGTGTGTGTGTGTTCTGTTTGTTCTGTATTTGAGTGACAATTGTCGTCATACGGCATTAAATTTAATAAAAATTTATTATAATTTAAGAATCTTTTCAGTGCAAACATATACGCGCGGCCGCTGGCACGATTTGTCTACAAGTCGAATGGCCATGTGTGGCAACTTGCTCTTGCTTGGATGTTGGAATGAATGTATGTGTATGTGTTTTGGTTTCTGTCTCTGTGTAGTCCCGTTCAGGCTGTTGTTGGGGACACGTTGGATATATGATGGTCGAAGGGATGAAGATGAAGGTGGCGGCGACGACGACGACGACCGTGTGTGTGTTTGGGGGGGGGGGGGGGGGATTTCGTTTGGTCAATTTTCCAATTGTATGTGATTTGTAACACATTTCAATGATTCAATGAATAGCATGGCACGGCATGTCATGATGACATGGAATGGGATAGCTGAGCTCAGTTCAACTAAAGTGAATGTGTATTTGAGCTAAGCTGAGCAGATGAGATGAGATGGATGGATGGATACTTGAAACGTGTTGTTTAAGATGATCGTAGTAATCGTCGTGATCAAAATGAGATATGAATTACAATTTACTTGGAAATATTTTAAACTATTGCCAAGATCTTGTCTGTCTCGAGTGACGACATCGCCAATGCGTCATCTTTCCACATGAACCACGGCTACTGCGCCCATTCATGTGTGGATTATCGGAGATAGCCTCTGCTTGTGGTTTTGTAATCCCATACCCAATATCATGTTATACCAATAGGTCATGTTATATTCAATTTCCATTAGAAGGATCCAAAAAAAAAAGATTCCTGTTAATAAATGAATCTTTCTAAGTTTCAAATATAAAATATTTACTTCAATAACCAAATTTCCATATGACCAATTAATATATTATCTGAAAAGCAGATAGATAAAGCAGATAACATACAGATAAAGAATTAATATATTAATTAAATTAATTAATATATTAATTAAATTAATTAATATATTAATTAAATTAATTAATATATTAATTAAATTAATTAATATGTTAATATATTATTAATTAATTAAATTAATTAATATATTAATTAATAAAAATAATGTAGTTATTTAATATATTTATTTAATTAATTAATATATTTATCTAATGTTAATTAAATTAATTAATAGTTTAATTATATTAAATAATATTTTAATTACATTAATTAATATTCTAATTTAATTAAATAATATATTAATTTATATTTTAATTATATTAATTAATATTTTATTTATAAAAATATATAAAAATATATAAAAATATATTAATTAGTGTAATTAATTAATATATTTATTTAATTAATTAATATATTTATTTAATGTTAATTAAATTAATTAATATTTTAATTATATTAATTAATATTTTAATTGTATTAATTAATATTTTAATTATAATAATTAATATTTTAATTATATTAATTAATATTTTAATTTGATTAACATTAAATTAATTAATTTTATTAATTAATATATTTAATACTAAAGCAAGTAATCACTGTATTAATTAATTTAATTAAAATACTAATTAATATAATTAAAATATTAATTAATTTAATTAAAATTAAATAAATATATTTATTAATTACATAAATTAATATATTTTTATATATATATGTATATAATATATTTAAATATAATTAAAATATTAATTAACTTAGTTAACATATTTATTAATATAATTAAAATATTAATTAATATAATTAAAATATTAACTAATATAATTAAAATATTAATTAATTTAATTAACATATTCATTAATATAATTAAAATATTAATTAATACAATTAACATATTAATTAATATAATTAACATATTTATTAAGTTTAATTAAAATTTTAATTAATTTAATTAAATAATTTAATTAACATATTAATGAAATTAGTTAATTAAATCAATTAAATTAATTAATATGTTGATTAGGTTATTTAATATTAAATATATTAATTAATATATTAATTAATTATTAATCTATTTATTAATTAATTTGGTTATTTAATTTATTAATATTGAATTTAATTAATGTAATTAATTTATTATTTAATTAATGTAATTAAGTTAATTATTTTAATTTTTAGAGAAATGTAGTGAAGTTTAAAGAGAGAAAAAGTTACTTTGTTTTTTTTATTGGATTTTTGAGTGGTTGCTAAATGCAAGATATACAGTGAATAGTAAGCGACCATTCAAAAATGTATGGCAGTTATCTTAAAGCAGTTATGCGTATGAACTAGAACTGAGTTTCAAAAATTATGAGTTTTGGCACTTATCCTAAATTGACACTTAAGTGCACACTGGCGGCGAAACTACTGCAACATAACGGACAAGAGAGTCTACGTTAGTCTGCCTCGCTTCTTCGATCTGACGCAATCGATTGTAGGTCCTAGGGAATTGTAAATTTGATGAACGTAGGTTGGGATCTCAAATTAGCCCCTGTGTGTTAAGGTAGGAGTAGATTCAAATTTGACATTTTAAATTTGTATGTGGCGATCTCAGAAATGATCTAATCATGCACCGGGCATTGGTCGGTGTCTGAGTACAGCTTGTACTAAGCACCGTCTTGTCTTGTGTCGCCCCTGACAGTCTCATTGCACTGATTTTCTCATGATCAGAGATAAACGAAGACGTAGGCGACGATTTCTCAGACGTATAAGAAAAATCACACTAAGATCTTAATCTGACTTGTTGTTTTTGTAATGGACCAATTTTGCCTGTGGAAGAAGGTCAACATAATCAGTTTTCTCATAGTTTGTGCACTACTTTTCGTAGTTTTTTATACTATTTTGCATTTGTTAAAAATTTATCATGTTACTAAACATGTGTGTGTATGAGTGCCTGTGTATGTGTATAACAACTACCGGCCACTGACAGTACGACAGTACGAACGAGATGATGATTGTAATGTAACATTGAATTATTTACATTAGTTACTCTCCAGTATGTACATATATACATATGTATATATGTGTGTGTATGTTTCATGTACACGGAGGACAATACACACATTCATTCATTCATTCATTCCGTTCAGTCATTTATGTATGTACATATGTATGTGTGGCTGTGTGACAAGGGAAGTCATTTAAAGACAACAACAACAGCAGAAAGCACATTCACAATGTGACCGCTAGAATTTGAAAACTAATCAACCTGACATGATGAAAATGTTGCACTTAAATGTGCCATGATCAGCGCCATCTTTAATTAAGTGATTGCAAATACAACAACAACATCAATGTACGCCAACATCATTCAGCTGTACAACAGACACTTGTTACAGATATGTGTCAAACGATACAATATGCATGTAATTACACACACACAAAAAATAAAATAAAAAAATAAATGCGCTCGTACGAATTCTTAATTGACTTTCATTGTTCAAAAGCTGATGTCGAAAAGTTAATGGGAAAACTTGCAATTGACGAATTCAGCTGGCTAAATTACAAATGCCAATGAAACCTGGAAAATCAGCTTGGGAACTGTTATTCAGCTAGCTGAACGAAATAGAAAATAGGATACAGACAAGGAAGTAGTAATGTCATTTGAAATTCAGCTAGCTGAATTTGTGGAAAAATCTATTAAATGCCTATTCAGCTAAATAAAATACAAAACGAATAAAATATCAAATTTAGCTAGCTGAATTTCTACAAAAACCCATGTTTTTATTATAAAACATGATGAGAAGTCACAGAAATGCAATTCAGCCAGCAGAATTTCTGGAAAAAATAATTATCTACAAATTCAGCTGTCTATGAAGAAATGACATTGTTCATACTATAACAAATTAGATGATCCATTCATACATGCATATTTTTGAAAGAAAAAAAACTAATTCAGCTAGCTGAATACAGTTTAAAATGCTTCGCAACTAAAATAAATAAATTTGATTTAGGAAATGTAATAGAATATCCAATTCAGCCGGCTGAATTTATACAACAATCACGTTTATATTATTAAAAAATATAGTTTGCGGTCAGGAGTGTAAAAAATCCAAATTCAGCTGAATTCATTTTTATATATTTCGCAAACAATATAAAATAATAAGAACATCCATTCGAGTTAAATATAAGAAAATATGCATGTGAATTTTGGAAAAAAAATATCAGATTTAACATTTTCCATTTGCTGAATGGATTTGGGCGGCGACCCAAAAAAATCTAAAAAAAATCTAAAAAAAATCCAAAACAATCATATAAAGCTACTTGTAATCGGTGGAAATATGATATTCAGCTGGCTGAATTACCAGTGAAATACAATTAAAGCCCAGACTTTTAAAAATGTTTGCGAACAAATTCTACTAAAATATAAATAAAAGATTCATTAATTTTAAAATTCGACAAACTTCAATGGTTCTCGGAAATAAATTAAGAAGCAATGAAAAAAAAAACATCTGAACTGTATAATAAATTAAGCGAACGATTAAAAGTATCGGGCAAACTGAACGATTTTATACAAATGAGATGCGTCATAGAAAGAAGCGCAGACAATTGCAAAGATTATTTTTTTTTTTTTTTAATTAACTTGATAAAGCTTGGCTGGTGTATATATTTCCTACAAATAGAATGTATAATAAATAAGTTCTGCGCAGATTTTAATTTGAAATATTTGAAAAGGCTATGAGAAGCTAGAGAATTTCAAAAATTCAGTAGTCTGAACTTATAAATGTCGTTAATAGAAATTATTATTATTTACATACAGTTCATGCTGTGGGTAAGGACATGTCATTCCTCTGTAATGCATATGGTAATGAGATGTTGTCATCGAGTTTTGATTAGTTGAGAATGGTGAGTAAACTTTTCCCTTTACAGAAACCCAAGTGAATTCTAAATTTCACCAAGTGTAAAGGAGAGTACAAGAAAATAATTTCAAAAACATCATTGGGTAATTTTTCTATGAAAATGATGCTGGAAACTTTATTTCGATTGACGGTGAGAGCCACATAGGCATGGTAAAACATTTGTTGGTATCCGGAGATTGAAGACAAGGACTTGGATGATCTTTGGTTTTAGCCGGATGACGAGCCATGCTGCACACAGCCGACGTTACAATCGATTGCGGTAATCTTGTTATCAGACGTCTCGTCGATGTCGGTTAGCTGCGATAGTGCGGTGCGATCAATCCCTTAATGACTAAGGCCCTTAAGTGAATATCAAGCAAGGCATTCGTGAGATAAAGCCAGAAACCGCCTCAGAATGAACTTCTTCAACGTCAGGCGCACAATGAAATCCTCCTCCTTAAATACTCAAAAGTAATCAGAAAAAAAAATAATTTGACTAGTTTTCTTTTGATTATACGATTCTTTGTGATTATTTTCAAAAATTTGCAGTTACAAGCTGAATTTAATTACATGTGGGCCAAAGCTTTCGTCACAACATTTGTTAATTTCATTTAATAAGTTTAACAGCAACATTTGTTAATGACATTTAACAAGTTTGACAGCAGTAGTGTTTGAAAATATTCCAAAAGAAAAATAGTTGAA
Source organism: Hydrotaea cyrtoneurina (assembly GCA_958296145.1). Lineage (NCBI taxonomy): Eukaryota > Metazoa > Arthropoda > Insecta > Diptera > Muscidae > Hydrotaea > Hydrotaea cyrtoneurina. Next base: position 101,647,603 of record OY282512.1, read on the forward strand.
TTACTTTTTTGATTATTTTTGGTAATCGCGGGTAATCCCGTATATTTTTAGATTATTTGCAATCGGAAACAATTAGTAATCGCATGAAACTGAATATAATCGTAATCGTAATCATGTTAATTTATACTGTGAGCCATATGAAGATCAAAATTACTCCATTTTCAGTTCACGGATGTTGAGAGAAGTTCCCCTGTTGTTCCTCATCGAGATGCTGTGAGATTTGCGTAACACAACCAGCGGGGATTTCGTTTGTACGGCTACGATAGCCTTGTGAATCAGACGCACCGTCTATCGGATGCTAGCGGCGATTATCTGCTAAGTAAATGAAAAATTGCCGCGACAAAAACTTCTAAAAATTCCGATCTCATGACGCATTCGATTTGAAGAAGGCAACGTTAAGTGTGGGCAGACGATTTCGGTTGAGTTACCCTCCGACCAGATCAGACCAGACCAGACCATTCCTTTACTAATTACCACTAATTTAGTACTTCCTAATCAACGCTTATTCTGTTTTTTTTTATTATTATTTTTATTTTGTTGTCTCGACTATTGTTCGATGTTGTTGTTGTTTTTTTTTCAAAATTTTATTTCACCGTAAATTAGAAACTCCCGCATCTTGTAGCTGCTGCTTAAGATTTTGTCTCTATTTAATTATTATTGTTTTGTGGTTGTTGTTGTTGTTATCGTTATCATTATAATAAATATGATATACTCACATGGATGTGAAGAAAAAAAATACCAGATGAATGTAGGTTAGAGTAACTGTTTTGAACACGCTTTTCCGACTTTATGTAGCTTTTACCGGCTTATTCCAGTTTGGAGCATTCGAAACCTGTTCTTGTCCCACTTGGGGGGTGGGGAGGGGAGGTTTCAAACTGAACGGCAGCATTTCGGAATGATTGAAGTTTTTATAGCCAGAGAGAGAGAGAGAGAGAGATAGGGGGAGCGTAAGAGAACAGCCACCCACTGCTCCCATCACGTTTGCCACGTTCTGAAGGCAACAGCATTTTGTTGTTATTCTGGTTTTAAATCGATTAATCGTGATTTATTAACTCGCTTTCTGCTTTTATTTTTTGAGTTTAATAATTTAGTGCTAATAAAAGCTTTTATTGGCCATAAACTGCTGTATGTGTTGCAATTGATACGATTTGAGATTCGGCTGAATTGTTGTTTTGGAAAATAATGAAAGTGAATTTTGAAGTGAAAACTAAAATCTTTCTCGGAAATGGAAACTTCACAGGGGATAGGGAAACTATTAAGATTCAACGAGTTAGAAGAACTTTAATGGGAAAGGAGATATTTCGGAAGCCCAAGGTTTTGAAAATTTATAACAATTCGCTGCTTAGCTGTAGAATCCCCAACTAGCGAATTTCTGGTCGAAGATTGTCGACCTCAAAGACACCTACAAGGTGGCGCAAAAATAACCCTCCGATGTTTTTTGCCAGTAATTAAAAAAAACTTAAAAACTTTGATTCTTCTTGTGGATTATTTAATTTTGGATCTTTTAATTTTTTTTACATCAAGCCGAGAATATGATGTCATGTAAATGGCCGCCGCCACAGTTGCCACTGACATTAGGGGCCAATCGCAAAATTTATAGCATTTTCTGATAGGAGGATTACTTTTGCGCCACCTGTTACTAGTGCAGCTCAGAAAAATATATGAGAATGTTCGGGGTCACACCATATCTCATGCATTTAAGGTCGCACAGTGGTGCAGAATCAATTTCCATCAGCCAAAATTTAATAACTTCTGATCAAATAAACATTTGTGGTTTCTGCAAAAAAAAAATCGACTGGCGAATAACTTTTAACCGCTGAATGTAGTGCTTCTCTCCAGGAAATGACAATTTTTAGTCATCAAGAATCTAACCTATCCATGTACACCTAGAATCTATGTACGATTTTTTTTACCAGCTTTTCAATAATCAGCCCTTTTGCGGGTCGTCGTCGTCATCACTTTGGAGTCAATGGCACTTCTTGTCGTCGTCGACATCAATTTAATCCCAACTTGGCATTTTCAATCAATGTGACGACGACGTCGATTATTTATCGAAATTGTCGTTGGCCATACCGATAATAGATAATCGTCAATATTGACAACGGCAATGCGAAAACACAACGTCGTTTTCTAGTTAAACCGAAAAACTCTGTGATCGGCTTTTCTTGTTCAAATTAACTTCCAGTCTAAGGGCTTTTCTTTGTTTTTGCAAGTAGCGATCACATGTCGAATGATCGAATATCAAAATAACAATAGAAACAAATAATAAAAAGATTTAATTTGATAGCATGTATTTCTATTATTTCACATCGCGTCACAAAAATGCCCAGCAATTAATTAATGACAAAGTTGTGATAGTGTCAGATATCTGCAATAAACGATAATTCAACACTCGCCTCGCCGGCGATCAGCCATCGAGACAATGCGTTCAAGCCGCGATCAAAAAAGGCAAAATGTATTTATTTACTATTTACATTTGTGAACGAGAGACCTGATATTATTTTACACGTCAATGGGGGGGGGGGAGTAAATTAATAAACAACAACTACATGGGAGTACAAATGGGATGTGTATATAAATTACTAAATTACTCGTACATACATGTATGTATATTAGGGTGGAGTGAAATTCAAAAAAAAAAGTTAACCTCGGAAAGAGATGTAGTCTGGGGTCCTAATGAGGGGAAAAATAAAGAAAAAAATTTTAAAAAATTTTTAGGGGTCGCGCCACTCCCTCGAAATTTGGAAATTATCGCTATTTTGGCGTTGATTTTAGAAAAATCCTAAAAAGTTTTATGTCAATAAATGTTTGCAATAGCGTAAACAATGAAATAAGGGCATGAAAAAATTTAAAAAAAAATTTTCTCATTGTTCAAAAATTTCAAAAAGTAAAATAAGTCAAATCGTCCCTTTTTTCAGAAAATTGACTGAACAATGAAATCGCCACCAACGCTACAAATATTAGTCGATTATCCTCATATTTGCCTCAAATACTTTTGTTTGGGCACTGAACAAGCTCAAACTCTTAAATTTCGAATAAGTTAAGTCGTTAATTTTTAAGATTTTTCTAAAATCTACGCCAAAATAGCGATAATTTCCAAATTTCGAGGGAGTGGCGCGACCCCTAAAAATTTTTTAAAAATTTTTTCTTTATTTTTCCCCTCATTAGGACCCCAGACTACTTCTCTTTCCGAGGTTAACTATTTCAAATTAAAAAAAAAGCATGTTTTCACTCCACCCTAATGTATATATAGTACATTTCACTATCCAAAATGGTGATTATCTGCTTCGGGTTTCCATTGACAGACTTTTGTATGAGGGGAATGAAATAATAAGGTTTTCTAACTTAAACCTCATTGGTGAACAGCAGCAGCCTCAGCACCCGCCGCATCAATATCAACAACTGAGAAACGATATAAGCGCGAAAACGTTATTGATTACTTAGTAAATTGCTAATCACTTAGCGTGTACGAGCAATCTCGTCATTAACAGAAACTTTATTAGAGCCAGAGCATAGTTGGGTGGATGGATGGTTCAGGTAATGTCAGCCGTAACATTCAAGGGGAAATGTATGAAGTAATGGCGAAGTTCTTGGTGAAGAGAAATTAAAGCTGTAGAAGAGCACAAGGACAGAAATCGCATCGGGAAAATTTTAATTATATTTCATAACTAACAATCTGTGATTCTGTGTCGACCAGAAGATAATAGTGGATAATAGTTAGAGAAGGGTCGAAAAAGTGGCAAAAACGTACCAAAACGGGATAAAAAAAGTACAAAAGTGGAAAAACAAAAATGTGTGAAAAAAAAAAGTAAGTAATGGGCCCAAAATTGGATGTAATGGAAAAGGGGCCTAAACAGGCCCAAAATTGGTATAATATAAATGGGAAATAATCTACAACAGGTGGAAATGAGTTAGAGGTGTGACGAAAAAGGGGCCAAGACGGGATAAAAAAAGGAAAAAAAATATCTAAATTTTGAAACAAATTTTTTGGCAAATACATGTGGACAATAGTTAGAGAAGGGACGAAAAGTGGCCAAAACGGGATAAAAAAAAGTACAAATGTGGAACAACAAAAATGTGTGAAAAAAATTATAATCGGCAGGATTATTGGATGTAATGGAAAAGGGTACAAAACAGGCCTAAAATTGGTATAATATAAATGGGAAATAATCTACAACAGGTGGAAATGAGTTAGAGGTGTGACGAAAAAGGGGCCAAGACGGGATAAAAAAGGGAGAGAAAAATAAAAAAAACGTACCAAAAGGGGATAAATAACGTACAAAAGGGGAAAAAGAAAAATGTGTGAAAACAATTTTAATCGACAATGAACGATGGAAAAAAATGGCCAAAATGGGGAAAATTACCAAAGTGTGAACATCTATTTCACATTAATATCTACCGCAAACAATTCGAAAAGGCCGAGGTTCTGAGCTTTTTTGGTAAACCAATGCAATTATACAAATATTTTGTGTTTTACTGGGAAGGAAAATGTACGCTTGCGAAGTAGCGGATATTTGCTACTGAATTTATAAAGCAAATTGACGGATCCCAGATCATGAAATAACGATCCTACGGTCCAACTATGGAACTAATCAGCTATAACAGAATCCGATTTAGCTGTAGTCAGACGAAATTACGAGTTTCCACACAAGGTGCATGGAGAAACTTCTCCCAAATCAGTGTACTGTCTGCAAGCGGCCAATGCCTAAATCGAGAAGATATTACTCGGGTTTTATGATTCGAACCGCTGCTGAACATAATTAGATCACTTAACCCTCTAACCTACAAATTTTTAAAATCTATAAAGGAGTGCGTTGAGGCACTCTTGAGGCTTAGAGGGTTAAGTACAGATTGTCGTAAATGATACATGAGTCTGCCATTGCCCCACCGAGCACACCAAGTAAAGCCTGTGAACCCGGAATGCCTGAGGAGCCAATTCGAGAATACGCAGGTTAGCAGTTGAGGCGTACCTAACACCTCTGCTACTGTTTAGCTTGTATGAGTCGTTGGAGATTACAATTACATGCCAAGCAAAAACTCTCCCCACGATTAAGAACGAATATCCCCCCGAAGTCCCGTTCCCAGTTGGTCGGGCAAGAAAAAAATCCTTCGGTCTTCTGACGGTCTCCATTCCTTTGACAAAGTCAACAACAAATTGAATTGAATTAAAATTTGAAAGAGAAAACCCCCAACATAAAAAAAAGCAAACCATAACAAAACAAATGAAAATATTTAACAAAATTCCCTAAACGATAATAATTAAACAAAATGGGCATTCTCCCCGCCCGAAAGAAAGATAACAAACGTAAATGGCGCAAAGGAACATTAACCCGAAACCATCGCACACCGAATTACGTCAGACGAGTAAAAATACAACTGAACACAGACCAACAAAAAGGCAATTTGTTTGTGGTTTTTCTCAAAACTAGTATTAGTTTTCGAGATATTTCGAATACAATTCTGATGCACTCATTGTCATTTAATTTGCTACAGACATCTCATTACCCTCAGCATGGATTCGCAGCAATAAATAATGACTGAACACAAAAAAGGAGAAATTGGAAAGTGGGTTTCTCAACCTTATATAAGGTTAGCTTAACCATAAATAAACATGATTTGGCGTCTAGGTTAATTTAAAAATTTTCTTCTTGAATGGTTTTTGGTTAAAAAATAATAATATTTAATTTAACTATTCAATGGTTGAATTTTTTTAACCATGAAAATTGTTAATATTAAAATTTCATAGTTAAAGAAATACCCTCGTGCCGGTCAGTGATTTGAGCTCACTGATTTGCCCTTCATAGAAAGTTAAGGAAAAAGTAGTAGTAAGTTTTTTGATGTTCAGATATGTTTTAATTTGTCCTATTTCACTTCCAGTTAACGAGATATCACGCAAATGATTTTCGAAATAGTGATACGGTTCAGAGCAACTTGTATTATTTCTGAAATAATCATTCCATATTTTTATTTAGGCGTTATCTCGAAAACCAGAACTCAAAACAAGTTTCGTTTTTGCCTGTGCAAAAAAATCCTTGTTGTGCGGTGTAGTTTGGTATTTTCAAATTCTTTAAAATTAGACAAAAAAAAAAACAAACAAAACGTATAAAAAAAGAAGACTACCTCCTTATGGAATACAATGACCACATAAGTAATTCACAGACATATTCGGCACACCTCCAGTCCCACCAGCCATGAGGCCACCCCTCATTCCTTCCAGAAAATCAAGTCATTTTGTATATTTTTTTTTTTTTTTTTAAAATATATATATTCTTTTTCAATTTGTTTGTTACCATGTGAGTCTGTTGTGGAAGAACGCCACCTTGTTAGCTCGACGAGCGAAAATTCATTGAGCGGGAAAAATCGAAAGACACTTGTAGAGTGTGTCGTTCGTATCGCAATGTATCGTACAACTAATTGCAATTTATAAACAATAACAAATTATGACATCTCTATAGAGTAGTTTTGTTGTTGTTGGTTTTCTGTTTTTTTTTTTTTTTTATTGAAATGTGTAAACACAAGTGTCAAAGGAAAAATGTTAATAATTTATTAAGCATTCACCATAACCGGTTCGGCGAGACAGTGATTGAATGGAGGAACAATTAGTGGGGACTTAAAGGTTGCAAAACAGAACGTAGCGAATATGGAATAACGAGTGAGCGCGGTCACCATTTGAACTTGCGTTGTTCTTGGAATTATGCGGGGAGTTTCAAAACAATCACAGCAGCATGAAATTTCAGTTGCGTTCTGAAAATAAAGGCTGCTTTATATTGTGTTAGAGATGGCCGCATTGAGAAAAAGACGGATGAATGCAGTGACGGATGGACGGAAAACAAGCGTTTCAATTAAACAAATGAGTTACACTTACTTAGTAAAGGAATGAATATAAATATTATTTTTATATATATTATTTAATTCAATTAACATATTAATTACCTTAATTAATGTTTTAATCAGATAAATTGATAAATTAATTCAATTAATACAAAAATAATATTTTTATAAATTCAAATAATATATTAATTAATTCAATTAATATATTAATTAGCTTAAATACTATTTTCATTAACTTAATTAATATATTAATACTGAATTAATACAAATAACATATGAATTAACTCAATGAATATATTAATTAATTTAATTAATATTTTAATTAACTTAATATTTTAATTACGTAAATTAATAAATGAATTCAATTAATATTTTAATTAATGAAATTAATTAAATTAATATTTTAATTAACTTAATTAATATTTTAATTAACTTAATTAATATTTTAATTAACTTAATTAATATTTTAATTAACTTAATTAATATTTTAATTAACTTAATTAATATTTTAATTAACTTAATTAATATTTTAATTAACTTAATTAATATTTTAATTAACTTAATTAATATTTTAATTATAAATTAATACAAATAATATATTAATTAATTCAGTTAATATTTTACTTAATTATTTAATTATTACTTAATTATTTAATTATTACTTAATTATTTAATTATTACTTAATTAATATTTTAATTAAGTTAATTACTATTTTAAGTAAATTAATTAATATTGTAATTAAATTAATTAATAATAAATTAAATTATATAATAATAATATTTTATTTTAATTAAATTAATTAATATTTTAACTAATAAATTAATATTTTAATTAAATTGATTAAATTAATTAATATTTTAATTAAATTAATTACTATTTTCATTAAATTAATTAATATTTCAATTAATTAATTACTATTTTAAATAAATTAGTTACTATTTTAAATAAATTATTGAAAATATTAATTAATTTTATTAATATTTTAATTTAATTAATTAATTTTTTAATTATATAAATTAATATTTTAAGTAAATTAATTAATATTTTAATATGGTAAATTAATAAATTTATTCAATTAATATATTAATTAGGAAAATGAATAAACTAATTCATTTAATATATTAATTAGGAAAATTAATAAACTAATTCAATTAATATATTAATTAATTTAATTAATATTTTATTTAACATAATTAATATTTTAATTAGTTTAATTAATAAATTATTTCAATTAATATATTAATCAACTCAATTTACATGTCAATTAATTTAATTAATATTGTAATGCATTCAATGAATATTTTAATTAACTTAATTAAATATTAATAATTAATAATTCAATTGAATTAACAAATTAATTAATTGAATTAACATATTAACTAATTCAATTAATATTTTTAATAATTCAATTATATTAATTAATTCAATTCACATTTTAATTCTTCCAATTAACATATTAACTAATTGAAAGAAATGTTAATTAATTCAATTGGCATATTAATTAATGCAATTAAAATATATTTAATTGTATTCAATGAATATAGTAACTAAGTCAATTAATATATTAATTAAATCAATTAAACCATTCATTAATTTAATCAATGTATTTCTATTTAATTTTTTAATAAGAAACAATTCTTTAATTAAAAAATAATCATTAGCTCAATTAATCAACTAAGTACACATTTCAATTATGCAATAATTATTTTCATTCTTTCAACTATTATGTTTACTAATTCAATTAATATTCTTTCAATTATTCAATTATTATTTTCATTTTTTCAATTATTATTACTAATTCAATTAATATTCTAATTAATTCAATTAATATTTTAAATAATTCAATTAATATTTGAACTAAGTCCATAAATATACAGTCAAACTTCCATAACCCGAACCACCATTAATTCGATTTACGGAGAATTTCAGGTATGACATTACTGATAAAAATAGTTTAAGGGAATTTGTCTGCTTAACTGGCACTAGAAGTGCTTCGACGCAAAGAAAATTTGACTTATGGAAGTTCGAGTTATGAAAGTGCCACTGTACAGTCAAACTTCCATAACTCGAACCACCATTATCCCCTAGAAAATTCGACTTGCGGAGACTTTGAATTATGGAATTACTTATAAAAGTGTTTGCACTCGAAGGAAATTTTACTTGTGGAAGTTCGAGATATGGAATTTCCAGTGTATTAATTCAATGAATATAATATATTAATTAATTTTTTTATACAAAATTTTGATCGATATTGAACAGAATTTAAAATTTACATTTTATCTTATTATTGTAGAAATTAATTCAAATAATATTAATTAATTCCACTAATATATTAATTGTGTCAATCAATATTTTAGTTCACAACAATCAACAAATTAACAGGGTAATGGGTGACGGGTGTTCTGGATAGGATTCAATGGACATGCAATTTTATAGATCAATCTTGGCCAAAAAAAAAAACATACTATTATTGGAGCCTATGATGGCAGAAGATATTGTATTGTTTGACAAACTTTGCTACTCCTGGGCAGTGGTCGGCAGAAAGAGAACAGCCAGAATGGACAATGCATCGGTACATACATACATACCCAGAAGTGAGAAGAGAAGAAAACGGCTGCAGCCAATGGGAGTATGAAAAAAAAGTAGAGCGCAATTTTGCGGAAAATCCCAGTCAAATGTCATTGCTGATTTCGAAACAGCCTTTTTTTTGCTGAGTATCTGAGATAGTTTCATAGACATTTTGCGATTTTAAATCGCGATTGTTACCCTATTTGTTTAGCGATAAATTCAACAAATGAATGAAACGACTGCTAAAAAAAAAAGAGGAAAAATACAACAAACATCAGATAATATCCAACATCAAACGGCACAGACAAGAGTTGAACTGGAAAATACCCGATTCTAGGCAGCAAATCGGTGCTTTTCGCTTCCGACATGCTTCGTTCCTGTCCGTCCAACAAATACCATTTTGTTTGTTTTCTTTTCTTTTTTTTTTATCAAAATAACAGAGTTTTAAATTGAATTATAAGTCAATAAAAAAAAATCTAATCAAGTGACAATGAATTAATGATGATGATGGCGATGATGAAGATAAACTTACTACACACATCGGTGAAAAACAAACATATGGCTCATCGGCACAAGCATAGACGAAAAGTACGGGTAGGTGTACAATTACGAGTATGGGTGGGTAATATTTTTTTCTGCCAGGTTTATTATGACAACAATGGTGACGACGCGACGACAGACGTGAGAGATAGAATTTGGATAACGAATTCACCAGAGCAGCAGCAGATACCAACCATCCAAATAATCGTCGATAGCGATTGTGACGATGGCGATGATAAGACTCGAGGCTTTCGTCTCTGGAGGGTTTGAGGCACGCTAGGAAAGCGGCGTTAAAACTCATTTAACGAGATACCCACAAACAGTGGGTGGTTTGTTTTTTTTCTCTCTCAGATTTTGTCGGATATTATTTGCAGTTGTTGTTTGGCTTGTTGTTGCGGTCGCCGCTTTTGCACAATCTGACAAAATTTATCTCTACAGCCGCGTTCAGTCGATCGTTTGGCTGTACAAAGATATTAAACCTGTGTGGCAACAGCATTTTTCGCTGTTATTGTTATCTCTATTCAGATTGTTCCATAGAGTGGAGTGATTTTAATGGATTGCGCGCGTACTCATTTTGTTGTGAATTACAATTTGTGGAATATCTCTCGTTCGCTACATGAGGCAATACCAAGTTTGTCAGTCCTTATGGTATACCGAACCAAGTGTGTTCATTGTTAGCCCTCTAACCAGCAAGAGTGCCTCAAGGCACTCCTTTGTGGGCACATTCGTTTATAGATTTTAAATGTGTGGGGTTTTGGAGGGTTAAGTTGTAGGGATATGGGAAATGTGTCCTGTGGTCATAGCGGCCACACTAAATTGTTTATATCCTGCTCTGTAGGGTCATCCATAGTAGCCATCCACTGTCACCTACATTCGACACACAAAAAAAGGAAATATAAGTGCCACATATGGGCGGGGGCTTCAAGGACATCTTTGCAGCCAGGAGACATTGGTGATGATGGGAAACAGTAGGGTATCGAACACTAGTGCCTTCCTTCAACATCGCCGAAACGTGGATTGCCGATCGCTGTTCTATAGATATTGTAATCTGCTCTTCGGATTTCAGTCGTCTAGTCCCTGATGTCAGGACATTCCGGCTGGTTATGCAGCAGTGAGGGGACTCTCCACCGTTCACCACACTATAGAGACAATTAGTTCGTCATCAGAACTATTCAATCATCTACACAGAGAGAACAATTAACCTTATATAAGGTTAACTTAACCATAAATAAACATGATTTGGAGTCTACGTTATATATGGTTAATTTGAACATTTTCTTGTTGACTGGTATTTAACAATAATAATAGTTACTTTAACTACTCCCTGGTTGAATTTTTAAACCATGAAACTGGTTGATATAAAAATAATTATTGTTGTTTTAACAATGCATTATTGAATTTTTTAACCATGAAAATTGTTAATATAAAAATTTCATTGTTAATTTATTGAAACAATGCATGCTCAATTTAACAACGAAATCGTTAATATTATTAAATACTACTGTGTTTGTTTCTGTTGTTCGAGATCGTTGATTTATTTCTATTTCTTTGCAGAAATATAAATTTTCCAAAAAAGGTTCACGAATTGTGTTTGCTTTGATTGCAGGCAAGGTTTCGGAAGCTGTTACAGTTCTTCATCGTTGCCCATTTGCAATGATTTCTGCAGCAATTTTTGGTATAATAAGTGTCTTAACTCTATGCGAGTGAACGAGAACTACTGTTTAGTAGTGCATATCCCAAAAAAATCAAGCAGTAAAGCAAACACGTGCATTACAAAGCAACAGCTCAACAAGCAGTGAAGATAGCATTTGGTGGTGTGTTTTTTTGAAAGAGCGAGATTAAGTGCTCACATTTTGAGAGAAAAGGAAGAGTGGGAAAAGAGTGGGGGAGATAATCGCATTTGTTGCAACTTCGTGTAACATAATACTGAACTTCGTCTAACACAAAGCAGTTCAAGAACTTCGACACAACAGACCCGAATGATCTTTGAATTGTTGTTTATTTCGCACATTTTTCAGCCTCTCTCTCGAAAAAAATCAACCTTATATAATGTTAACTCAACTATTTTTCATGTAAATTTGACCTTATATAACGTTGTTTTGACGTTGTAATCAAATATTTACCATGAAAAAATTAACCAGACACATGGTTAAAAAAATCGTTGTACTTTTGGCTCGGTGTAGCAATTGTCTTTCCCTCCACAAATACTCAGGACTGAAAATATATTCTATATTCCATGTATTCATAAACAGTTGAAACAGCTTTGTTAGGAAAATACATACATACATTTGTCTTAACAAAGCGGTTTTAAATTTTTTATGAATATGAAGGTTATTCTCGTTATGGCGACTGATGGCAGTTGGCCACGTGGCAAAGTACGCCCACCTTGATGGAGGGTACATAAAAATTCGCTACAGCTGGACCATTCAATTGGGGAACAAATGTTTCCCCCGTGCAATGGCGACAACAGTTGTTGTTTTTTTTTTAGATTGCCGCTTATTGGAATTATTGTGGGTGTTGTTGTTGCTTTTGTGATGGTTTTTATGTTAATTTCCGGTATTTATGCAATTTTTGTTTGTGCTCTGATTCTTTTTGTTTTTGTAATATTCTCTTTTTTTTTACAGGTTTCCCTGCACTTGTTCTTCTTTCTTTTTTATAGTTTTAGTTGTTGTGTGCCAACGTCATTTTCATCATGTTCAGCTCTGTCTCTCTATGAATACCAATGACCTTTACAGCAGTTGAAATATTTCATGTATGGATACTTAAGGCTCCAACATTCAACGAACGGAGACAATCTGGAGAGATGACTGAAGTTGTTGCTGTGTGTGTGTCTATTCCTCAATTGCAACATATACGATTTTGTTGTGTGTTGCAAGGACAAACTGTCAAGTGGCCAACACGAATAAAGGGCACACCAAGCAATAGGAAAACTACAAATGATTACGCAATTTCCATGGAACAAAGAAAAAAGAAGGTGTTTAATATTTTTATGGCGGATAGCAGCTACACTTCAATGCTCCAATTCCATTGAATTAAAGAAGGGTGTCGCCCATAGTCGACGTCATCCTCCACCTCGTCCTTAAAATAAGGTCAAATTGGAATATTCCCCAAACAAAAAAGGGTATTTTCTTGTGTTTTCTACCCCGGCCGTTATTTAGAATTGAAACGATTAATAAAAAATTCTAATGGTGGCCTATCAAATTCCCACCAGAGGCTTTGGTCTGTCGCTGCAAATCTAGCCATATGGTCACCCGATTTACCCTTGGACCCAAAATTAGAATATGGGCATTTCCTGGATCGCGAACGGGACATTCGTACTCTACTTGAAAAAAAAATATGAAAACTCAAATTTTTTTTTAACTTTTTATAAATATTTAATAGCATTTTAGTAGAACAATTTTTGAGAACAAAAAGAAAATTATAAAATATGAACGTTCTCCAAATATTTTCGATAAACTTGCGATCGCGAACGGGACAAAAAATGTAAGTCATTTTTTTCGGTGTGTGGTTTTGTTTAAAACTCTGCGAATTTTGTCAGTTTATTAAATGGAGATTATTTTTTAACTAAAGCAGAGATATAAAGCTTTTATTTTGCATTTGGTTTTTTTTAATTATCCTTATTATTATTTTTTTTAAATATTTTTTTAGAATCGCGAACGGGACATCGCGAACGGGACAATGATTCCAAAGGCATTTTTTAGGTTTAAATTTTTTTAAAATTTAAAAAAAAAAAAAATTAAATTTAAAATTTTTATTCCTTCCATGTATTTCTTTTGGGCAATTTCTTTACCTCCACAACGACTCTCCATCTGCACAAACAAATTTTATTTTTATATGTATTATTTTTTGAAAATTTTACACTTACGATACACACGGAGAACTAAACACAAATGCTTATTTTCGGTCGCGAACGGGACAGAAGAATGTAGTACAAAGAATCTTTGAATTTTACCGTTATTCGGAGTTTGCTTGATCTCTACTATGGTGTTTTTAAATATTTATTGTTGGTATATTTAGTCTATAAGAAGAGTGCAATCGACATGATATGTAAGACTCAGAAATAACTCAAGGAAAAATGTCAATTAAAAACGCTAAAACCAAAAAAAGCAAAGATGCTCTTTGCAGACCACTTTTCTTAAATTACAAATGGTAATATGTATTTAATTAGGTATATTCTTAAAATCCAATGCATTAACTAACTAAATTTTCTCAGAAAATTCTTTTTTCTTCAACTTTAATATTTTGGTAGCGGTTGACCTTTTCCAGGAAATGCCCATATAAGTTTACTTTGTATTGTAAAAAACAAAATTTTATAAAATCCGGAATCAAATATCGTGACTAGAGTTACCCACACATATCGTGACTACAGTTACCCACACACATCGTGGATAATAGAATTGGCCCACAGGTAATTGGTAATTCCCTCGAAACCATATTCAGAATTTTGCCCGCTCACTTCCACCGGATATGACTACAGCCGGCCAATTACTAACCGTGACCAATAAAAAGATACAATTTTATTTACCTACGCCTTTGTGCGGTGACAGAATTAAACCACCGGGTAACATCTAATGGCGAATTTCAGACTTCGTCATATTTGTTCAGTTCATTTTACTGTCCAAATTATGTGCTAGATAGATTTCCCAGGTCTTAACTAGTCTTATAGAAGTTTAGGCCATTTTATACGCAATAAAATGAAAATCGTAATCGAAATTTAGAAAATATCACCGAAAAGATATCATCGTCATCGATATCAGTTGAAATTAATGTCAATTATAAAAAAAAAAGACAACACTTTAGCATTACGTACTTTTTTTTATATTTTTTGCACTTAAACTTGTGTCAATAAATCATGAGAAACATTCGAAATGGTGACATTGTTTGGAATTTTGTTTGCAAGCGCCAAAGCTTTAACAGAGATAATTGTGGTGACATGAAAAATGGAGTACTAGAGAATGGATGGTCATGCTCCTTCAATTGTATTGTGATATCGCAAAGTCTATCAATTGGCATTGGAATCGAGTGGTCATGTTGGACAATCAGTCCGACAAATAGGGAGTGTTGTAAAGACTAACGCAAAACATTCAACCAAAAATAAAAAGAACACATTGTTTGACAGCTGACATTTAATAAATGGAGTAGCACGGTAGAGGACTTTCGTAGAATGTTTTGTGGTTTAACTTAGTGGGAAAGTGGAGTACAATAGGAGAGAACGTTTCGAGAAAGTTGATGGCATTGTTCAACAATAGTAAGTCCGGTGTGGGTAAAGGCCTGTGGGTCTATTGGCCAATGTGCAGTTTTTATTTCAGTTATCTAGGTTCTAGATTATTTATTAATTTTATATATATTTTTAAGAGATTATTTCCAATGATCACAGCTCCAATTATTGTTTCAGATTTACAACTATTTTTGTGCGAAAAGAAATTACCTTTACATCTGGCAATGCCGCCAGAAACAATGTGGTTAATATAACCTCAATCGGCCAGGAATTATTTACAAATATCAAGAACTAGTAAGTTGTAATGCGCCTATGGAGCCCGTTGTGTGGAAAAAAAATTTTTGTTGAAAAAAAAAATGTTTGTTGAAAAAAAAAATTTTGTTGAAAAAAAAAAATTTTGTGGAAAAAAAAATTTTGTTGAAAAAAAAAATTTTATTGAAAAAAAAATTGTTGTAAAAAAAAAAATTGTAAAAAAAAAATTTTGGTAAAAAAAAATTTGGGGAAAACACAATTTCTGTACAAAAAAAAATATTATTTTTTTTATTATTATTATTTATAGAATTATAGAATGCCTATTTAAATTCCTACGTACTGCGTGACAGAGTCAGTGAATCAGTGAATCAGTGTATGAGTGAATCAGTGTCGAGGGTAAATATATATTAAGATGATAGAAAAAAAATATTACGCCATCTCGCGCAGAGAATTGAAATGTTCTGCGCAGATTGCTCAAATGACGTCACGCGAAGTGTCCCGATTGGCTGATAGTCAAAGTGGTTTCAATTGCAGGGTTGCCAACAATAGTTCTTAGGCTGTGTTTCAATCTGAAACTTGTCACTCGTTGTACATACAAATAAAGTTGGCAGCCCTTACAAGCTCAGCTCAATATCGTCCAACTCCGACCATAACAAATCATTAATCATCTCTCGATAGCGCAATTCATTCACCGTAAGTGTTGATCCAACCTCATTTTCGAAAAAGTAAGGTCCAATGACCCCATCGGACCAAAAACCGCACCAAACAGTCACACGTTGAGGATCTCAACAATAACTTTTGGGTTTTCCTGTTGACGTAGCCACCGAGGTGGAAATAGGCCTCATCAGTCCAGATGATTTTTTCGATGGAATTTCGGATCATTTTCATGCATTTCAAGAATCCAATCAGCAAAGACACGACGTTGTTGACTATCGGACGGCTTGAGTTATTGTGTTAACTGAACTTTGGAAGCTTTAAGACCCAAGTCTTTATGCAAAGTACGATGGAATGTCCAATTCCAAAGAACGACGAGGAATGGACTAACCACGGTTTTTCTTCAACACTTTGGGCAGCAATATTCTCAGCTGCTCTTGAGCGACTTGCACGGGTTTTATTCTTCACATCACTAACTTGTCCCAGCAGTTCTTGTTTGTCCACCAATTTCTGTATTGCGGCCCGACAAGGTGCTTCACGACGACCCGAAAATACATTAGTGACTGCAAGACTTTCATCATTTTTGTAGTGAATTTTAAAAATGTCAATGCGTTGTTCCATTTTTAGTAATGGCCTAGTTTCGACTTGTCAAATGTCAGAGGATAAAAGCTTCCAAAGTGACTGCTACCGAAATACCGGGTGATTCAAAATAACATCTCTTATTGGAAAACCCAGTACAAGGAGCCATCAATAGAAAGCCTGATAGCGGCCGAAAAAATGGGGTCAACCCGATCCCTGTGGTCAACTGGCACAACAAATACTAAAGTGAACAGAGACTACAGAGACAAAGGCGACTACTTTTATTTTTAAGAAATCATGAAGTTTCGACAGTTTTTTTTTTGGAAATATCTGGCGTCTTGTCACTACAGCAAGATAACAATTGAGTTCCTCCATTAAGGGAAAAATGTCCATTTCAACAAATTTCCGCAGACAATTTGAATCACCCTTTTCTATTGCACAATTTACCGTTTACAATTGACAGAGGAGACAAAGTGAACGCCGCCCCGCCCGATCGTCGTAACATTTGAAGAAGAACCTTAGCCCTGTTTTGCTGGATGGGCCTTTTCAAATAAATCTATTTTACTTCAAGTGCATTATTCGTCGTCGCCGTCGTCTGACTATGTTTTTTTTTTATCAATAATTCTGATTTCGACTAACGTCCATCAAACATTGTCTTTATCGTTGTTCGTACAACATTTTGAGTAGCTAGTTGAGATTTCGTTTAGGCGAAATGTTTTTGAATCAAAGACTCGTTACAGTCAAGAGATTTCGCAATAGAAGGTGCATACGAGGGTCGTGCGATACAGTGGAATTTTAATTACAATGTGGGGGGGGGAATACTCGAAATTGTCATCTTCTCTCTTCCGTTTCACTTATGAAACTACCCTCGCGCTTTGTATTTGTACATACACAATATCTATGTGCGTTTTTGTTTTATCTTTATCCCACCATCTTCAATATAATATGGCCAATAAAAGGTAGAAACACACTCTCCTCCAACACCGCCACCACACACCGCGACGCCCTCAATTGCGGCAGGCAGGCAGTCAGGCTGGCATTATCATTGCGTTTTTGCCTTGACTGGCATTCTTTTTTCCACCTCTATTATCTGCCCGCTGACAACATCTGCTGCTAACTGACATTTTCCATTTCTCTTCATTCGTTTATTTGTTTTGTCACAGCAGCGTCAACGTTTTTGTTGTTCGTTGTTTTTTGTTTTTTTTTTTACTAAAAAGTTTTGTGTTGGCTGTTTTTTTTTTTGGTTTTGGCCAAACCTTAATCGTAGCACTGAAGTCGTCGACATTTATTGTGGCTTTTCTTTGCATAAAGACAGAAAATAATTTGTTGTTATTACTTTTGTGTATTGGGGGCGATTATGCAATGGAGTACGACGACATGAGGCTGAAATATATTCAGTTCATTAGACTCGTGATAGCCCAAGTCTAGTATGTGGGTTGGACTTGGTGATATGTAGTTTGGGATGGTCGGCAGGAAATTTCACCAGCCTATTTCTCAAGTCAACTCCTTCTCTGTCTATAGATCCCGAAAATTTCCAATGAAAATCAACGTCAGCGGGGAACAAATGGACTAAACATGTTGGAAAATTAAAAAAATAGTACAGTCTTTTGGCTAGGCGATTAAAAAGATCCAACGCCTTCAACAGTTATACGCACTGGTCCGCGGTCAACATGGAGAGGAAATGTCTGACCTAAAAAAGCAATCAAGGGATGGAATTGTCGTTGAAGCCCAGTAATTTGGAAATATCTGTTTCAATTATAAGAATCCTGGGTTCTTGAAAGAAAATACGTTCTTTAAAGGAAAATGGTTTTTGATGGAAAGCCGTTCTTTGACGGACAAGCATTCCTAAGCGGACAAGCGTTTCTGGGCGGGAAAACGTTCTGTGAAGGAATATGTTAGTTGGCGGAAAAATGTTCTTCGATGGGAAGACGTTCTTTGACGGAAAGCATTATTTGCCAGGAAGACATTCGTTGGAGGAAACCCGTTATCTGTCCTAAAGGTGTTTTGCGACGGAAGGACTTTCTTTGGTGGAAAGTCATTCGTTGATGGAAATTGTTTCTGGTCGGCAAAGCAGGAATGCATTCTTTGATGGGAAGACGTTCTTTGACGGAAAAACTTTCTTCTTTTTGACTGATAGGCGATCTTTGATGAAATACCTTTTTTGGTGGAAAGGCGAGGGATAGAAATTCGTTCTTTGACAGAAAGCCGTTGGTTGGCAGGAAGGCGTTCTGTGCTGAAGGAAATGTGTTCCTTGACGGAAAGGCGTTCTGTGATCATAAGGCGTTCTCCAGCGAAAAGTCGTTATTTGAAGAAAAACGTTTTTTTTTGGCGGCAAGGCGTTCTTCGACGGATCCGAGTTCTTTGCAGGGATGAAGTTCTTTGATGTGAAGACTTTCTTTGATGGCAAGACGTTCTTTAATGGAAAGGCGATTTTGGTAGAGAAGACATTCTGAAAAGGAAATGCGTTCTTTGAAGGAAAGACGTTATTTGAAAGAAACATTTCTTTGAAGGAAAGTCGTTTTTTGACTAAAAGTCATTCGTTCATTGAACGACATGTCTCCGTTTATTGACGTGGTGTTGTTATTTTAGTTTCATGTCAGGGTTGGCTGAGAATATTTTGTTGGTGCTGCCAGGATGTGAAGAAGAGAAACGTTCATTGGCGGTAAGGAGTTCTTCGGCTGTTTGCCTTCTATTATATCTTTGAAACTCTCGCTATCTCTCTCACTTACTAAGTTAAAGAAAGGTCCTGCAGCTGCTGGACAGATAGGGCAGTCCATCAAAGCCGATGGACCTGATACCATTTAGTCAGCACTCGCAGAGTGTGTATTTGATTTTCTTCTGATTGACTTTATCGTTTTTAAGTTAAAAATAATAAATTGAAATTACAAATAAAAATATATAAATAGACGTGTTAAATCCAATTACGTGAAAAAAAAAAATAGAATTGAGTTCTAAGTACAAAAATCTACAAATTGCGTGCTTAACGTGTTATAGGATCTTTTGGGAATTCGCACATAGAATGTGCTTACTTAAAAATTAGAGTTTCCATTTGTAAATGACGTTAGAGAGATGTTAGTTTTCCCTTTAGTTTTAAACTAAATATATCCTAAAAAGTTTCTCATTTCAATGATCAAGCAAAAATTATACAAGACGGATATTGTGCAGACCGCCAAAATAACGTACAGCGGCTTGGAAAATGACTTTACATCAAATGAAAGTCAGTCTCTGGATAAAATTGCCAACTCACTTGTGGCATAAATATTTTCCTTTTATCTCTTAATAAAGTGGCAGCATGGAATCATTTGATAACCGCGACAGTGTAGTGTCTCATGTGTTATTATCTGTGGACAACAAAGTTGCTGCGAGAATTAAATACAATCAAATTAAGTGAAGAAGACGAAAACAACAACCACAAACCATTTCATCAGCCATTAGCAATAAAATAGCAACAATAAAAACTAAAAATCATTAGCAACAATTAATATAAATAAACGCTATTAAAGTGACAACAACACCAATCATGGAATAGTTCATAAATCGCAACAGTGACGAACAGGCTGGGAGAGGGCAGAAAAAAATGATGGGCTGTTGCGGTGATGCTAAACAAACGATGCTATAGATCGACCACTGGAATGCTTTAGAAGATCAGTGAATATAAAGACACCGGGAAAGGATGACATGAAAATCTGTTTGGACCATGGAACTTCTATACTATAGAGTGAGTTTGGGTCTCAAATTTCCTAAGCACAAAAGCTTAATGGGGCACTAACTGCCCAGCATAGCTTTTAATGGGTACAATTCTCCAACTACAGCAGATTGGCTTATGGGAACAATTTAAAAAAAAAAACTGGTAGAGGTAATTAAAAAAAATACTATATTAAAAACAAATAAATTGCTTGGAAAATTGTAGTTATTTTCGACAACAACAAAAATGGTGGAAGCAGTTAAAAAAATCCTATTGAAATGTATTCAATTATTAGTGGAGGCAAGAATGGTAGAGACAACTAAAAAATCCTACATAAAATAAAAAGAACATATAAATGTACTGCTTGGACAAATTACAGTAATTTCTGGGAAAAAAAAATGGTGGAGACAATTGAAAAAAACTCTATTTTATTATGCATGCTCAATTATTTGTTGTCATAAGAATGTTAGAGGCAACTAAAAAAACCTATATTACAAAAGATGGAAATTGACTGCTTGGACAAATTAGTTATTTTTGAAAAAAAAAAAATGGTAGAGGCAACAGGAAAAATGGGGCAACTAAAAAATCCTATATTACAAAACATGGAAATTGACTGCTTGGACAAATTAGTTATTTTTGAAAAAAAAAAATAACGGTAGAGGCAACAGGAAAAAATTTTCCTCAATATTCACAAAGGCAGCTAGTAAAACCCTCAGGATCATGCGGAGCGACAGCACGTTGTTCTAAAGTGTAAAGATCAGGAATAAGTCTTATGAAAAGAGGATATGTTGATAAATGTTGTGACTTTATGCTATTGGAGCTATAGGATGATTGATTTTACAGAATAAATTTCTATTTTGTCAGACATGGAGCCATGTTGGCCGTACTTCACCAGCACCATTTCTGTGTTCGTTGAGTGGCTCATATTATTGGTTTTATGTCCTGGAATATTTTGCTGGACTGTGTTCTATTGCCCGCCTCCTGTATCTGCAACAAAATAAGAAGATGAGAACACATCCCTCGCTCGCAGCACTTGGGGAACAGACAGAGCAACACTGAAGGAAAGACTGTGAAAAGTCTGCCGCAACGAACCAGAGTGATTCTGGTCCAGCTGACATCAGAATGATGTGGCCGCCTCAATTCTTATTGCGAAGGCAGACGTCACGTGTAGATTGTCGCTTCTTATGTCGCAGGCGATGCTGTGGATTTCGTCTTCTGTAAGTTCTGACCAATTGGCAAATTCTATACTGGAAGTCTAGAAATATGGAGACGAACCATGCAAGTAAATTTATACATGATACTGTACGAATATTCTCCAAATGAAAATAATAAAGTAAATTCCTTGTAGAACTTGGTTACTTGCGAAAACTCATGACAATCCTTAGAAAAATATATGAAATCTGATGTAACGGGGAAAGCAGACGTCAAACGAACCCTACGATATACATTGACAAATGGGAGATGATGAGAAGATCCTAAGTAAGTAGGAACTGGAGAGACGATTTGCCAACTCCTACAGGTGGACTTCCTGATTCTGGAGGAATTTCCTCTTCACCACTGGACAGGTGACAGTGGGCGTTATTACAAACGATTATCTGTGTTAAGCAATCTACTGTAATTTTTGTAAAATAAAATTTTGTAAATAGGCGCCACGTTAGGAGAGCTAATAGAGAGCGTGCCTCCCACCAGAGACTTTGGTCTGTCGCTGCAAAAATCTAGCCTTATGGTCTGTGTCACCCGGTTTACCCATGGACCTACAGTTCGAATATAAATCTACTTGGTATTCTAATTAAATAAAAAAAGAAAATAAAATAAAATTTCTATTTTTGCAAAAAAAAAAATTATCTAGAATCTGAATAAGAGAAATAAAAACTTCTTCAAAATATCGGATATATTCTCTGTCATACTAATTGCAGTGACGTAGCCCAAATTCTCTAATTGTGTACTCTACTTTAAGGAAATAGTTTGCTGTAAAACTCTTCGATTACCGTCTCTCTACCATTGCCCCTAACTAATTAATGGACTTTCGTCAGGGTTGGAAATTTGAAACCACATTAGCAAACTAATCCAATTCAAATAAAAACGAAATTTAACTAATTAATAAACCACTGACGAAAATATTCCATTATCCGATGGCATCAAAGCAGAGATACTCCATGAAGTGTTAATCAAAATCTGTACGCGTAGGCGTTTATTATTTTCGGCTTTTATCAGCCATGGAGAGTGTAAGAAGAAGAAAAAGCAAAAAAAAAAACCGTTGTCGACAACAATTAAGTGTAAAATTGTCATTATGCCATTAAAGACTTAATTCCGGCGTCCGACGAAAATGCTGATTCATACAGTCAGTGTGACAAAAACAATAACGGCGGCGCAGCGTCGACGACGACGACGACAAACAGCATATTGGGGCGGATGAAATTTAGAAGCTGATTAGATAACATGCGAAAGATAAAGCAAAAGCACCAAAGAAATTCAACGTGAATAGAAAATAAGTGCCAACAAAACAGCTGACAATAAAATCGATATTGACGACAGTAAAAAAGAAACATTAACATACTTTCAGGCTGTACTCTATAAATATAAGTTAAAGCATATTTTAAGGCGGCATATCATGGAACGCAACAAACAACATTCAAATGAAGACAAGCGCATAGATATTGATTGGGGTGTGTAGAGGTAAGGGGGAAAAAAAACTACCAAGCAAGTAAGTACAACTGCACTTGTGGTCAATACAATAATTAGCCAAGCACGATATGTATATGGTGTACGTGGTGTCGTGCGCTACTGGACAAGTTCGTCTCATCGTCGCAGTGGTTACTACCAGTCGGTTGGGTATTGACTTTGCTGCTGACGACGCGCCCTAATGACACCAATTCCCGACGCTCTGCTACTACGACGATGGTACGGACAATAAGACGATGTATACATGCACGCACATGTATGTGTACGTAGTATATGTTGGCAGTATTGCCAAGCGGATGGACAAGTGACGTATTGGGGGATTTTCAAAAAATGTTTAAATCATTTATGGGGTATACACATTTTTAGGGTATTTTTCCCTTAATAAGCCACGAAGGAAAGGGGCGGTCACAGACAAATGACCTGCTGCTTTAAAACCGGCTCCGAACGGCTAATGATTTACATGACTCAGAGATTACTCTTAACCCTCTAATCGGCAAGACCGCTCGGAGGATGTCTTCAATAATTGAGTTTTATTTCTTAAAAAAATATTGGTAAAAAAATCTGGTTGCAAGGATTTTCCGGTTAGAGAGATAATATTTATTGATGGCCGCCTCAGGGCGGTCTTGCCGGTTGAAGGGTTAAAATGACCGTCAATTAAGAGGTTCGAATCATTATGGACCATAATCATTCCTGGTATCGGAATACGAGGAAAGAATAAAGAAGGAGCTTTGTGTCTTCTTGTACCCGTAGAAAGGCGTTCGGTAGAAAATTTTGGGTTATATAATGGAGTGCAGTAAATACTTAATCGCCGCTCTCCATGACCAAAGGCTAGCCTGCGAGATCAGCTCCTCCAGCAGGTCTAAAAAAATAATACTCCGTATCCAGCCCATAGATGTACAGCTAAAGTAGCTCTCCGTCTAAGAGAAACCAAGATGCTCAGGCGGCCAATGGACACAGCTCCATTCTAGAAGCAGGTTGGGACAAGGGCTGTCTGATTTGGCAGCTTCTCGCCAAATGAGGCGAGTTTTCTACGCTATTGTTGAGTCAGTAGGAACGTCGTCTCACTCACCATGCGAGCAGTTTTCTTGAGAGTTTTCTGTGCGCCTTTGACTTCCATATCGTAATTCATTGAAACTACCAAACGGTTCTACTTGTACGCAATATACTTCCCCTCTACCTGCTCTCCCTACTCCTCGATCAAGGCTAACACAATTGGTCAATTTATGGCATCCAAATGAACACATTCAACATAACCGGGCCGGATTCGAACCTGGTTTGGCTGTAATATTTTTGGTACATGTAATTCTATATAATTACAGAATGTACTGTAGAATATCCTAAAGCCGAATTTACACATTTCTTACATGTTTTGGTTTTTTCTTCTGTTGGCCATTTTAGCTTTTCCTTACCGATTCTACTTGAGAATGGCGATTGTTGAAGATCACTTTCGGGATTACAGTTGTTTTAGCGGTGGCAACCCCATTTGTTGGGGCAAACGAATCAATATGTGTGTGATACACATCCATGAAATGAGATACCAAAAAGAAAGACTAACACACACACACACACGGAGAGAATAGATACAGACAAAAAGTTATGCCCCAGTGTATGGGGTGGGGGGTAGAAAGGAGGCAAACTTTGTCCATTCCAAATGCATTGTAGAGTGTGTATGTGTATGTGCGTGTGTTTGTGTACAAATACAACTGACAATGGCTATGGTGATGATGATGATGATGATATAATAGGAAGAACGAGAGCCAGAGGGTAGCAACGGAATTTCTTGATTACGGCGACGCTACACTTTACAAATGTCGAAAAATACCCGAGTGGCACTTTGTTATATAATGGAGCAGAGACAGACACAGCCAGACAAACATTGGAAAACATTCGGAATTCCAGTGGCTATGGAAAAGCGTAAAGCTTTCACGACAGAGACAGTGAGCAAAAGAGCGCACAACTTTTGCATAACCTACTAAGTGGGGCGCTGGTGCCGTGATTATAACAAGGGTTGAATTGCTAGTAAGCTGAACTTTTTCGAAGAAGAAAAAAAAAACACGCATGCTCCAAAACTATTAAGAGTTCAACATGTAGGAAACATGTTAAGAGCTTTATATAACATACATCATATACAAGAGAACATCTCTCTGAATAACAAAATAATTGTACTCTTAATAGAGAAAAAAAAATTAATCTGCTGTTCAGTTCTTCCAGCAATCGCTTCGAATTTGTTATTAATCATGTGTCGCGTGTCGCAAACATTCACACATATGCAAATAGTTCACATATACATGCCAGAAAATAAAGTGATACTTTTATCAAGACAGAGAGCGAGAGAGAGAGAGAGAACAGCAAAGACCCACTTCAACGCACACGCCATGTATAGTTATCGGCCCTACACTGACTTACTGATTACTATCTTTGCATAATACTTATGGTTGAGAAGCGCTTTATACACTGAAAAAAAAAACTATTTCGAGCCAAAGAAATATAGTGAAAACTTTAATGAAACTTTTCATTAAAAAATTTGAAAGATTTCATTAAAAAAATGATAGATTTCATAAAAAATATGAAAGATTTCATTAAAAATATGAAAAATTTCAGAAAAAATACGAAACATTTCACAAAAAAAATATAAAAGATTTCATAAATAAAATATTAAAGAATTCATAAAAAATATGAAACATTTCATAAAAAATATGAAAGACTTCATTAAAAAAATAAGAAAGATTTCATAAGAAATATGAAACATTTTATAAAATAAAAGATTTCATTAAAATAATATGAAACAAATCACAAAAAAGTATGAAAGGTTTTATAAAAAATATGAAAGATTTTATAAAAAATATGAAAGATTTTATAAAAAAAAAATGAAAGATTTTATAAAAAAAAATAAAACATTCATTAAAAATTTCAAAAAAAAAATATGAAACATATCATTAAAAAATATGAAAGATTTTTACAAAAAAAAATATATGAAACATTTCCTTAAAAAAATATGAAAGATTTTATAAAAAAAATATGAAAGATTTTATAAAAAAAATATTAAAGATTTTATAAAAAAAATATGAAACATTTCATTAAAAATAAAAAAAAATTAAACATACCATAAAAATAATAAAATATATTAAAAAAGAGTGAAACATTTCATTAAAAAATATGAATGATTTCATAAAAAAAATATGAAACATTTCATAAAAAATTTGAAACATTTTATAAAAAAAAAATAAAAGATTTCATTAAAAAAATATGAAACAAATCATAAACAAATATGAAAGATTTTATAAAAATATGAAAGATTTTATAAAAAATATGAAAGATTTTATAAAAAAAAACATTCATTAAAAAAATATGAAAGATTTCATAAAAAATATGAAACATTTCATTAAAAAAATATGACAGACTTTTATAAAAAAAAAATATGAAAGATTGTATAAAAATATAGGAAACATCTCATTCAAAAATATGAAAGCTTTTATAAAAAATATTAAAGATTTTATTTTTTTTTTTTTTTTTAAATATACATTAAAAATATGTATAAAAAAATTATAAAAAATATGAAACATCATAAAAATAATAAAATATATTAAAAAAAAGTGAAACATTTCATTAAAAAATATGAATGATTTCATAAACAAATATGAAACATTTCATAAAAAATGTGAAACATTTCATAGAAAATATGAAAAATGTCATTAAAAAATATGAGCGATTTCATTTAAAAAAAAAGAAACATTTCATAAAAAATGTGAAACATTTCATAGAAAATATGAAAGATTTCATAAAAATATATAAAAGATTTCATAAAAAAAATATGAAAAATTTTATAAAAGATAAATCGGAAAGATTTCATTAAACAAATATGATAGATTTGATTAAAACTAATAAGCGTTTGAAAATAATAAAAAAAAATAATGAAAGAATCCCCTGAGTAAGCTAAATATATTCTAGGAAACGACGTCGTCTGTTGTGTTTTGGCATTTCCGTTGTCAACGTCGTCGGTTATCGATAACTATTTGCCCCGGTTTGCGTCGCTAATTGGTAGCGGAGGAGAACTGCAACGCAAACCGAAACATTTCTATTGATGTTTATTTGGCTTTTACAGGTTTGATAATTAGAAGATATCGGAATCCTATTCTTTGCCAAATTAGATTTTGTTTATTTCCTTCAGAGCTCGAAACGGAATTTCAATCAGAAGAGATTTATTCAAATTATCGATTAACAATAAATGTCATCTCAGACTGATATAAAATACCAAATGACCATTAAATTGATGTTGACGTTGACAAGAAATGAGGTTGACTCAAAAACGTCGACAACGCCAACCGTAGTATGGCTGATTAATAGAAGAGGAACACTGACAATCAATAACAATATTTTTCACACAGAGATCGTTCACCTAAAGAATCGTATTTAGTACGGGTTTATTAACGAGAAATTGCGCTTCATCATAGAATTGCATACAGCAAGTATAGCCCTCCACGATTGCCTAATACCCCTATTTAAAAGAAAAATACAAAACTATTACGAATTATGAAAAATGTCAGCTAGTCTTAAACTCGACTGGTGATGTACAATTACAATGGAATTTCACAAAAACCATTGATGTTCCCAACACCATGGTTTTGTACATTGACTAGCTGCAAGAAGCCACAACAAAATATATTCTTTGTCTATATATTTCTTTAAACTGAACACGATATTCATTATTGAATATATTCATATGGGTGTTCCATCAGACATAGACTAAAGACCATGTTGATGTTCAAAAATAATAGTTTTGCTGTGTGGCTACGAACAAGGATCGGTGAGCCAATCGACTCGTGAAAATTACCCTACAGGAGTTACAAAAATAAAAACGTTCAGTCCTAGACTTCCTAGCAACCAATTTGTACCAACACTGTCGGAATATATTATAGAAATTTAAAAGGGGAGCAGTGAGAAACTCCCTCGTCTTCCAATGAAGCAAATATGTGGCCGAAACATTAAGAAGTGACAATTGTTAGCTTCCAAAAAACAAGTCATATACGTTTAAGACTAAGCATCATTGTATTAAGATTAGGCGTGGGTAATTCTTCAACTGTCTTTCCATCGTCCAGTTTAATCATCCTCAACACCATACAAATGGCAAAATTGGAATGGTATATCGTCAACTAAAATCCAAAATGATCAATCATAAAAAAAAACAATTGATTCTTCGACTAAATCACATGTCTATGCTAAATTTTATAGGCGAATTCCTAAACGACGTAACACGAAGATTGTTTAGATTTTACAACAGTGTTTGGCTTCTCCGGTGAAGTTATGAAAGGGCTTGTTAAGTCAGTTTGGATTTCGGGTGACGATATATGGAAGTTACCACTATGGGGGCATCTCAACTACAGCCCATGTTTCTGCTGCAGATTTCCTCTATGGCTACGATTAATAGCCGGAGAGCTAAATTTAAAAAAAAAAAAATCTTATGAATATCAATTGAATTTATTTACTAAATAGTATTCGCGTCTACTAATTGCCAGAGATATACTGTAAATCGTTTTCAATCAAAAAAAAGACACGAAATGTATTTGGCCAACAATTACTATTCGGGGTCTTAAGTAATTATTTGTATGTGTTTACCCGTTTTGGCCGTATCAAATACCACATTAATTAATAAAAGATCGATTGCTTATTTGTATCAAACTAAGCTAAGTAAAATAGTTTAGTTAATCCCCGTAACAAAAATGTTTTCTGTAGATATGACAAATTTAACTCAAGACCTCCATAGACATTTATGTACATAGGTAATACAAGTGTTAATAGATTTTATTTCCGGCACGTAAATAAGAAATAAACCAATTCGCATTGATATGACAAATAGTTCATTACTTCTAATTAACGCCATTGTCGGAAAATCCCTTTTGTCAACACTACACCAATTTGGGTCGACCTCACATCAAACCTTAAAAATAATCCATCCAATTCTTATTATGGTAGATTAAATACATTTTGACACGTTCATTTCATCTTCAAGCCAAAAATATGAAAAATAATATCAGCTTCGTTTTGATCTTTCCGTGAACACTGCTATTTGTGTCATTGCTTTTTACAAGCAAATCTTACCCTTGGCCTTAGGAGGAAACTACTTCTTCGTTCTGTTAACAGAAATACAAAAACCCAATTGCAAGGGACGAACTTTACGGCCATTGGTCGTGATAAGGTCGTGTTAGGAAAGACAAACAAAAAATTAAAGGAATATTTCAGATTCAAATAAATTAAAGGACAATTTCAGGTACCGTTTTCCACCTCAAAGAACAAACTAAGAAATTTCATATGTCGAGAATTCCCATGAAAGCGAAAAGTATTTTAGACGCTAAGAATCCAATGATATGAACCTAAGAGCTAATGGTATGCCTTCGTTGCTACACATTTTACGTTGCGTTAGCACATACGTTTCGCTCACTAATTCTATACTGTGAGTACTGCTGCTCTCACAGCAAAAAAGAACAACAGCAGCGAGCCTCTATTGGATTCTCACCAACGAAAACAAACAAAAAAGAAACATTCCAATATTGTGCTGGTGGTTGCTGTTATTCAGCGTTGTTGTTGTTGTCTTCATTTATACGGCCAACGACGTCGTTCTTTGGCGTCTCTGTGTGTGTCCAGCATTAAGATGAAGACCGAGAACAACAACGAAAACCATAAATGAATCGATGAAATGAGAATTCATCACCTCTATAACCCCAGAGACGACGGAAGAATTAAATGAGTAACCAGCCGCCGGTGTCCCACACCCTATAGACAGTTTCATATTGACAGACTGTTAAGAGACAGCTGATTTGACATACAGGTCAAACGGGAGGAGGCGGCAATATGACTATGGAAGTCAAGTCATAGTCATCGCTAGAGAATGCCGTATACTCGAGATTCGAGACGGAATAAATGCATTCACAATGCAAGTACTGATGCAGGAGATGAATTTTAATCCGAGTTAAACAGATGACACCATTTCCATGCAATGGCCAGCTTGTGATCAAGTAAGTCCGCTAACAACCACTGAACATTTGAGACACACAATTATTTATGACGCAGAACCGAAGCGAGGAGCCGCAATTGTGCGCTTTAAAAGGGCGTCGCCGCCGTCACCAAGCCAAACTTGGCCAATAAAACAAGCATGGCTTAAGTGCGGAATATTACGGAATAACTTCAAAATACCCTGCAAAAGGGCGGTATATTTTTCACTTAGGCACCTCTCCGCCACCTGTTGTTTTGGTTACAAGACCTTCCACAAATTTTATTGGCCTGCATTTTTCTTAAATACCCCACACTAATCTGAATTGTGCAATTTAAGTCTCAACTCTTTGAGACTTTCGTTGTCGTTTGTTGGGCGGAGCGAAAACACATGTTAACACGCGATTGTTGTTTATAAACAAATACATTTATTTAATATACCAAGAAATATAAACACAAATAATCTTATAAACAATGTAATTGGTAACGAAAAAGACTCACCTCAAAATCTGAACGACTTAACGCCATATTAAACAAAAGACACTGAAGAAACGTACAAGAAGTTGTCGTTTGTCTGTTGCTGTTGTGTTGTTGTTGTTGTGGAGATGACGTTGGACTGGTGTTGTTTATTTCGTCTTTCTTTGATGTTATCTTCGTTGTGTGACAAAGCAGAGTTGTATTTACATTGAGAATACTTATTTATGGCGACACCTACATGTGACAAAGGGCATATGTGCTAGGCAGTGTTTATAACTTTGAGAACGATACGTTATTTGTAAATTCAGCTATAGGCGGCGCTTGCTGAGAAAAACTGTTATAAACATGGAAGTGTTATACGTGGGTTGACAAACAAAATACACAGTGAAGTGCTGTGCAGTATCGTAAACCGCTGAATTAAATCCCTGAAAATCTTAATGTTTAGGAGTAAAAATACGATAACGGTTATTTATTACTTCTGCTGGGTAATTATTCGAATACGGTTACATGCAATCACGCTTATTAGATGTGTGTGTAACAAAATCAATTGTCCCGGAATGACAGTTGACATGTTTTGATCCTATAAGGTTGGCAAATTGAGTGGGATTATGGATTTCTTAAATCTGTAAATTGGTTTATCATGGCGATATTGATCTTTTTCCTATACAATAATAAATATGAAACGATTTTGAATATGAGAATATGATGATAACACCAGTGATGCTAAATCGTGGCAATTTTGGCACAATCAAGTTCACAGAAATATTGTCACTAGTTCTCTTTGTTTGGGTTCACGTAATTGTCGGTCAAGTTTTGGAGTTTATATTAATCCCCTAAGGAATGCAAACGGATACTGTAATTTGTAATGCAACTGAAGTTTAATAATTTTTGTTTAGTCTAGGAATCGAAAAACCACAATTTCATCATTGGCGTAGGAATAGGGGTGCTGGGCAGCGTTGGCGTTTTTGGCTTTTTCTAACAAATTTGGTCTGATGGGTTTTAAGATTTGGTCGGAGGGTCCAATTCGATTTTGGTATATTTAGGACGTAATCGTAAATCGCACGGTCAAGTACTATATTTTGTTATTAATTTTAAAACATGTCTTAATAAATATTACATATGTTAGTAATAGAAAGAACCAAATTCTTAACTTAATATTTGGTTTGTCCTAAAAAAACGTTTATTCAATTCAATTAATGTCGTCAAAAGATCGTGGTCGGCTACAATTGATATTGGTAGGTTATTTGTTATTTTTTCTTTGTAATGGCAACGCTGTAGGAAATATCCAGGCTTGTCAACGCGAATTAGTGGCACGGCGCCCCCAATCATTTGAGAAATGTTGCGCCGCCGCCGTTTCTTATGGC
This sequence comes from Hydrotaea cyrtoneurina, assembly GCA_958296145.1. Lineage (NCBI taxonomy): Eukaryota > Metazoa > Arthropoda > Insecta > Diptera > Muscidae > Hydrotaea > Hydrotaea cyrtoneurina. The sequence goes on from OY282512.1 coordinate 101,679,438, forward strand.
ACAAATCGGCCAAAATCAGCCAAGGAGTCCTTGTCTGTCACTTTTGATTCCCTTTCGTAACGGTAACTGTTATTATTCTTATTATCTTCGATCCCTCCTTCGCAACCATGTGCGGTTGCCACTGTGAAAAACTTGAAAACTTTATTTCGTTCCAGTGTTGCCAATTAAATAATTTCTCCGGCTCAGACACTCCGCCGCCGCCACCCACATTGCTTCGGCTCGGTTCTCTGGGCTTCATGGAATGAAGGAATCCGATATGAATGGAAGAATCGAAGTCGGGTTATTGGGGGTTGGTGGCCAAAATTAACGGTATATTTGTATATTTGATAATTATAATTATCGTACTAAAGTAAGTAAGAACGTAATACGATGGAAACTTTTTTTTTTTTATAATTATAATATTTATTATATAATATTATTTATATAACTTGTATAATATTATTATATATATTATTTATATAGTTATAATTATATTTTCTAAAATTTGTGTTCAGAAAAGCAGGAAAGCTAAGGAAGAACTTGCCGAATAGACTTGCCATTGTACTCTTCCCTTTGCAAGGAGACGGAGGAGTAACCAAAAATGGGACGAAACATAAACTACAAATCGAAGTGTCGAGATGAATTCGTCTACCTTGGAAACGACAGCCTCGACCTTAGTCGATGAATCATGAGTGGGGCTGTCTAATAAAGCCCACTATCGTCGAGTAAATGGCGCTGAAAAATCGGTACGTGGACAAACATTTTTGATGAGTATTCAAGGGAGATTCATCGATATGAGCTTTACGCATGTCAGGAGTTGTCTGGAGGATCTTCATGACATCATATGCGGTCTTATCAAGTGAATGGACCCATACTCGTGTGAAAATATCAAGATTATGAATACTGAATTGGAGGATATGCGTACACAACCGATGATCGATGGATGCGTGAAGTCTCGTCTCCTTGGCTAAAGACACTTTCAATTCCATATCAATCGCCGCTAAGCTGTCGTTTATCATAAGCTGACCTAATTCTGTGTTCCTGGAAATCCTGGGTCTCAGATAAACAACTACGAAATAAACAGAATCTGGCCCAGAATCTAGAAGTTGGGTTGGTCGGTTTCCACCTGATGATGACATTGATGACAATGAAAATACGTCCTCCATCTGCCACGAGGTTTGGATACTAAGCCTACCACCGGAGGAGAATCTCAAATGGTCAAGGTATTTGTTGACTCGACGGGATTTCCGGATGTAATAGGATGTGTTGTTGGAACCCACATCCTTATCAATTCACCAGGTGACAAGGACATTGTCTCATCAAACGAAAGACAAGTGAGTACTTTGTTCAGACTTTAGATTTAAGTTTTTTTTTACTGCAAAAACAAAACACTTTAAATGTCACATGTTGGGAAAACTAGTCTAAGTTAAGAAGTTTTTGCTGAACATGTAAACTGACCATGCCACCCCCCTTTTCACTTCCATTTTCATAATCAGTGGGCAATTCTAAAGGGGGTGGCACTTTCAGTTTTTTTGGAGGGCTTACGTCCGGTAAAGTGCATTTCTGCACGAAATGTAGCATTCTGCGTGTACAACCTATTGGATTTATCCAAAAAAAGTAGATTTGTTTCATTTTTAATACCATAAATCAGGACATGATATTGGGAGACCTGTGAGAATTTCATTTTCCTTTCTGAATATTGTTTAAAATAAAAAAGAATTTAAGATTCTCAATTAGTTTTGGAGATCTCAGATATTTATATTTTCAATATACACTCACTAGAAAGAGTCTGCGTACAAGTAGAGAAATCATCGAAAAATGCAAAAACCACATACAAAAACTAGTTTTCAGATTAAGAATTCAGTTTTTATTTGAACAGTAGAAGAAGCCAAAAAAAATAAACCCATTACAAATGAAAAACGATGTTTTAAAGTAAAAAAAACGTTAGAAAAAGTCTGCGTCTACATTTGTATATTCGTAATGCGGATGCAATGGTCTGCATTATTTTTTTGGACTTTAGTAGGTAGTAGGGTAGACTTTCTTTGGAGAACCTCTGCTTCGGCATGGATTGGACAAGTTTTCAGGTTTCCTCTGATATTATATTTCTCCATTTCTTCGGCAACACTTCTTTCATGTATACTTTTTGATGAAATTGAATGCTGTTGAATATTTCTTTCAAAAAAACAGAAGAATGTGCCCTTTCAACTATTTCACCAATTTCTCTTAAGGTTTTACATTATTTCGACAAATATACAACAATTTTCCTTTCGGCAGCGTGAATTTTTTTCCCTTTAAGATTAATTGCGAACAATTTTTTTTTTAAAATATTGGAAACTGTTGTTTGGTGTGTTTGACAAAAGAGTATAATTGATAATGGTACAAAATACATGTTTAAAGTGAAATAAAAAACAATGGGAACCAATATCTAATTATTGTACGCAAACTTTTTCTTTGGTAATTTTGGTTTTTTTTTTAAATTTCATCTATAAATAGGAGTGTTATTATTCACATTGCTTGTTGGTTTGTTGCTTAACCAATTAAAGATATTTGACTCATGTAATAAGCCACCAATAATTCAAAAATTTAATCTATTTTTTGGCGAAATAAACATTCTTATGCAAAATAAATGTATTTACATTCTATGATGTGTATAATAAATACAGAGCTACCTTATTTCCCACCATTTCCAAAAATGAATAGAGTTATTTTAGTTCTTGATCTGTATAATTCGGTTAAAAAAGATCCGATTTAGACTTTCCGCCCAGGTCAGGCACGACTTTAAACATTGGTCGGCGACGGAGTTATGGAATCAAATAGGGGGTACCATAACAGTCACGAAATGTGACTCTTTAATTGATAATTGCAAAACAAATATTTGTTGACAATAGAAGAATACACGTCCGACACAGGCAAGCATGTTTGTATTTAAAAACTCATCGACAGACATCTACAGAATGTATGGACGTGTACTGTGTCATTGTCCAATTCTGCACCGCCACAGACAAAAGTGTCTGGGTATAGATTATTGGCAGAACTAGGGGGACGTTACAAAGATAAGAGCAAAAACCATTTAATACACAGACGCATTGACTCGTCTGCTAAATATTTCCCCCTTTTGGAAATATTTAGATATAGCTGTTTCGGTGCAGTTCATTTCAAGAGGTCTAATTTTGGTAAAAATATTTCACTTTCACAATACAGTGAAACTTTCATAATTCGAACAGCTATAAGTCAAAGCACTTCTAGTGGCATTAGAATTAAGTAGACAAATTCCATTTAATTTCTCGACCATAACTAGAACTCCTCGAAGCAAAATAATGACAACAACTCCCATAAGTCGAACTTTTCGGAGAAATAAAACAAACAATAATGTTGTGATGGCATCAAAAAGTTCTGAGGTTTAAAATGGATCAACAAAAAGTTCGTTGCTCAGAAATATCTGAGGTTGTTAATGAAGAAGTTCATTAGAATTTTCTGAGGATGCCGATCGTTGTTTCTTCGAATCATTTACTTCGCAGAACGCGCAATAAATGATGATAATGAGGAGGAGGTTTGTTATACAACCTTCCGACAATTGATGAGCATTACAAAGTCCTAAACAAATTGAACAAGTAACTTTCTCTTCATAACAAAAAAATTAGACAGATTTTCAAGTAATTACTTAATAAATTACTATAAACTACTAAGGAATTCCATAACTCAAAGTCCCCATAAGACGAACTTTTCTACGGGATAATGCTGATTCGAGTTATGAAAGTTTGACTGTATCTCATTTCTAGTGGTCAGTTTACACTTTGAACCATTGTTTGGGTTCTAACTGCAGATTGTGAAAATGAACGTAAAATGTAATTAATTGTTCTAGAAAAAATAGCAGTTAAGTGATAAATACCACACAACAGAAACAAAAAAAAACTGAAAATGTTCTGTGAAGCAATACAAACAATAAAATGTTCACATATAAACGTGATTTTAACGAGTAGCGGATTATTCCACGTGAATTACAATAAGATTCACTTAACCAGGCTTAACTTAAAATAGAGAAAACAACAAAGCGATATCGCTATTAAGAGTAATAAATCAAGTCAGCAGTATTGGCGACTATAAGGCCTTGTAAAAATATGTAAAACTACTAGTAAAACTGAATCAAACAAAAGACCGGAAAAATATTTATATTCGGATGTAAGTGAATATGTCTGTAATTCTGTACATGGAGAAAAAAAAGAACTTGAAATGTTTGTGATTTTGTACGTTCGGTTTACAGAAATTCGGTACAAATTCGTGGTGTGGGTAGTGGTCGTAGGTAGTGTCACGCTATCCCCCAGAGGAACCCAGGTTCGAAACCGCGTAAGACCATCCATGTTGGCGACTTTACAAGAGAGTAATCTCTAGGCCATGTAAAACTTCTCTAGAAAAGCATTAGCCGTTCGGAGCCGACTTTAAACAGTAGGTCCCGGTCAGAGAGTATACAAATTATATCGTTCACAGCTTCCTGATTCTAGAGTACTTCCCCCGTCTGTTCCTTCATGAAATGTTAAGGGAAATAAGTAAGTAGAAATTAGACCTACAGTTTAAGCCGACTTTATGAGAAAACTTTCACAGTCCCACAAGTTTTTATGATATTTTGAAAAAGTAAAGTCTTACGTAGTTCGATTTGGTAAAAGTTAAAAGTGTTCACACCCCAAATATATTCCAATTTCTACAGTAGTTCTATTTTATTGATGAATTGACTATTATTTTTCAGTGTGTATTTTGCTCTGCCAGTTTTGCACATACATATATTGTTTGCAGTTGTATTGCATCGTGAAGACACCAAAAGTGCCAACACTTACAACTTTGTTTGCTGTTGCTTTTTTCATAGCATTTTTGTTGAAACTTCATCATTGCAATTTGTCCGACAGTGTTTACATCAAAACTTGTTTAAAAACTTTAACATGAGTGCAATTTTGCTTATGCCAGCGAAGACAACCAAAACAAAAACAAAAGTAAAACATGTCTAGTAGCTACAAATAGCTACAGTTGTACATGCGGATATTTGATACGCAGCCAATATGGAAAACAAGTAATACAATACAATAGTCCATCAAAACCGCAAGGAAAACACCGTACTAAAACTACAAGCACGAAGAAATTTGTGTGAAACATCACACTTAGATTAGAATCTCTTTTGGTTTTTTTTTGTTGTTAATCAGTTTTATTATTATTATTTATTAATCAATCCATGTCCTTTGAAGGCCTTAAATTGATAGAAAATACATTATACTCATGATACATACATTAACAAAAATCCCTAACGCACAATTCTCCGTTTTCTGCTCAAAGTTTAAGGTGATGGGTTAGCAATTACTCTAATCATGACCGGTACCCATAGTTTCTGTCACAGCTAGCCCAGGGTGTGGGAATAGAGTGGGTGTGTACAAATAGTATCAGACTAGTTTTTTTTCTGCCCTTCATTGTCCCATAAGTGTTAACAAACCAAACCTCCCAACATGTATAGACTTGTAAATATTTTTAGCTGATGGCCTCAGTAGCCAATGTTAACTGTCTTTAGTATTAACCTTATATTTACTATAACTTTAGTATAAATAAATAAATATACTTGGGTACTTTGGTCATTTCAACATCTACAACTTGTAACCAGGCATCTGCCGTCCACAAACTTAAAATTCTAACGCCTGCTGTCTTCTCAGAAAACGGTCGCTTGCCATCGAAGCCTCTCCGGATTCTTAAACCTTCAAATTGTTTGTTAGATGGTGGTGGTTGCTGGCTTTTTTAGGCAGCCTACAGCTTTCGATGGTGGATAATTACAGCACGTGAACACAGCCGTGATTCTATACAGGTCTGATCATATTTTCCTCACCATTGAGATGATAAAATTTGTATATGTATATAAAACCTTGAATTTCACCTCGACCTGGTTCCTCTTTACGTCAAGGCAGGCGTAAGGTACTCACAGACAAGAATATTTAGCGCAAGTTCAGCAACTATTCATTAGGGTGTCCAAATTCCACAGACTCTTAGGCTGTTTTTGATAGATTCCGTCTGATTTTTAGTGACAAATCAAACTACAGTGTGTCTCAAAAGTATTTTGCTTCCACTTTTTGCCGTAATAATTTGGAATTTTCGTTAAAATTTTGCTGATTTTTTTTAATATTACTATATATTCTTAAATAACAGCATAAATAATATGCTTCCGAATACAAATACAAGAAAATGTACAAAAAAATGTAAATCTGATAAGTTTTTGGGTCATTGAAAAAGTGTTTCCAACGAAATTAGTACTCACAAAAGTATTTTGCTCAACTTTTTTGCTTTGTTTACACGACTTATGTGTATTTCCATTCAAATTTTTCACAATTCGGTCATTTTTATTGTTGTTTGTTGAGTTTTAATTCATTAAAATGCCAAAAGGAACCGAATTAAATGTTTCTCAAAGGAAAATCATCTTATACCTTTATAAACAAGGTAAACCTATTGCTTATATATCACAAATGTTTGAAAGATGTCGTCAAACGATCGAAAATGTGATAAAGCGAGCAAATGAGCGCGGAAATATAGAAACTATAGCTCGTACAGGACGTCCGAAATCGTTGTCAAAAAAATGTTTAGCGATGAGAGTAAATATAATACTTTCGGCTCTGATGGACGACGCATGGTGTGGAGAAAGCCAAACGAAGCGCTTAATATTAAAAATCTCAAACCAACAGTAAAACACGAAGGTGGTTCTATAATGGTATGGGGCTGTATGTCCGCCATAGGAGTTGGAAACTTAGTATTTATCGATGGAATTATGGACAAGCATGTGTATTTGTCCATTCTTAAAGAAAATCTGAATGCTAGCTGTGACAAGATGGGGCTTCCAAGAAACGGTTATTATTTCCAACATGATAACGATCCCAAACACACAGTTTTGGACGTTAAATTATGGATGTTGTATAACACAAAACACTTGCCAACACCTCCTCAAAGCCCGGACATAAATCCAATAGAAAATTTGTGGGCGTATCTGGAGGAAAAAGTGCGGCAACACCAAATTTCTTCGAAAACTACATTAAAACAAGTTTTACAAGAAGAATGGGACAAAATACACATAGTAAGGTGTCGAAATTTGGTGGAGTCTATGCCACGACGATTAGAAGCTGTGATTCATAACAATGGATATGCCACAAAATATTGATTTCCACTTTTCAACTTCAGTATGACGGAAATAGCATATTATAATTTAAAAGCAAAATACTTTTGTGATCTTGAAAAAAACTAACAAGTTTATAAAATCTCCCATATCTCCCATAATAACGAAGTTATTTTGAGTATTTTTTTATGAATTCAATCTTTAAGTTTCCCTTATTACGTTATAAATAAATATTTTTTGTTTTTGAAAATATTTATCAATCTCCACAGTGTATTTCTAAAAAAAAACATAATATTCAATGAAGGCAAAATACTTTTGGGACTCACTGTATTTTTTTTTGAATTTAAGAACATAATTTTTAAAAATTTTCTGACAGTGTTTACATTATTGATGAACTTTGAAAGGCGGTGAGGTGAATTCAAAGTAAGTCGGAAATTTACACTAGGCAATTTTACTTGCGGCAACTTTTATGATTCTCTTTTGAACTTGCCTCATGTGTTCAAACATGGACTTTTTTTTTTTGGCAATTTTTGTCTTATTTAGTGACTTTTCAAATACAAATCACTTTCAGAATTGCCAGAGCAATTTTTTCTATTTCCATTTCCCTTACTTCTCTTTCCTACATACTGAGAATTATAATTGCCTAGTGTGAATTGGGACAAATTTGAAAAAAATATTGATGGAACTGTTGGCATTTCAAACAATGTAACAACAGATTCGTTGTTAACTTCTTAGGTGGGGTTTGTTAGTTGCCCTGTATTAGCCTGCATTTTGTTAGTTACTTTTTATCTTGTCCATCTTTCATCATCTCTTTTCTACACTTTCATTGAATTTTGAAAAGTTATGAATCAGTTTTTAAGGAATTTGTGTAACATTTCCAAAAGAAAATTAAATATATTGCAGGTAAACTAGCAAAAAAAACAAAACCAAATCTTATGGTTTATATCAAAGACTATATAAAGGGCAGACGTCCCAATTTGTTTTTTGACACATTACTTCGGCTACACACTCTAGATGTAATTAATTGGCATGGCAATATTTGAAAGGTTTTCAAAGCTTTTTTAAAAGAATACCCACTTGGAAATGTTCAGCAAACGACTTAAGACGTCTGCCCTATATAAACCTATATAAACGATATGTAATTGTGAGACACTCTCAGAAAAACAAGAATGGCCTAGAATAGGTGACAAGTAGATCGTGTTTATTTTCTAAACATTATTTAACTTTTCAGATCAGCCGATCAGTTACCAACCCATTCATTACACCTAACATACCGTACCGGATAAATGCTTTGGTAAATCCCCCCCAAAAGATTATTACAATTGCAACCAGTACACGTTCCATGTGAATCAGTTGAGCTCTGGTAATCGTTTAATTCTTCGAAAAACTCCCAGATATAATCTTTACAATTTAATTAATTCCACAGAAATTGCCAAGTAAACGAATTTAAAGACTAAAGCATAGAAGACGACAAGTCAGAATATTAAAACGTTCACTTTCTTCCGGCTGCGCGGTGGACATTTTTAAAATTTTAATAATTAAAATTAATTACGAATTCATTGTGAGTACCAATGAGATAATATATATTGGGATCTTTTTTTATGGACGACAACGACATAGAATCGCTGTGCCATGTCATGCATTGCATCATTAATAAGATTGAATGAAATTTCGAGGAGACATTTATTGAAAACATTATCGGTTCTGGTGTGGACGTGTATGTGTCAACGAATACAAATCTTTTCTAACTTTCGCTCAGTTACAAATGAAAGTGTAACCGATTAGAAGGAGATAATGAAAAGTCACTCAACCTGTTCAGACTTCCCCAGAACAGAACAGATACTGGGGCAACTGATTTTTCCAATTGTCCGTGTAGAAATGTACATTGAAAATGTTATGTATGACAGCAGATGTGTATGACTACAGTACAACAAAAATAAGCTTCCTATAACTTGTATTAACTTTAACGATCGTTAATTTGAAGTCTTTGTGTCAGAATGAAACATTAAACAAAGCAAAGCGTATTTAGTGTATAATGCGTTGGGAATACGAAAAGCAATACAGCTGTGTGTCATAGAATAGCCATGGTGTTCGAAAATATTGTAACTGAATATATAAAGTTACAGGGACTTAATAGAACGTCATTGCAAAATTGTTTAAAGTTTCAGCATTGAAAAGCACTTCAAGGCGTTGCTTGATGATGTTCAAACCTAAACGGTGCAGGAATTAGAGTTTTCTTTGTTTTATTATTCGTTCCCTGACGAAGGCGTACTTTACTTACTTAACCCAATAATGGATTTTTTCTTTTTTTTTTTGTTAACCAATTAAATTTCACAGTTTTCCAACTTCAAATGGCTGTGAAAGCAAGTGTTGGACATTTAAGGAAATCAGTTTTTGGAATTCCCCGAATCAGGGAAAAAGGAAACGAAACTTGAACAGAGGCTGTCTACAGGTGGTCTTGGCCACTAACACGTTGAGTATACAGCCCGGCCTGCTTAATAAATGAGTCTACAGCCTGGTCTTGGCCACTGAAAACGTTAAGTTGAGTCTACGCCTGACGTGCTTAATAAATGATTTCTAAGAATAGAGACTGTCTACAGTTGGTCTTGGCCACTGAAAACGTTAAGTTGAGTCTACATCCTGGCCTGCTTAATAAATGATTTCTATGCACTTCGTTCTTGTGCAAGCTTTTCCAGTTCGTGATGAATTTTGTCCTGCCCCCATAACCTTGGTCTTCGGTAGTTGTCGTCGAAGTCTTTCTGTCTAAAGCTCTGGGATTCATTCGACACATTTATTGCCGTATTCCATGAGGAAAGTAGACTGTTTACATAGAATCTCCCTTGTTGTGTGATACTTGCTGAAGAACGTAATTCGTTAAATGTTTTGTGTATGTCGCTGGTAGTGGTGCGTCTCCAGATATTTTGTATCTAACACGCCTTCGAGTGTTTTGTGGATTACATTCCAGTGTTGCGTGATGTATTTCTTCATGTATCACAGCCAGCAAAATTTCGTTGCTTTATTTCGCTGTTTATAATTTATTGTTTGCAGAATACTCGGGTTTAACAAAAATGAGCTGAGTAAGCTAGTTGGGCTCATCACAGGACACCCTAGCCTAAGGGTAATCCTATTTAGTATGGAATGTTCCGTGAACGACGATTGTAGGGCATGCGTGCCAATGCTCCGCTTCCTCGCAGATCAGGAAAGTCCAATTAGGAGAGGACACCTTAGATGACTTGTCGGTCGTCAAGGCAATGGACATAAGGAATTTAAAGAACTTTATAGAGGGGACCGAATTCCTTACCTAAAAAAAAGGGAAAGGGAATTTGTAGTAGAAACCAGAAGCGCACAACAGGCCGAATTGCTGGCCTAGGTGTATGTCAACGATATGAGATGGTCATGGTACATGACCGATCCTCCATTTCAACCTAACCAAATATAATTTATTGTTTTGTTACTTTCAGAAGTTATTCGTGGCCACCAGATCCTTAGTATGTTTCTCAATTCAGTCGACAGTCATGATCGAATTACTCTCATGACAGGATATTGCTCATACAGTTTACAATTTTTCGACGCATGTACTCGTCATTAGCCCAGATGGCACCATACATTTTGCAATGGATTTATACCCGAAGACATCTGCTTTTGTTTCAGTGCCATGAACAAGTACGAATAAAACAAACATGATGTGCAGTGTTATTTTATTAAGCGAAGAGATGGTTCTGTTCCTGAATGATTTGCTTAGCCCAAAGTAGCAGCTATTTGCCAGCTCGTTGCTTCGATTTGTTACGGAGACTAGAGAGAGACTACATCTATACTGCAACTGTCAAACTATAATAAATCGCAGGCAGTTGCCAGCAGAAGTTCTGTCTTGTCCTCGTTCAACAGAGCCATCTTCATTCTATACTCTTGAAAAAGCTCCAGTTACAGCTCCCTTTGTCTTTCCAATGATGGCTCCGTCCTCCTTATATTCGCGAATGGAATGAAGTTTGTGTTGTTCACTGCGCCTGTTTTGTTCATTTTAGATATTACCATTATTTTCTCCTCCAGAATGTTGGACTAAGTTTGGACCCTGTCTGAGACCTCTTGTTGTGATGCACTGTTCGGAGAGAATCTTCTGTCAGAGTCCTTCTACAAAGGAGTTCAATTTTCGCAGATATTAGACCCCGAACTACTTCATATCTGTCTAGACTTGTATCTTAAACTATAAACTTGACAGCACTCACATTATTTTCGTTACCTACAATTATACACAATTAAAAGCTGTTTGTCAAAGATGACTGAGACTTTCTGCTATTTTTAGGCACACTAGTGTCAATGAGGGCGGGTGTGTATGCGCGTAAAATAGTTTCCAAAAAAAAAAATCGTTTTTGTTTCATACAATAACTACGTCACAAAGACCACCGAAAACCATAAAAATCTGAACGTGATGATGTTGTCGTCCGGTTTGGGTGTTTCCTTAGTAGTTTTGCGACGTCTGCCTTCGGTAGGCGGCACACGCACAGCATACGTCACTCAAATCTTAATTTGTAGTGTGAAATGAAATGGTAGAGGAAAATACGTCAAATTTTGTCGCACATCGGAAACAGTTTTGTTGTCTTTAATTGAATTGAATTGAAATCAATTCCTGGAGTACTTTTTTTGGTCAAGCCACGACAATGCTTATTTGAAATTGTTGCGTTTTGTCGAAGGCAACCTTTTTTTTAATTTGTTTTGTTTTTATTTTGGTTCGAAGGTGTGAATTGATATATCCATCAGTAGTGTAAATATTTGAAAATGTATATTTGCCGTTCAGTGTTTATTTATTTTGACTTTGAAAAAATATAAAGAAATCATTTGGTTAAATTTGATCTGTGTACGCCTTTGTATGCACAGTTTTGGTAATATGTGGGCAAAGTTATTTGGTAGCCGGAATACATTAAGTTTATAATTTGCGAGAAAGAAAATAACCACCACTTTATTTCCCTTTAGTATGGATATTGATTTTATCTTCTTCATGGGAAATACTGTCGATCAACCTAGTAACCCCAATGGATTTTAATCTCTTATGTAGCCACCTTATCTATTTACATCTAATCATTTGTTACCATCTTATTATTTAGATTTACTGGCATAGGATTCTTGGGGCACTTTTGCATGGGATGAACCCAAGCGTCGGTCTTGTGCGATTGGCAACATTGCGAGGACAATGAATAAACTATTGGAACACATCCCAATGATGTATTGTATTTCATTTAGAACATTGTGTGTGAATGGTAACCCAATTGATAACGGGATACACTTTTGTTACGAAACCTCATCCGAAGTGTTCAAGTACAACATGCGGCAGGGGCAATTAGGGTGCCCACTGGTGACCCGGACTAAAGGCCTCGCCCTGTCACTCTGTCTAGTGAAGTCAAATAGCCAAAATGTGGGATTAATTGCTCACCAAACTCGACATTCAATTTGTTCATGGTATCGTGTGCACTGTGGGACCGCGCCAAAGTGAACCATTTGAACAATTTAGCTGGACAATCGATTTTGATACAATATACGATTAGAAATGACGTGTTTTTCGTATCAAAGACTACAGATTCCACCTTGTCTCCGGAAAAATGCCACCGGTTTGGGTTGTCTAGCTGGACAGTGACCCAAAGCACACCAGCAAATTGGCAAAATGTGGTTCGAGAACAATAAAATCAATGTAATGAAGTGTTCCACACAGTCGCCAGTTTTGAACCCCATTGAAAGTCTATGGCCAGACATAAAACAGGAGAATCGACACTCAAACTGACAAGCAACAACGAACATTGAGAGATCGTACAGCAGATATGAAATACGATTCAAATGTCAACATTGAGTTAATTCAATGGAACAGCGTGGTGCAAAGTATTACAAAATTTTAATTTACTTATAAAATATTACAATGATTTTGTTAAGTTTTGCCTAATTTTTCACATGTTGGCGAATAACTAAACAGGCTCCGGAGCTAAGTGCTTTCGACTGCTAGTTCAAGGGACCATGCCAGAGGGGATTACCCAGGCTCCAGTGAAAAGCTTAATGACCTAATACATTTCGCTGCTATCAACTGAAGAATTCATGGCATGATATGGTCAATTTGGGGAACTATTCTAATCTGTTATCTGTCAAAAAAAAAATACTATAAATCTCTTCCAATTACAAACGAATCTCCCTCACCGCCGCCTCAAATACAACCAGCCACCACAATACAATCCATCAAATCGAATGGGATTTTTAACGGGCATGAGTGCATTTTCATGTTATTTCGAAATGTGCGCAAACGTTTAAAATGTCTAATGAATTTCGAATACAAAGTGAGTGTTTAGAATTATAATTCCAATAAGACTTGTGGTTAAACAATGCAATAGCCGAGAAGGAGGGGGGGAACGAGACTTTATTATTTAGTCTGTCCGTCATGCATTCACTTTATCTGCGCCCGCCCCGCCCAGCTTAAGGGCATACAAGTTGCTCTGCATCCGTCCGTCACTTGCACATTGAAGAGGGGGCGGGTGGTGCGGGCTCACCATCAGATCATCCATAAACCAAAGTTGGCTATGATCGACGAACGTCAGCGTCAGCTGCAACAGTGTGCGTTTTTTACTCGTTGTGTGCTTTGTCTGACCGGTTGTTTGGTTAATGGTAATGGCTGGCTGGTTGTATGGCCAACTTAATGTGCCTGTAACGTCGAACATGTACCGGCTGTCTGACTGACTGGCCATTAAAGTCTATACATATAAATAAAGACACCAAACGTTTCAGAGCTTTAGTTGACTTTGGGCGAGCGTTGAGTTAAAGTTGTATCAATTCAACGACGGACGGACGATAATACGAGATTTAAAAACTATTTTCATTTGTTGACGAACTACTTTGTGTATTTTATGTGAATAAACCACCAACGGCCGTTTATTGTTTAATGGTAAATGCAGTTGAAATATTTCTATTCGCGTTAAGTGAACATCTGAAGTGTTTGTTTTGGACGGGTGAGGTGGATTGTGAAAAGATCGGCCAGCGTTCATTGTTCCCCTTTAAGTGCTGATAATTACAAAACAATTTGCAATTTTATCTGTTGTTGCGCCTGCGTGTCACAATGTTGTGGGCTTTGTCCCAACCACCCGTTAACAAGGTCAATGTGTACATCTTTTCTCTGTGTGTTTTTGTCTTCTCTGGTGTAATTCAGTGTATCGACCAACAGAAATATTAATATAAAAAAACCGGTGATTTGTATTTAGATTATTTTTTAATTATTACATGAACATGAATTGTTATGCCAATCTTGATTGTAATCGGTAATTTCAAGTGCATAGTTAATTTTAATCAGATTTCCAGTTTGACTCGGTGTGTGAAAAACAGGTCTTCCACTCTCGCTAACGTAACGGTGTAATTTGGTGTCAAGTTCATGTGCCATAATTTCTCCAAGTGTAATTAAAAATGTATTTTTTTTTTCTGTTTTAAGGGAAACATTGTAACGTTTAGTTAGTGAGTCGAAATTAATTTCAGTTAATCTGTGAGAATGCAATTTACAATCTTTACAACGCATTATGAGAGTTAAGTGTTGTTTACATCAGGCCGCTGATCTGTAGATCAGATCCGATTTTATGGGCAGCTGTGGCCTTGCGAGCTGTTGGTTGGTTGACCTCATCTGGTTGAGGAACGATTTCTTTGTGGGCTACATTTTTCGCATTATGAAATGAAATTATGTTTCACAGCACACACGATGTGTCTGTCACCGGATTCCCATTTTCATATCTACACGTAGCTCGGCCAGCAGTCATGTCATTCGATTGATGTTTTACTCGTTGGTAGATTTGTCTGACATCATTCCATAGAAATCAATCTCCTCACATTGCCGTCTTTCTATTTCTTTCTCCGAAATAGATCCCCTCCGTAACACTTGGTATCGTTCCAACACCAAATGTGCGAGTGTCGGCTCCAATGCCACGTTCTTAGCTTCAGCCCAAATATCCTTTTTAGAAAGTCTTGAGTCTAGGGTGCACACTTGTGGCCAAAGACATATTCAAGGATGCCTAAAAATGATATTTGGTGCTCTTAAGGGTCAAAAACCGCCCTAGAAACATATATGACATTTGGGACAGAGCTGCTTTTCTCCGAAAATACTGAAGTCTGTCTATGAGAATATGTGGAAATTTTGAGACTCAAATTTAAGGAATATTTTCTCACGAAGACACTCACCGACTTCATTAGTTTTGGAGAAAACTTTCGGACTAGTCGTCGGAATAAACATATTCTATGCTTCATCGACTGCCAAGACAATTGGGAACCAACAAACATTGCCGAATAGGATTCCTTTAAGAATTCAATTGTGCGTATTAAAAAAACAGTCGGTGATTGTTGAATAGATGATCAAGAATCAGCACACATTCTCTACATGGACATATGATGATCCAACTGCCGTCTTGGAATATAAATATGTTGCAGAGCTTTTATCGCCACCTGACTGTCAGAGTGGATATTGATAGCGATACCAGTGAAGACCATTCTTCGGGCGGTTCTTGAAGTCAAGAGAACAGATTTGTAGATATTTTAGCACAGTCTGATTGTGAGAGGGCGATATTGACATCTCCTCGTAGAAAAAAATGTAGTCTCCCATTAGAAATTGTTTATGTCAATAATAGTGTTGTCCCTTAGACTCCTTATTTATTGGTGTATTCATAACCTTAAATAGTTGAATTTTAAATAGTTTTACACGCGTTTCGGTCTGGTGCCTAACTGACTTATTTGCCCGGAGTCGATAATTTTGTTCGACTCTGAGTTTTATTTCCCAAAAAATAAATAACCGTGTTCAACAACATTTAATTGTCTGTTTCCATAAGACAAATAATATTAATATTGAATGCGTTATAAAATGGGTTTCAGACATTATTCTATTCTAGTTTTCAGATAAATGTTAGATAGCGACATATGAAACACAAGTCCAAAAGAATAAGCTCTCATTACGGATAAGAATCAATTTTATTGAGCCTTTAATTTTGACAATTTGTTCGTTCGTTACAAATTGTCAAAATTGAAGGCGCATCCGCCATTGTTGGCTTTTTCAATGAAACCCTTTGTACTTTACTTACAAAACACCCAGCGAAGCGGTAAGAACCCACACTCTGGAATATAGAAAGCCTTTATAACGAACACTGAAACTCATACAGTTTTTTCCCCCCCTTTTTTTTATAAAACTGGAAACTGCCCTCAACTTTACAATTCTGGGAGTTTTCCAGCAAAACAACCACTGAATTGTACAAATATATTATCCACCTTTATAATGTAGATAATATTTTTTTTTTAAATTTGTAAATATTTTCGATTATATGATCTTTTTAATCTTCAAGATGTAAAGTCTGGGAATAGTTGATGGAAATACCATTTTTGAAATTTTGAAGTCGGAATCGAGCTATTTCAAAATGCTGTTTTCGGAGTCGTGTTTTTTTGGTTCAACTCAACAGCTCTCCTATAACCTCCAGTTGCTTAAAACGAAAAATTTTCAGATCTTCTGGAATGTTTTCTTTTCGGCCGTACGATTAAACATTTTCCGCTTCTGCCTTTAGGTCTAAAGATTTTTCGAGAATCTTTCAATCAGAAACCAGAAGGGTTTCTTCAGGCCTCAATAGATTGACAATGAATTCTACAGGAGTTCATGGGCATTAGCAATTTTTTCCCCTCTTCGATATTTACCACTTTCGGATATCGGGTAGTATTATTATCATAGAATTGTCATAATCTTTATTGATTTGCGGTACTACAGTTTCATGATCAAGGACCACATAAATTAAATCCAGTTATATATTAATTATTATTAATTGCAGACATGACTTGCGAAAAAGATAACCATGTGATTGTGATACAATCGAATGGAATTCTATAAAAATACTGATCATATTTTGCACATTCATATGGGTCCAATAAATTCAACTGCTTTAAACCGGATCAATTTAGAAGCGATCTTTTTATCTTTCTGATTGAAATTGTTTATTTTATTGTTTTCTTTCTTAATTATTCTAATTATTAATTATTTTCAGCTAACATTTGCTATTGTTCGAATAATTGCCGAATAAACCTTGCCCAGATAAATCAAAGAAAGAAAAAAAAATGAAGAATTTTGTATGTGTAGCCGTGCTATTGGCCCTCGTTGCTGTATCTGTGGCCACCACTGTGAAAAATTGTCCTAAAAGTGAGTATAGAAAATAAAGTGGATCAATCTTTGCCGCATCTGCATTAAAATATGTATAAATAAAAAAATTAATACATAAATAATTGTATTAATTAATTAGTATTAATTCTGTAGACTAATTGTGTGGTCTAATATCTTAATTCTATGGCTTGGTGCTAAAAGGGCCAATGTCCAAATTGTCTATTTTGAAAAAATTGTTCAAGGCTTTACACAAAAACCCTGTTAATTACATCCGAGACAAATTTGATTAGACAAAGACATTGGAAAGGCCGTTTTGGTTTAAATTCAACATTTACCGTTTTAGAACAAAGCTAGTTATTAAATAAATCGAATTCAAATCGTAAAAATGTTGTGTTTTTTAGCACCAAGTCACAGACCTATTATTCGATATTATTCGGTTCGATCATATTTGCCTTAACTAGTTTCGTTTTGCCAAAGGTTAATTTGAATAATTGTTTGTTTTTAAATACAAATTAGACATTTGATTAAAGTTTGCTATTAAATATTTTGTCAATATCATAAATTGTTCATTGATATTTACTAGAAAACAATTTTGAATGTACATATATATATATTTTTTTTAAAAATTTATTTAAATAATTCATTGTTTGAAAATGGAATTCGTAATAGTTTATGAATGAATACAATGTTAAACAATTACAAAATTCCTTAAAACTGAAAAGAGCTTTAGAAACTTTTGTTATGAAAAATGTGTGAAAATTGTTTTTTATTTACAAACCTTTGTTAAGAAAAATGTGTGAAAATTGTTTTTTATTTACAAACCTTTGTTATGAAAAATATGTGAAAATTCTTAAATTGTTTTTCATTTACAAACCCTTGTTAAGAAAAATGTTTGAAATTTGTTTTTCTATCTTTGTTTTAAATTTTTGTAAATGAGAAAATAAGAAAGTGATTGTGAAAATAATTGATGAAATTAATTTGTTTTTTATTATATCTATGAACAATATTAATATCAGAACTGTTATTATTACACAAATAATTGTTATTGATACGAAAACATCAGTTTCTAACAGATGAAATGTTAACATGACAAACAAAAATTAATTGACAAACATTTCAAAACGCTGCAATAAATTAGCAACAATTCAGTCAAGAATCCAACCACAATTTAATTAATTTGTTTTTAGTTTATTCAATTAAATATGTTATTGCTTAAGATTTAACAAAAATTACTCTTTTTCACAACTTCAAAATTTGTTAATGTATCAAAATATTTAATTGACAAATATTTTCTAAATGCTGCTAATTTTATGATATCATTTTTGTTGTTAGTAAAACGGCCACTATTTATGGACTCGTTGCATTTTGCTAGTGATAGAACCACAAATTGTTAATTGATTCAATTTCATTTATTTCGTAACATTAATACCTTTCCGTTGTAAGCTAACAGCTATTAAATGATGTGATTAATTTTGTTTTTCGTTAAAGTAATTGCTGTTAATAAATAAATAATTTTAATTGATGTAATGTTTTCAAAAAATGTTGGGCACATTTTATGATACAATTGGAGGCAGTACAACTGCAAAAATCGATTTAACTTTTTTAATGCTCTACAATTATTTGTAATTAACTGTCTGTTTCCATAAAACGAATTTGTTCGTTCGTTACAAATTGTTAAAATTGAAGGCGCAATAAAATGGATGTTTGTCAGTAGTGAGAGCTCATTCTTTTGAGATTGAGTTCCAGAGGTCCATATGTCTGATGCCCATTTTATAACGCTTCCAATGTTGACGATTTGTAACGGACGAACAAAATCGTTCGTTGGAAACAGGCAGTAATACATAATTAATGTAATAAGTGTCACCTATGTTATTGTAGGAGTTTTATGTTTAATTTTGTATTTGATTATTTATTTTATTGACCTACAGTTATTTTCAATTGATTCAATTAATTATCATCTTAATATTACCATAAAAATGTAATTGATGTAATGCCTGTCCGTTGTAAATGAACAGTTGTTAAATGATTTGACTAATTGTGTTTTTCGCTGAAGCAGTTGCATCTAATAAACAAATAGTTCCAATTGATTCAATTTTGTTAATGTGACCAAATAATAAATTGACCAATGATTTCAAAATACTGAACAGTTGATGATGCAATTGGTGGCAGTTTCAATTAATGGACTAACATTTGTATTGATCTGCCATTATTTGTAATTAAGTCAATTAATTATTTTGTTAGTTTGACCAAGTACATAATTAATGTAATAAGTGTTACCTATGTTATTGTCGAAGTTCTATATTTAATTGTGTATTTGATTATTTGTTTTATTGACGTTTTTCAGTATAGAGTTCTCCAACAACAGGGGCACGATATTGTTGATGATCGGCCGTCTTGAGTTCATGTGTTAACTGAACGTTATAAGCCTTAAGACCCAAGTCTTTATGCAAAATACGGTGTAATGACGTTTGTGGAATGCCCAATTCCAAAGAACGACGAGGAATGAACAAACCTGGCTTTTCTTCAACACTTTGGGCTACAGCAGTAAAATATTCTCAGTTGCTCTTGGGCGACGTGCACTGGTTTTATCCTTCACATCACTAACTTATCCCAACAGCTCGAATTTGTCCACCAATTTCTGTATTGCGGTCCGACAAGGTGCTTTACGAGACCCAAAAATCCTTTAGTTTTGCGAACTGTGACTGCAAGATTTTCACCATTTTTTTTTTGTAGTGAACGTTAATAATTTCAATGCGTTATTGAAGCGTTTAATAGGCTTAGTCAAATGTCAAAGAATAAAAGCTTCAAAAAAGATTCAAAGTAACACCTCTTGTTGGAGAACCCTGTATAACAAAATATTTAATTGCTGTAATATTTTGTGGTCAGAAAATATTATTTATTCTATTAATTATATTATTAATCCCCATAAAAAATAATTTCTAAACTATTTTTGTCCTCTCTCTTCCTTCCTCCAGCCAAAGCCCGCCTTTTGGAGGACGGCGATGTCACCATCTCCAGCTGCCCGAAAAGTAAATGCAATCTGAAACGCAACACCGAAGCCAGCATTGAAATGAAAATTATTCCCAGTCGTGATTTCAAAGAACTGAATTCCGATATTCAGGGTATTTTACTGGATGTACCCCTACCGTTCCCCGGCTATTATGGCACCAGTGCCTGTCCACATATCTACGATGCTGAGGGCAAAAATCAAGTTGGCTGCCCCTTGAAGGCCGGCGAAACGTATGTGTACAAGAATAGTTTCAAAATTTTACCCATTTATCCGACTGTAAGTTTGACCATACACTGGGGTTTGGGCGATAAGGAGGGTGATGCTGTCTGTTTCCAGATACCGGCTAAAATTAAAGCTTAAGTAATGACGGCGAGGAGTTTGATTTTTGTGTAGATAGAAGGGGTGAAGATTTTGTTTTTAGATATCGTAAAGATACAGCAACTTATTTTCCGGGGTTATCCAATAAAAAGTGTTTGAATTAGTAATGAAGACAGAGAACAGACTTTGTAAATGGTGGGGAGTCGTGGATCTCCAGCGTAGGAGACTATTTTGAATTTGTTAAAATAATAGCAGTGACTATTTTTTTTAATATTTTCATTTTTAATATAATAACGTTTGTGTTTATTAATTTCAAATTATTAAAAAGAATTAATAATAATTGTTAAATTGTTGGAACAAATAGAGTGTAGATTTTTTTTTAACAATTTAAAAAGACATCTCTATGACTTATTAAAGTAAATATTGATATAATTTTAGTTAATGAGCTTGTTAAATACTTATCCCCGTATTCATAAAAATTTAAAAATATGTGAAAATTGTTTTTGTATTTTCATACATTTTTCTTTTTTAAATTTTTATGAATACTTTCCAACAAATTTGTAATTTATTAACTTACCTCTTTGATTTGTTGATTCAGTTAATTGTGTTGCATTTATTAAGCTGTTTAAAAAGAGTTGGTGGTCTCTGCTACATTTAAACATGTGGAGAGTCCATGCCCGAGACAATCAAGAAGCAAAGAGCCTACAGAGATTAGGCGACCGATGTCGTTTGTCGGCGCATTAGTTCGTCTGCAAACTCTAGATGTCACTAATTAGCTAGGCTTTTAAATAGAGCCAACCAAATGGTTTGCTCTCTAAATAGTCGATGGTCCATACCACAGACAATTGGGAGGACAGCCGACCTAAATCTAAAACCGCAGCTGCCGTTTATAGGAAAAGCTTGCATCTAGCTCAGCTGACTCTATCCTCTACACTGTCTTGGCTTCTTATTAAAGTAAAATACAAAATGTGGATAAGTCAACTTCCACACAGATTCATCCTGACAAATTTTGTTCCAACGTGCTCACTAATTCAAGCGACTTTTTCCCACTGAGTGTGTTTTGTTTTTTTTTTTAATTTAATTTTTGTGATATTTAAATATTTTGTGTGTGTATAATTAATTATGAGGGTTAGTAGTACTCCTATTAATTATGTTAATTTTTCAGTTATTATTTTGTATTTTTTTTGAAATTTATTCACACACACAACTACTGATAGCCAGCCCCCCCAAACCCAACCAATTTCTTCCACGAAATGAATAATCATATTTTGTTGTTGTTAATTTTCATGATTGTTGTTGGTGATATTAATGCCTCCAGCCCCGGACATTAATATTCATAACATTTAGCATTTTATTATTATAATAGTTATGTTTTAATTTAGCTTTAGTCTTAACAATGTTGGCTTTTTATACAAATTATGAATTTCAAAAATAAATCTCGAAGAAAAAATGGAGAAAATAAAAACCAGATAATTGTAAAACGTGTGTTTGAATTTTTGTCGTGCTTTTGTTTCATTCTGTTTAAAATGGAAAAGTTTGTGTTGTTTCTTGTTGCTTACAATATTTATGATGTTTTGTTTTTGTTTTAGTTTTATTTTTAAATTACAATAGAATTTATTTTGTTAATTGCTTTAGAACATGCAAATATTTTGTATACATATTTTATTATTATTTGTTTTTTTTTTTTGAGGCTTTCCATTTAGATTAACATTTAGATTTATTTTCATTATCATTATTATTTGTATTTGGGTATGTATGTATTCGTAATTGAAGTTAGTCATAATTGATTTCAAAATACTTAGTTTGTCTTTTTTTTTTGTTTGTGTTTACTTGCATAAAAGGGGAAATATCTGGATGAGTTGTTCGGTTTTGTTCTGATTAATTGTCGCATAACATTTTGTCTTTCTTTTCCAATTTTATATTGAATATTCATCGCTGTCATTGTCACGGTTTTGCTGTTCCCTTTCCAAATCATTCAGCCAATTGTCGGTGGCCAGCTGTTTCTGATAGCGTCTCAGATTGTAAATGGGCAAACGTCGCCATCTCTCACTCAAATACGAGTCGACGGCATTCGTTCTTTGTGATGAGGGCACATTGTCGGCCATCTCTTCCGCCAGTCTATGATTCTTTCCATTCTTAGACATTTGTTGTAATAGCAGATTTTTCCATTTAAAGACTTTTTCATTGTTTGCCTCATTGTTGACATTGGAGTCTTTGGCCGTATTGTGAGTTTGGGACACAGTGTCGGAGGAACTTTTCAACTGATCCTCAGAGCTTTCATATGGAGACTGTAAAAGGCGGGAGATGAAAAAAAAAACGATTAATTGCAATCGGTAGTTATAAAAGGACATCATACAAAGATTAATAAATTAAAGAAATCTATTGTAGTGCATTCAGAAACTTGGTCACAAACGGGTTTAAATGGGTTAATTGAAAAAGTTCTTAACCGATCACCGGTTACTTAAATAGTATGGTTTCTTCGAAAGCTAAAGTCTAGTTAATACTGAATTGTAGGGTACGATCATTTTCATAGGATTTATTGTTTTTCGGAGGGGCACTCTAAAAATTGATTTATGTTTTTTATCATTAATCTGTAATGGCTAATGTTACATAAATTTTATTTGGTTATAATTGCATCATTTTGAAGGTAGAACACATACAAGTGCAAAAGATTTGGAAATTCGAAAAAAAAATATTTTGGCCAAAAAAAAACAAAGGGGTTAACCCATCAAAATTTGAGATTTTTTTGAAAAAATAGATTTTGTTTAAATTTTGCACATGTCTAGAGGGTCTCAATCTGAACAAGATGATGTTGTCATTTCTTAGATTGAACAAATAGTTTGAGAGAAATTGCGTTCAAAAATTGAATTTGCTCACAATTGAGATGCGAAAGTTCCTTCAAACCATTTGTCCACTTTTTCAGCAACGGAGTGGGGTATCGCCACAATAGTAGTATCAAATTAAAGCTTGACTGTAGGGCTACTATTACCCACTAATACTAATACTAGTACTAATACTAATACTCAAACTCATACTAATATTTATACTAACACTAACACTAATACTCAAACTCATACTAATATTTATACTAATACTCATACTAATACTAATATTTATACTTATACTAATACTAACACTCATACTCATATTAATACTAATATCTATACTAATACTAATACCGACAGAGAGTTTTATTCGGGAGAAATTAATTTCAGAAACTGGGATTTTTCTCAAAATGAAAAATATCAAATTCCATTGAAACTTTTTGTCCAATTTCTCAGCATCGACACGAATGTGGTATCAAATTAAAGCTAGACTATAGGACTACTATTAACCCTCAGAGAGTTTTATGCTAAGATCATTTTCAAAGGATTTATTGGGTATACCAGGGTGCACTCTCAAATTAAATTTTTTTGGTAATTAATCAGTAATGACTAATGTTACATAAATTTTAATTGGTTATAATTACATCATTTTGAAGGCAGAACACATACAAGTGCAAAAGAGTTGGAAATTTGAAAAAAAAATATTTTGGCCAAAAAAAAACAAAGGGGTTAACCCATCAAAATTTTAGATTTTTTTGAAAAAATAGATTTCGTTTAAATTTTGCACATGGATAGCGGATATCAATCTGAACAAGATGATGTTGTCATTTTTTAGATTGAACAAATAGTTTGAGAGAAATTGCGTTCAAAAAATGGAGTTTCTCAAAATTGAGATGCGAAAGTTCCTTCAAACCATTTGTCCACTTTTTCAGCAACGGAGTAGGGTATCGCCACAAGAGTTGTATCAAATTAAAGCTAGACTTCAGGACTATTATTAATATATTAAGAGTTGTATGCTACGACCATTTCCACAGGATTTGTAGTTGATCCCGTTATGCACTCTCAAATTGTATTTTTTGACCATTACTCTGTAATGACTAAAGCTAAATAAATTATATTTGGTTATAATTACATCATTTTGAAGGTAGAACACATACAAGTGCAAAAGATTTGGAAATTCGAAAAAAAAATATTTTGGCCAAAAAAAAACAAAGGGGTTAACCCATCAAAATTTTAGATTTTTTTGAAAAAATAGATTTTGTGTAAATTACTCATGGATAGCACATTTTAATAGGAACCAGACGATGTTTTCGTTTTTTAGATTGAACAAATAGTTTGAGAGAAATTGACATTCGAAAATTAACCCATTAAAATTTTTGATTTTTTTTTGAAAAAAATAGTTTTCTTATAAATTTTGCTTATGCATAGCGGATCTTAATCTAAACAAAACAATGTTTTCACCTTTAAGCTGTAAGATATATTTTAGAATAAATTGGCATTCGAAAATTGGGGTCTCTCAAAATTTACCCATCAAAATTTTAGATTTCACTTAAGAAATTAGGAATGGTTATACAAAACCCTATACTGCCCTGTCTGACGCCTAAATTCACAGGGTTTTTTTGCACAATACTTTTGAGTAGCCAGCATTTGAAGGAAATTTATTCAAAAAATAAATGGCGTAGAAAGTCCTTTCGAATTTGAATTTTTTTTCAATGTGTAGTTTGGCTATTTGAAAATTTCGCTTGGAAAAAACCAAATTCCCTCTTATGAATGAAAATATTAAGATGAATGAATATTTGAATGAAAATATTAAGAAAATCTCATTTAAAAAAGGGTAGTTTTAATCAAAAATATAAAATCTTACCTCTTTTATGGCATTCAAATCGGCGAAATCAACTTCGGTGGCTGGTTTTGTGTCGCCGTGATAGATTTTATTATTATTACCCGAACGTTTTCCATGAGCTTGAAATACAAAAAAAAGTAATACAACAGTAAATAACATCAAGGTAATGTCAAGAAGAAATTCTCTTTGACACTCATTCGAGTAAAGTCAAAGAAAATGCCATGGATACTCACCACCCCAGCAAGAGTGACCATATTCCATGCATGAGCCTATGAATGAAATAAAATAAAAATAAAAAAAAAAAACAGAAAATGGTAATACATTTTTTAAATCAGAAATATATTTAAACGAATAACACCCCACACAACTTGTTGCGCCAAATAAAGTCCATTTATGTGGAAGCTTAGGAAAATACAGCTTTTACCTGAGAAACTTCTGTTGTACATATGAAAAGCTTTATAATAATTTTGATTTGTGGATTATAACGGAAAAATATTCAAATATTAAATGAAATTTTAACCATTGAGAAGTTCCGCTACAAAGTCGAGCTTTAACACAATTATCGCCGTACATAGTTTTCGTGGGAGTTGTGTTCGGTATCCTAGATTTTCTTTGTTTGCTATTGACATTCTACGGGATATATGGTGCCACAGTTCTCTAATGTCACCAGGAGCAATTGGGATAATCAAGTGGAAACCTTACTTGATTTCTGACTATTTGCAGTGTGAGGAGATTTGCAATGTCTTCTATTTTGGCTGCTCGGATCGCAAGTACATCTGATATAGTGGACTAGGGTTTGTCGTCTATCCGTACTTGTTTCATGATATGGAGACAGCCAAGTAGGCTTGATGATGTTTAAGGGGTAACACTAGGGAAAATCATTCCACTTTCGGTGGTGCTTCTACCATTACCATTAACTTATAGATTTACTGTACGATATGGGATCTGTATCCAGCAGCAGCTCATCAAATGCTTTTCCTTTTTATTTTGTCACTCTAAGAAGAATTTCAGTATCAGGCTGATGCCAAAATATTTGACTGATGTCAAAATAGTTGACTGAGGTCAAATTGTTTGACTGATGTCAAAATGTTTGACTGATGTCAAATTGTTTGACTGGTGTCAAATTATTTGACTGATATGAAAATGTTTTACACTGTTAAACATTGTCAAAATTTTGACACTGATGTCAAAATATTTGAAACTGTTTGACTGATTTTAAAATATTTGACTGATGTCAAAATATAGACAATTGTTTGACTGATGTTCAAATATTTGACTGATGTCAAACTATTTGACTGAAGTCAAAATATTTTACTGATGTCAAACTATTTGACTGAAGTCAAAATATTTGACTGATATCAAAATATTTGACTGATGTCAAAACATTTGACTAATGTCTAAATATTTGACTGATGTCAAATTGTATGACAGATGTCAAAATGTTTGACTGATGTAAAAATATTGGACTGATTTCAAAATATTTGACTGATGTCAAAATATTTGACTAATGTCAAAATATTTGACTGATGTCAAAATATTTGACTGATGTCAAAATATTTGACTGATGTCAAAATGTTACACTGATGTCAAATTGTTTGACTGGTGTCAAATTATTTGACTGATATGAAAATGTTTTACACTGTTAAACATTGTCAAAATGTTTGACACTGATGTCAAAATATTTGACACTGTTTGACTGATTTTAAAATATTTGACTGATGTCAAAATATTTGACTGATGTCAAACTATTTGACTGAAGTCAAAATATTTGACTGATATCAAAATATTTGACTGATGTCAAAATATTTGACTAATGTCTAAATATTTGACTGATGTCAAATTGTATGACAGATGACAAAATGTTTGACTGATGTAAAAATATTTGACTGATGTCAAAATATTTGACTGATGTCAAAATATTTGACTGATATCAAAATATTTGACTGATGTCAAAATATTTGACTAATGTCTAAATATTTGACTGATGTCAGAATATTTGACTGATGTCAAAATAGTTGACTGATGTCAAAATATTTGACTAATGTCAAAATATTTGACTAATGTCTAAATATTTGACTGATGTCAAAATGTTTGATGATGTCAAATTGTATGACTGATGTCAAAATGTTTGACTGATGCCAAAATATTGGACTGATGTCAAAATACTTGACTGATGTCAAAATATTTGATTGATGTCAAAATATTTGACTGATGTCAAAATATTTGACAGATGTCAAAATATTTGACTAATGTCTAAATATTGGACTGATGTAAAAATATTGGACTGATGTCAAAATATTTGACTGATGCCAAAATGTTTGACTGATGTAAAAATATTGGACTGATGTCAAAATATTTGACTGATGTTAAATAATTGGACTGATGTAAAAATATTTGACTGATGTTAAATAATTGGACTGATGTAAAAATATTTGACTGATGTCAAAATGTTTGACTGATGTGAAAACATTTGACTGATGCCAAAATATTGGACTGATGCCAAAATATTGGACTGATGTCAAAATATTTGACTGATGTCAAAATGTTTGACTGATGCCAAAATATTGGACTGATGTCAAAATATTTGACTGATGTGAAAATATTTGACTAATGTCTAAATATTTCACTGGGTCAGCGGTCTTATAACTGTTCCAGTCTTTCTTGAAATTGGTGTCAAAATATTTGACAGATGTCAAATTGTTTGACTGATGTCAAATTGTTTGACTGATGTGAAAACATTTGACTGATGTAAAAACATTTGACTGATGTCAAAATAGTTGACTGAATGATATCAAAATATTTGACACTGATGTCAAAATATTTGACACTGATGTCAAAATATTTGACACTGATGTCAAAATATTTGACACTGATGAAAAAATATTTGACAGATTTCAATGACTGAATGATGTCAAAATCTTTGACTCATGTCAAAATATTTGACTCATGTCAAAATCTTTGACTCATATAAAAATATTTGACACTGATGAGAGCCTGGAGGCAAAATTCCCACATTCCCCCTTCTCAAGGACATCCACACAACTGAACCGTACGCAAGACTTTAATTCGGCACAGGAATACTTCAATCTTAGGACAAAGACTATTATCTTATAGCATTGTGTATATTTTAAGAGTTTAAATCTTTGCAGGCATAACTTTTAAAAATTCCAAAAAAAAAATATCCTACACTTTACGAAACATTCCGTAATAATAAAAACCAAACACCAATCATATGTGAATATGGATTTTTTGTTTGTTTGTTTTATATTTCATGTGGCAAAGTTGTTCATGTGCCCGCACTACATTTCGTGGCTGATGTAATAAAATATAAAAAGTTGAATCCACCCCCTTCGCCCGCACTGGGGCATTTATGCATTTAAAAACTTTCCAAATGAATATTAGCACATAAATAACAATTTAGGAAAACTTTTCGACGGCAACCTGTAGAGCCGGTTTGGAGTCCGGTAAGTCCGCCCCGGTGTTAACTCTTAAAATATGCTTTAGAAAAACAGTCGAAAGGATGTTTTAGCAAGGGAAAAGTTTTTGTTTCATTCCGCAATTTGTTTTGCTTTTTAGTCTTCTTCAGCAACACGATATTCAGCAATATTAATAATAAGCGAAGAAAAATATTAAAAAAAAAATAAATCTTTATAATGCATATTGTGTGTGTGTGTGTGAAGAAATAGTTGTCACACAAAATGTTGCATACTTGGGGGAGTTGTTGTCCATGTTTCACCGACTTCATAAATACGAAAATTATGACCTTTAGCACCATGTAGCCAACTAATCACATAAATGGCCACATAATTATGGAGAGCAGCTAGAGGACAACAGGTAGCCCCCAGCAAAATTATCTGGTTAGAGATATGAAAGAGATTAGTATGACGAACGGAGGGAGATATGATTTATTAGCCAGAACAAATTATCAGAATAACACAGAGCAACAAATTAAACAACAACAAAACTGCTCAGTAATCAAACGATTTCGTATAAAGCCACCTGTTTTCAATGTTGGAGTATTTGTGTAATCGAGTCCTAAGCGCGAAAAAGACATTAGTGCCAAAGAGAGAAATATACAGGAGATGGTTTGTTATGTGGTTCTTACGTTACAATTGAATTTACTATATCTGTGTAAATATAAATTTACAGTTTTTAATATTTTGAGATGATTTGCTATCGACTTTCATTAAAAAGCGAGGCTTTTACGTCTTTTTCGCAGTAAGGTTTCGTAATGTTCCAACTGACAATTTCCTTAATCCACATTCATGCCACTGGCAGCTGGTCGGGTACAAAGCATTATTCACCCCCACTACCAACTAAGCATGTACCTCATCATGGGGTTAACAATTTTTGTTATCAACAATAATATAGTGACGCTCGAGCAACAACAAATCTTAATAAATGTAGTAGCAAAATAAGCTTTTGTATCTATCAGTCTAAAGGCAAAAAAAGAAGAAAAAAAACAACATAAACAAAAAAACTAAACTGGGAAAAATAGAAAGTGCTGAAAATAGAGTTGTACCTAAGCAAATACTTTTGCCACTCACACATGTGACGTCCTTGGATAATACACGCATTCTACTACATGCAACAACCGTACTCGTGTCTGTGTGTCTGTAAGACATATTGTCCTTAGATATGATGTATGGGCGTAGTGGTGGAACATGCATAGTTTTACGGGTCATTTCATTCATATGGAAATATGGTCTTACAGTACCTTTCATTGTACAGTAGACGCGATACTATTTAAGTCAGACAGAGGAGGAGGAAATGCCGTTTCTTTTATTTGGGGATTCACAGTGTCTTAAAAAAAACCAGTACAACATTCAATAGAAACGTTTGCTGATTGATTGACACTGTGCAAGAAAAGCAAAACATTAAGGAGAGTCAGCTCCATTAATATTTGGAATGTATTTCTAAATGTAGGAAAAATTATTTAAACCAAACTAAAATTCAATTCCTTTTTAAAAAAACATAATCATCATTTCGCTTAGCAAACGTTTGGCAAAACGTTTCATTTCGTTTCATTCTCGAACCGAGCCGCTTGGCAAAGCAAAGCCAAAGAGTGTAAAAGGAATTGTTTTGTTTTTGCTCGTGTACAAAACGATTTACGCAATTTGAAAAGTTTCTGACTTTTTTTTGTTTGTGATCTTTTGCTTTGAAACAATTGTGGTTTCGTTTTTGCTTGGATTTGCGAAAATTGAAAGGTTTCTGACTTTGGATGATATCGATGTCAATTGTTTTGTTGGTTTTAATACAATGAACCTTAATAATGAAAAAAAAAATTTAAATATTTGCAATTTTGGAAAAAAAAATCCTAAAAATTAATTCTTCAAAATTTAAAAGTTTGAGCTGGTTCAGTATTAAAAATAAACGCATTTGTGACAAAGAAGAGGATGGTCGACCAATATTCGTAGCCCTGGTATCGTGTTATATGTTAAGTTATTTTTTGCTGAAGGGACTATTTGGGTGATTTTACCTTTTGCAATTTGTCGACCATAATTTTTTTTAATTTTAATTTTCAATTGCAAGAAACATTAAAAAAAATGTAATTTAATTTTCCATTAGCGCCTCTGGTTGGTATTAAAACTGTGAATTAAAGAGAAAGTCTAAAAATAAAAAGAAATAACCAAAAAAAGTTCCAACTTTTAAGGACGGGGTATGAAAATTTATTGAAAGGAAACATAAAAAATAAATAATTTTATTTTCCATTAGCGCCTCTGGTTGGTATTGAAATTGGTAAATGACCATAAGGTCTAAAAATAAAAAAAAAATTTTTTTTTTGCAAAAATAGAAATGTTTAAAAAGGGTTCAAGCATTGTGTTTACTTTGATTGCAGGCAAGGTATACGGATCCGTTTCGGAAGCTGTCACACTTCATCGGTCCCATTTGGAATGATTTCTGCTGCAAATTATTGGCCTAATATACGCATGGTTCTCGCAAGGGAATGTAGTTCTCATTAGTAGCGCAAAAAAAAATCATTGCAAATGGGTACCGATGAAGAATTGTGGCAGCTTCCGAAACGGATCCGTATACCTTGCCTGCAATCAAAGCAAACACATGCTTGAACCCTTTTTAAACACCCTCTACTTTGGCAAAAAAAATAGAAATAATCAATAATCGAGATCTCGACTCGTCTAACAGAAACAAAACTGTATGAAGAATATAGATCAAGAATACATAAAAAAAATTAAAAAAAAAAAAAATTCCAAATTATAGGGGAACTGTACAAATATAAAAAAAAAATTTTTTTCCGAGTGTATTTTTTTATTATTTCATCCACCCGTCTGTACTTTGGTTTTTGGCCACCCCGAAGTCAACAGCGTTTTACTGAAACACTTAGGTCCAATAAATAAATCGAGTGGATCTTCATTTTTCGTTTAAACTGAAGTTAAACTTCAAATTTGGCTATTAAATTAATTAATTGCATCAATCAAACTTTAAACTTAGTTTAATCGTCCAATATTGGGCGCTTAAACCACAGTTTAAAAGCCATATGATTGTGACTGCACGCAACGAAAGAACAAGAAGAATCAAAACATTTTGGGTTCACCTAATTCCACAAATAAAATATATGACATGAATAATGCAGCTGTGTAATTTTGTTGATGCTGGAATTTGTTTGCCGACCACCACCACTTCCATACATGTCCCAAAGTTCATTTAGCAGAGTTGGGCCCAAGATTGTAGAGACAACTCAAGAACTGTGCCTAACGAAAAAGAAGAAGAATCAAAGTTCTGTTGGTTCACCAAATTCCAATAATCGCTGCTATGTAATTTTGTTGATGCTGGAATTGGTTTCCGACCAGCACCAGTTCAGGTGTCTTTTGCCAGTGCCAAAATTAATTAAACAGAGTATTTTTATTGTCATATTTTTTTTTATAAAAATCTTGTGCGACCGAAATCCATCACAAAAATTGAATATTATCTTAAATAATTACCGGCAACATATGTTTTCTGATAAAAGTGTGAGTGTTGCCACATTAACAGACGGAAATGTGGATTATTTTGACGTAATTGAAGTTTAAACTCAGTTCTTTTGGAAACGAACTGGACGTGTTATTTTGAATTGCCCCGGTATTTCGGTAGCTGTCACTTTTGAAGCTTTTATTCTTTGACATTGGACAAGTAGAAACTACGCCATTATTAAAAATGGAACGATACACGCTTCAACAACGCATTGAAATTATTAAAATTCAATACAAAAATATGGTGAAAATCTTGCAGTCACAGTTCGCAAAACTAAAGCATTTTTGGGTCGTCGTGGAGCACCTTTTGTCGGACCGCAATACAGAAATTGGTGGAAAAAATCGAGCTGTTGGGACAAGTTAGTGATGTGAAGGATAAAACCAGTGCACGTCGCCCAAGAGCAACTGAGAATATTTTACTGCTGTAGCCCAAAGTGTTGAAGAAAATCCCTGGTTAGTCCATTCCTCATCGTACTTTGGAATTGGGTATTTTACCGTACTTTGCATAAAGACTTGGGTCTTAAAAGTTCAGTTAACACAGGAACTCAAGCCGGCCGATCATCAACAACGTCGTGTCATTGCTGATTGGGTCCTTGAAATGCATGAAAATTACCCGGAATTCCATTGAATAATCTTCTTGACTGATAATGCCCATTTCCACCTCGGTGGCTACGTCAACAAGCAAAATTTTCGCATCTGTGGCTCGGAAAACCCAAGAGTTATTGTTGAGTAGCCTATCCACCCTCAACTTGTGATTGTTGGCGACTTTACGAGTAAGAGAGTTATCTCTAAGCCATGTAAAACTTCTCTAGAAAAGCATTAGCCATTCGGAGCCGGCTTTAAACAGTAGGTCCCGGTCAGTGAGTTTACAAAATTATATCGTACACAGCTCACTGATTCGAGAGAAGTTCCCCGTCTGTTCTTTCATGGCATGTTAAGGGAAATAAGTAAGTAATCTTTATTATGAAATAAACATCCGTTCATTTATGTCAAAAAATTTCATTTTTCATTGAATACCTAAATAACACCACTTGTTGGAAAACCCGTTTTCAAAATACGATTACCAAACATATTTCTCTTCTTATTTAAAAACGCATTGTTATTCAATTAATAGGAGGAGCGTACAAATTTTTAATATTAAGTTGCTTCAACCACAAGGAAATACTCGTAAATAAATATTCGGTTGATTCAATAGTTCGACTTAAAATGATTTTTCAACTAAATATACCACTTGTTCTAGTCGATTTTTTTTATATTTTCTTACTATTTGGGTTTTCAGTGTTTCAGTTTTTTTTGCTTCCACTACGGATCAACGTGTTTTCATCTGGACGACACCTGTACCTACATCTTGTCCATTCAAATTTCTTCCTGTGAAACGCACTGTGTCCCTTAAAAATCATGGCGACAATAATCGAGAAGACACCAGAACAAAAATTCTATAAAAGATTGCACAGAAGGACACAGGTGAATTATCACATGCGTTAATCATGTGTTTTCAAGGAGCGACACACAGCAACCAACCTATGAACTCCTTGCCAACCCCGGAAGGGGGTGGGTGGGGGAAATCGAAAAAGGGATGACTTTGTGTCGCATATTGACTGTATTGGTATTTGATTTTGTGTAATTCCTTTAAATGACAAAACAATATCAGAAATCGTATTTATTTAGAAATATTTGCCATCTTTTTTATTTTTTGATAATATTTGCTTAAAGCCAACGGCTAAAAAACCCTACAGCCCCAACCCACCCGAAATAACCGGCTTACATATCAATGCTGGTCCTTTGCAATGTATCCACGGTGAGAGGCAACAAGTTTATTGGCTTTCTCCTGTGAACCGTTGAGCTATGTTAAATTTAGACATTATCCTTATCGGTTCTTCTGTCGAAGACCAAATGATGAATGAATGAGTGAGTGTGAGAGTGTGTGTGTGTGCTGTGTATGTTCTGGTATGCGTGAGTTTTTACTCATTTTTACATCATTGCCTTTCAGTCTGAAGCATGTGTGTTGAGAGTAGCGCGGGTATTTGGAATGTGGAAGTTTATGGATTAAATCATTACATGTTGTTCGAAATGGCGCTGATAATGCAGCCGCAGAATGTTTACATCGCATACATGTGTGTGTGTGTGATTGTTCTCCAAGGAACAGAATGATTATTGCGTCTATGGCCATCGTATAAAACCCATCAATGTGGCTTTTCGCTGGCCCTCATTATAATTAAGTGAAGATACCCATAAAAAGATTAAAGGACATGCTTGTCCGGTTTTTGTGTGTGTCTGTGTGTGTAGAAGTCCCCCTCATTCTCTCTGTCGCTTCTTATCACTTGTCACTTGCGTAAGTGTGACACTAAACCCACTTATTTAATGCATTTCACCGCATATGGCAAAGTTTGGTTGTTGTTGCTAATTCAAATATTTGTTTTTATTTTTTAAATTGAATTTGAACTTTGGCATCGACATTAAATTAGGTCTTGACAAATTTACCGGCAAATCAAAATTCCATCCGGTGAAAATATTAAAAAAAAAAATGGTGGAGGAATTTAAAAAATTCGTTTGGTTGCAAATCAATCTGACGTTTCTAACTGACTGTGTGTGTGTGTGCAAAGAAGAGGATGATCGACCAAAATATTCGTAACTTTGGTATCGACTTAAATCTTGAGTATATTTTTTGAGCAAGGTTATTTAACTTTTTTTTTTTTTAAATTTCCATTGTGAATACCGACGTACATCCAGCCCGTACCACCTGGAAGAATGACAGCATGGACCTTTTCCTAAATACATCACTGCACTGCATGTAATGCGCAACTGTGATTAGTTGACGATGCTGATCAGCTGGTGCTGACGCTTGTTGGTCGCTTAGTTTGTTTGCAAAAACCAACCCGAATCGTTTACCAATGAAACTTCTTTGGTAAATTTGATATGCAATTTGGCTGATAGACCAAAATACAAAAATAAAGCGTTTTCCAACAAGTGGTGTTATTTGTGAATCATCCGGTATTTCGGTAGCTGTCACTTTTGAAGCTTTTATTCGTTGATTCGCCATTACATTAAAAATGGCACGTTACACGCTTGAACCATGTATTGAAATTATTAAAATTCACTATAAAAATGGGGAAAATCTTACAGATCTTTGAAACATTAAGAAATTAAATATTTTTCTAGCTGACTTTTAAAACACCTGTTTTTTTGCAGTGTTGCCATTTGTAGCACTTTCGAATACGCTGTGGATCGTATGTAGCGCAGTGTTGCATTTACGAAAAGGCTCCATGTGAGATGATTGGAAACTCCAATCCACCACTAAATGATGATATAAAAGGGAATTGAACTGAAGCTTTCATGGGCTACATTTCATGGTTTTTGTGAAAGAATCCAACATGATTATGAGCTCATCTCTCCAGTTGCTTCAATCATTTCCCGAGGTCTGAATTGATGGGGTTTTTTGAAGGAATCCAACATGATTATGAATTCATCTCTCTAATTCCTTCAATCATTTCCCGAGGTCAGAATTGATTGGGTTTTATGAAGGAATCCAACATGATTGTGAGATCATCTCTGCAGTTGCTTCAATCATTTACCGAGGTCAGAATTAATTGGGTTTTGTGAAAGAATCCAACATGATTATGATTTCATCTCTCCAGTTGCTTCAATCATTTACCAAGGTCAGAATTGATGGGGTTTTTTTTTTTGAAGGAATCCAACATGATTATGAGTTCATCTCTCTAATTCCTTCAATCATTTACCGAGGTCAGAATTGAATGGGTTTTTTGAAGGAATCCAACATGATTATGAGTTCATCTCTCTAATTCCTTCAATCATTTACCGAGGTCAGAATTGAATGGGTTTTTTGAAGGAATCCAACATGATTCTGAGTTCATCTCTCCAGTTGCTTCAATCATTTACCAAGGTCAGAATTGATGGGGTTTTTTTTTTTGGAGGAATCCAACATGATTATGAGTTCATCTCTCTAATTCCTTCAATCATTCTCCGAAATTCAAAATTCCCAGTAATTAGTTTTTATACTGTCCAGTAGGGTGGAGTGAAATTCAAAAAAAAAATGTTAACCTCGGAAAGAGATGTAGTCTGGGGTCCTAATGAGGGGAAAAATAAAGAAAACAATTTTAAAACATTTTTAGGGGTCGCGCCACTCCCTCGAAATTTAGAAATTATCGCTATTATGGCGTTGATTTTAGAAAAATCCTAAAAAGTTGTATGTCAATAAATGTTTGCAATAGCGTAAACAATAAAATAAGAGCATGAAAAAATTTAAAAAAAATTTTCTCATTGTTCAAAAATTTCAAAAAGTAAAATAAGTCAAATCGTCCCTTCTTCAGAAAATTGACTGAACAATGAAATCGCCACCAAAGCTACAAATATTAGTCGATTATCCTCATATTTGCCTCAAATACTTTTGTTTGGGCACTGAACAAGCTCAAACTTTTAAATTTCGAATAAGTTAAGTCGTTAATTTTTAGGATTTTTCTAAAATCAACGCCAAAATAGCGATAATTTCCAAATTTAGAGGGAGTGGCGCGACCCCTAAAATTTTTTTAAATTTGTTTTATTTATTTTTCCCCTCATTAGGACCCCAGACTACATCTCTTTCCGAGGTTAACTTTTTCAAATTAAAAAAAAACATGTTTTCACTCCACCCTACTGTCCAGTTCTAGCCAAGAAGGCACAACCTCCTATTTGAGGGGAAATAAACTCTGGCATTGGAAACAGAGAGGGAGAGCGAGCTTTGTTCCATGAATGAGCTTTGTTCCATGAATGAATCATATGATAAATCTGTCCATGTCCACCCATAAACCAGAATAGCGCTGAGAAGCCCATCCAATGACAAATTACATGAAATTTATCTAATCACCGATATCTGCTGTACATGTGCCATACACTCCATCGAGTGTTAAGTGTTTTGACATATTATTGCAGTTCGATGGGTGGGAATTTTACAGCCGGGATCAAACTTCAAATACGCCCTCACTCCGACTATTGCCTGGTAATTCCCGTTGCCTGGCATTCGAGGCTAACGGCGATCGATGTTCAAATCAATGACTAGCTAGAGCTAATGTAATAAATAAATGTAATAAAATGCAAATACAACAATTGCAGACTAAGCTGGCAATAAACAACAACAGCAACAAGAAACACTCATAATTATCGGTGTTGTTCGCTGAAGTGGGCCATTGTCATTTCACGATTGCCCCAAGAATGCATTCGTACTATGTGCGGAGAGAGAGAGAGAGAGAGAGTGGGGGTGACTGGCGGTGCTGGTTCTGATGAACTCCATCATTTAATTGCTATCGTAAATTAATCCCCAACTGAAAATCGTCAGCGCAAAGATATCACACCAACCAGTCAGCCCACCCCACCAAACTGACTGACGTTAGACCTGTGGCATGCGATGAGAATGGCGCAAGGTGCTGTCCCGTACCGAAAAAACCCAAACGGGAATTGGAAAACAAAACAAGAAAAAAAGACACTGCTCACCGTAACTCAATTGTTTTCGCTTGTTGGGCCATCCTAGCCATTGACGAGCGCATACGAGTACTTATCAGCAACAATTTAGGGGCCAAAGTGGAGTGACGACATTCGAGTGCCTTTGGATGGGGGCAATGTTTCGAAAAATTCATTACTATCATCATGTTTTCCATGTTTACAGGTGTACGTACTTGCCAGTCGATGTTATGGCTCTCGAAAGTCTGCCATGTTCGGTCGTGGTGATCAGTGGCGACAATCAAAGAGCCCCGACGACTATGTGTGATTATTAGTTGGATAATAGAATACAATCTACATGGGAAAAATGTGATAATACCATTAAATTATCGCTGGCCAGGCGTGATAATCATCTCTCATTGCCGTTTGCATTATTTGGCAATCTTAAATAATGATTAGATTGAAGAAGCTTAAAGCTAGAGCATTTCGCTCAACTGGATTTTTCTTCAGGAGAGCCGTTTAAAGTTGGGTCTTAGCAAATAAAGGAAAAAACCGTGACCTGCCATATTTAGGTATAACACTCTGCTGAATAAAGGCCAATTAAAATTAGAGATTTACAGCTTTTTTTTAGAGCAAAGAAAAATAAAATGCATTTTGAATTGTGATGCCATTCAAGTAAATGAGGGATTTGAATTTAGGGATTTTTCGATTTTTATTGAAACAAAATAGAATTTTTGTCAGGAGAGTTATCACTTGAGTCTTAGAAAATAAGGAGATACAAATCTATGGGCTTTCCCAATACAATAGAGGCCTGCCATATTTAGGTATAATACTCTGCTGAATAAAGGCCAATTTAAATTAGAGATTTGCATCTTTTTTTTAGAGCAAAGAAAAAGAAAGTGCATTTTGAATTGTGATACCATTCAAGTAAATGAGGGATTTGAATTTTGTATATTTCGATTTTTATTGAAACAAAAGACCATTCATTTACCTAACTCAAAGCAGAATTTTTGTCGGATTTAGATTAGATTTTTATTGAAATAAAAGACCATTATCAAGGCGAATATTTCATTTCCCATCTTCGTCTCTCTCAAACAGCGTGCATTACCAGCTAATTATAACATCTTACCCTTTGCATTACCATGAAACATTAAATAATGATATGACAGGGGCAACATAGCGTTTGCAGAAACACCTTTGTTATTTCTCTCTCTCTCTCTCTCATTATTTAATCTATGGTAGTAACAGTAAGCTTGAATGTAAAGCTCGTACGTGTGCTGGACAACTTCGTATTTTATAACATTTCGGATGTATGAAGTACGTCCAACAGAAATCCAGAGTTTTAGAAATGGTAAGAAAAGTCTGGATCAGAAAAATTTAAGAAGAAAATTAAAATATTATTAAACCTTTGTTATTTTGTCTCTCTTTCTCTCTCTCTCTCTCTCTCAATATTTAAACTATTGTAGTAAACAAGCTTGAATTTAAAGCTCGTACGTGTGCTTGACAACTCTTATAACAGTTCGGATATATGAATGAAATCCAGAGTTTTAAGAAAGGAGGAAAAAATTCAGCAAAATTTAAAAATGAAACTTAAAAATTTATAAAACCTTTGTTATTTTGTATGGCCAACAGAAATCCAGAGTTTTGGAAATGGGGAAAAAATGTCTGGATCCAAAAAAAAATCAGACAAATTTAAAAATGAAAAAAGAAAATTAAAATATTATAAAACCTTTGTTATTTTCTCTCTCTCTCTCTCTCTCTCTCTCTCTCTATCTCTCTCTCTCATTTTTTAATCTACTGTAACAAGCTTGCATATACGCTTGAATTTAAAGCTCGTACATGTGATTGTATAACAGTTCGTATATATGAAGTACGACCAATAGAAAACCACAGTTTTAAAAGCGGTGAGAAAAATGTGGATCCAAAAAAAAAAATCAGAAAAATTTAAAAATGTGAAAAAGAAAACTAAAGTTTTTTCGAAAATAAAATTAACAAATAGGTATATTCCCCATGTGTTTAAGGACGTCCGCCATTTAGTTTGTATTTGGTAAAAAAAAAAGAAATGCAATACTGCCAACTGAGACGTCCGCACAATTAGTCGTCAAGGTTCAGACGTAGCTTTTGGTTTTTTGGGGACATTGAGAAAATGGACTTGA
Organism: Hydrotaea cyrtoneurina; assembly: GCA_958296145.1. Taxonomy (NCBI): domain Eukaryota; kingdom Metazoa; phylum Arthropoda; class Insecta; order Diptera; family Muscidae; genus Hydrotaea; species Hydrotaea cyrtoneurina. The sequence continues at coordinate 101,719,231 of OY282512.1, forward strand.
GAAAATGGACATTCATTTTCCTTAATATACATTCCTTTCATTCCATTCATTACGAAGAATTATCACTTGCCTTCTCATAATTCTTCGTATATTTTGGCCCGAATGCATCAGAAACCCATTCATGTTGAATGGAAATGGCGTTGGATCGGGCACACTCTGAGGAAAGCTACCCGACGACATCAGCAGTTTGGCGATTGATTGGAATTCTCAGGGTCAGAGAGGGAAGACCAGAATTCACTGGACGCCGTTGGAATGAACTTAAGCGACTGGCGAATGATAGAGATGATTGGAATAAATGTGTTGTGGTCCTATGTTCCTTATAGGAATTCAGAAGGACTTAATATAAAGGGTTTTCCAACAATCTCCCGGCATTTCGATATCAGTCACTTTTGAAGCTTTTATTCGTTGACATTTGACAAGTAGAAACTACGCCATTACGACAATGGAACGATACACGCTTCAACAACGCATTGAAATTATTAAAATTCACTACAAAAAAAATGGTGAAAATCTTGCAGACACAGTTCGCAAAACTAAAGGATTTTTGGGTCGTCGTGAAGCACCTTTTGTCGGGCCGCAATACAGAAATTGGTGGAAAAAATCGAGCTATTAAGACAAGTTAGTGATGTGAAGACTAAAACTAGTGCACATCGCTCAAGAACAACTGAGAATGTTGTTCAAAGTGTTGAAGAAAACCCAGGTTTGTCCATTGCTCGTCGTTCTTTGGAATTAGGCAAACGTCATTACACCGTATTTTTCAGAAAGACTTGGGTCTTAAGGCTCATACAGTTCAGTTAACACAAGAACTCAAGCCGACCGATCATCAACAACGTCGTGACTTTGCTGATTGGGTACTTGAAATGCATGAAAATTATCCGGAATTCCATTGAATAATCTTCTTAACTGATAAGGCCCATTTCCACCTCGGTGGCTACGTCAAAAAGCAAAATTGTCACATCTGTGGCTCGGAAAACCCAAGAGTTATTGTTGAGAAGCCTCTCCATCCTCAAAGTGTGACTGTTTGGTGCGGTTTATGGTCTGGCGGGGTCATTGGACCTTACTTTTTCGAAATAGAGGTTGGATCAACAGTTACGGTGAATGGATTGCGCTATCGACAGATGATTAATGATTTTTTATGGTCTGAGTTGGATGATATTGATCTGGTCAACGTTTACTTTACACAAGAAGGCGCTACGTGCCACACAAGCAGGTAAACCATTGCTCTTTTACGGGAAAAGTTTCTCGAAGAGGTGATCACAATTGTCCACCGAGATCTTGTGATTTAACACCTTCCGACTTCTGACTTCGGGGCCACGTGAAATATAAGGTCTACGCCAACAGCCCGTCATTGATTCAAGACCTCAAATATAGAATTCGTGAGGACTTAGGGCAGCCACTTTGCGATTTGGTTATGGAAAATTTCATGAAAAGGATATGGTCCTGTAAGCGTGGTCGTGGTGGCCATTTGCCTTATATTGTTTTTCCTTATTAACGGCATACCTTCCTCTTTATTATGAAATAAACATTCGTTCATTTATCTCAAAAAATGTCATTTTTCTTTGAATACCAAAATAACACCTCTTGTTGGAAAACCGCTGTATATACGAAGAGTTAGGGCTAATTTTATCTGAGAACTTTCGGGGCCCGTAACTCGGAACTTTTGACATTGGACGTGGGGATTTTGTTTAGCGCTTCTTTAAATCAAAAGTATACACTGTGGTGAAAATTTAAAAACAAATCGGAGAAATTTTCAAATACGAAAAATCGTGTCTTTTTAATTCAGAACAAATGTGTCAAGTTTTATTAAAACTGTTTTTCCGGTCCACCGTTTAAAGAAAACTTTAAATTAAAAAAAAACACACATACAGTCGAATTCGGTTAAGGGGAAATGCCGAAAATCTAGAAATGTTGTTCACTTATGGGGGATTTTCAAAAAAAGGACTTCGAATAATTGAACCTTCTTTCATTTATACAAACTGAGTATGTAACTTTGAAATTGTTCTATGAAACGAAGAACGATTAAAACACATGTGTGTATAATTTGAATTTAATATTAATGAGCTTGGATAAAAACAGTCACTTATTTTCATTTGGTGGAGTTGTCTTAAATGTGGTTGACACAACATTTTTGAAATAATTTGTTTTGTCCGCTTTTGTCGCCGTTACAGTTATAATATTTCTCATAAGCGTTGTTCGTATCATATAAGTTTGGGTATTTGCATTAAAAATGTGTTTCACATAAACAATTTTTCAATAAAGCGAATTTTCGTTTAAGCGAAGTACAGAGCATGGAAAATCATCCAGAACAATCGTTACTAATGTTTATTTTCAATTGAACGATTTTTTCAATTAAAAGGTGTGTTTACGGCCTGTTTCCATAAAACGAATTTGTTCATTCGTTGCAAGTCATCAATAATGAAAGCGTTAGAAAAGTGTTTTTCTGACATTATTCATTTCTGCTTTTCAGATATCTGTTAGATGTCGACATATGGAACACAATCTCTAAAGAACAAGCTCTCATTACTGATAAAAACCCATTTTATTAGACCTTCAATTTTGACAATTTGTAAAGAACGAACAAATTCGTTTTATGGAAACAGGCCCTTAATTTCATTTTGGATGTGGGTCCAAAAAGTAAACTACTTTTGAAAACATGTGAATATTCGGATAACTGCGAATTCCCATTCATGTGGAAAGAGGCGGATATAAAATTTAAGCAGAATTTAAAGAAATCAGCTATTAATTTCTATTTTCTGGCAGATGGGCTCGGCCGAAATTTTCGAAATTGTCTTTGTCTGATTTGCTTTTCAGTTTTGGCTCCATAATTTCAGCGAAATTATTTTAAACAAAACTCAGAATGTTGGGCGTCGCAAATATCTTAATATATGTTAGGGGCCAGTTTTGGGGTCTCCACAAACAGCCACGCACATTCATGGAAAGTTTACACCCACGACATTGATACAAAGTGAATTTTTCCGGAAAACAGAGTCTCTCAATGGGGAAATATTCAAAAATAAAATATATAAATGACAACATTTACCGCCTTGCTTGTCTTACTATTGACAGGCTTTTCATCTGTCCATCCTTAAACCTCTTGTTCATAATAATTTACACACAAAAGTAAAACATAAATTTCCCTTTTCAGAATTTATTGAACGTTCCCATGACCAAGGCGACACATGTTGACGTGCCCTTAAAAATGTTAAAAACGTTTGCGGTTGAAACGTTGGTTTTTAATTGGGCGCAACAGGGGATTTGGGAAAACAGTTATTAGCGTTTAATGACGGCAACAATTTTAATTACCTTTAACCAATGTAAGTGATAGGAAAAGCAACCAAAATACACACACACAATAAACTTTTTGAAATGCCATCATTATAACTTGTTTTTTTTTTTTTTGGTATTTTCTCGGCGGCTAAAATATTTTTTACAGATGGCTTTTTCTTCAAATTACACTTTTTTTTTAACAAAAAAAAAACCCCCGTTTCTCCGAATGAAAAACAGAAAACAACAAAATCAAACAAATTCAAATTGAAAATTATTTGTTAAACAGCAACAAATTGTCGTGGCGTTCTTATTGGAGGATGTACCGGTTTCCGTTAGACTTTGAAGCACAATTTAAACTGTCGGCCAAAACATGGTTTACACGGGGTTTTTATACGCAAAACTGTATGCGAAACTGCCATCAGACATCGCTGGCTAAAGACCAAAAGAATAATCATCACATGCCACCGCCGCTACCTTAGAATACAAGCTCACAACACACTCATACTTATGTGTATGAGTATGTATGTGTGTATGCATGTGTGGTTATTCATACATAGACAAATTTATAGACTTATAAAAAAAGTCCATGCGATGGCATTACAGAGAAGGCAGAGATAAGGTTGTGCGAGCGGGCATTGATGTGATAAGACAACACCGACAACATCAACGGCCATAGCTGGGGCCCGCAGAGGCGTTGTACGCACAACGCAGAAGCAACCAACCCATTCATTGGCTGTTGCGATACGTAGATGGGCCAACAGCAAAACAATCTCGTCGGATAACGACAACGGCGTATTTGCAGGATGCAATTGACACGACACGATAATGTCGGCGAACAACGCAAATTCCGATTGACAAAACCAATACCACGAACGAACAACACGTTGTCTGCGATAACAGATACGCACACAAACACACACTCGAACACACTCTGCTGTTAACGGAAAAACACATTTGAATTGTGCGCAGATGATAGTGGGCAAAAGCTTCAGTAACACCAAGACACCAACGGGAAAGCTTTGCTTAGAACAACTGGTCACCTTATGGTGGCCATTGTGACTAACATGCAAACTTTGCATGTGTATGCGAGTGTTTTAGTGCATTAACTAAATCACTTTACACACACACACACACACACACAAAATACCCTTGCATACACCAACTTGTACGCATTATTTCATCATTTCCATTGCATTTTACGAAGCTTCTTTTATAACCTCTGAAAAGTTGTTGTCATTACTGACACCCCTACCACAAAACAGTGGTAATTGCTTTTTCTATTTGTAACTGATATAAAATGGATCTACATGCTAACTGCCTTTTGATCTTTGAGTCACTTTGTGCGGGATATTGAAAGTTTTCGAAAAAAATGGTAATTTTCACAAATTTCATTTTGCATCAAACATGTATATATTTCAATTTTCAATTTAATTTTATTTCTTACAATATTTCAAATGTTTCAGTTTGACTTAGGGACTAAAGAGTTTAGGAATTTTATTCCTTTTCAACTTTGTAGTTAAATTTCAATTTTTAATATCACATTTGCAAGTAACGTTGCATATTTAATACATGGGAGGAAAAAGTTTAGCAAAACCTATTTGACTACTTTTTAAATAAAAATAACTATATCCTAAGGTAACATGTATATATATTTTTCCATATCACAAACATTAACTTGTTTGCAGGTGATAAATATCAAATATATATGTATACATTTTTGGGTTCGTTTTTTGTTTCAATATGTGAATCTCTGTATATGAATTTATCGTATTCTCTCGGTTATTGTTACTGCCTGAAAGAGCGTACAAAAACTGCTGCAAATACACTCTTATTTGCACTCAACTGTTGTACTTTGTTGAATTTAATAAGTTTGTTGGCTGTTTTTCCCAAACATACTATTGCTTATACACAAATACGTAATATATTAATATTAGCAAATGAGTTATATTTACATTCAAATAAGATATGTGTGGAAAGAAATAAACTTTACACACACACCAAACACGCGTGTAAGTTTATCAAATTCCGAGTTTCAAAGCTAAACTGCGATTGGTCTAATTTCATGCAAATCCGATCTATCAACTAGAAATGATGGATTTATTCTAAAAAAAAAAATGAAAAATGTACTTAACCGACATTGCTACAATTTTTTTTGGAAGGGAATTATTTAATTAGTTATTTTTACTTTGTAAAACACATACTATTTGTTTAAGGTCTTTCTTCAACACAGGTCTTTGGTCAACACGTTGTCCAATCGCAATTCCAATTTACTGCATCTCAATTCGTCTCACAGACCCAGGTTACTCCTGGGCAACGGAGTTGTTGGTGTCCGCCACGGCAGCAACTAACGTGTGAGGGGCGAAAACTTCACTCAGGTCGCTTCGAACGAAATAATCTTGAGAGACAGATTAAGGTCCGCTATGCATGAGAAAAATTTCCAAAAAAATCAATTTTTTTAAACAAATCTAAAATTTTTATAAGAAACCCAAATTTTCGAATATTAATTTCTCCCAAGCTATTTGTTCCAGCTAAAAAATTAAAACATTGTTTTGTTTAGATTTAGGTCCGCATTTATAAGAAAATGTATAAGAAAACAATTTTTTTCAACAAAATCAAAAATGTTGATGGGTTTGAGAAACCCCAATTTTCGAATGCCAATTTCTCTCAAACTATTTGTTCAATCTAAAAAATGACAACATCATCTTTTTCAGATTGAGATCTGCTATGCATGTGCAAAATTTAAACAAAATCTATTTTTTCAAAAAAATCTAAAATTTTGATGGGTTTTTGGCCCTTTGTTTTTTTTTTGGCCAAAATATTTTTTGTCAAATATCCAACTCTTTTGCACTTGTATGTATTCTGCCTTCCAAATGATGTGATTATAACCACGTATGGTTTATATAACATTAGCCATTACCGAATAATGGTCAAAAAATACAATTTGGGAGTGCACCATGGGATCAACTACAAATCCTGTGGAAATGGTCGTAGCATACAACTCTTAACATGTTAATAACGGTCCTGAAGCCTAGCTTTAATTTGATACACCTCTTGTGGCGATACCCTACTCCGTTGCTGAAAAAGTGGACAAATTGTTTGAAGGAAATTTCGCATCTCAATTTTGAGAAAATCCATTTTTTGAACGCAATTTCTCTCAAACTATTTGTTCAATCTAAAAAATGACAACATCATCTTGTTCAGATTGAGATCCGCTACACATGTGCAAAATTTAAACAAAATCTATTTTTTCAAAAAAATCTCAAATTTTGATGGGTTTTTGGCCCTTTGTTTTTTTTTTGGCCAAAATATTTTTTGTCAAATATCCAACTCTTTTGCACTTGTATGTATTCTGCCTTCCAAATGATGTGATTATAACCACGTATGGTTTATATAACATTAGCCATTACAGATTAAGAATCAAAAACATAAATACATTTTTAGAGTGCCCCTCCGGAAATAAAATTTCGGTAAAATGAAGTGTAAGTTGTCACACCAATGGTGGTAAAGAGTTTCACACTGAAGCGAAAGACAGTACAGGGGCGTAATACAAATATTAACTCAATACAAACAAAAAATTTTGGTATTGGCCCTATTATCTCTTTTCAGGTATGCGTAAATTTCCCTTTTCACGTAAAACACAAAAGTATTTGTTGGTTTATAAAAAAAACTACTTTGTACCGAGTCAAAAACTATTTTTTTAAATGTTTGCCAATAGATATTGAATTTCCAAAATTTTGTTTGTTTTTAAAACTTTCTCCCACATCCTCAATATTTTACCCGTCTTGCACCCTTTTTTGTAGTGTCCTCAGTAGCCTCCAGATGTTAGCTAATTTTATTAAACCTTTAAGTTAGTAGTTTTTCCCACTTTTTTATCTTCTTTACATCCCAATTCTAACTGCAGTTGCCAGACGTATTTGTACTTGCGATTATTTTGTAAATTATTTTTCATTTATATATTTCACCAGTTTTGGACCCTTTTGCCAACTTTTCAATTTCTTTCAAAAATTTAATCATTCCTGTCCACTATAATTTTGTTCACACATTTTTGTTTTATCTCCATTTGTACGTTTTTTTATCCCGTTCTTCCCCTTCTTCGTCCCAACTCTAACTTATCACCTGTTGTTGGCAAACATTTTTATCCCGTTTTGGCCACTTTCCGTCCCTTTTACACATGTTCTTGCTAACATTTTGTTTCGTCTTTTAAACTTTGTACTCCTTTTTGTCCTTTTTTTATCCCCTTCTTTCCCTTTTTCGTCCCATCTTTCCACCTGTTGTCGGACAAATTTTTTGACTCATTCCTGCAGATGACAATCTTTTAATACACATTTTTGTTTTTCCCCTTTGTACCTTTTTTTATCCCGTTTTTGCCACTTTTTCGTACCTTCTCCACATGTTTTTTCCCAAAATTTTGTTTCGCTTTTTTATTTTTTACCACTTTTTATCTAGTTTTGGCCCCTTTTTCGTTCCCTCTCTAACTCTGTAGTTGCCAATCGAATTCGTGGACCAATTTTCCAACAAAAATCATTATATTCAATTTTTTTTCGTATTTCGAAGGGTTTTGGGGGACACATTTTACCCCTTTTTTATCCCCTTTCTACATACTCCCCAAATTTCATGATTCTAGCTTTAGCCGTTTGGTCAGTGATGAATCAGTCAGTCACGTAAGAGTTTATAGAAAATACTTTAATTAGGCTTTCAAATTAATATAACTCATGCGCTGCAAAAATTGGCTAATGCTGTTCTAGAAAGCAAATATGAATTGATAGAATTTTAAGAATCATTCCTAGGAAGTTTACATATTCTAGAAAGTTGTTAATGGGGATCTTAGGTACATATTTGTAGTTTATTGTTTCCTTGAATTTTGAACGGTTTGCTACCTATGGACCTTAAAATGGGGAGAAAAAAGGTTAGACAATCGAGTCATTTACAATTTTGGGATATTGACCTTGACGATGAAGTTTTTTTCGATTTTATATGTTTACAATTGTTGTTCTTTATGACAAAAGCTACAACTTTGCCTCAGCAAGTAAATCAAAATTCCAAACGGTTTGCCAGTTATGAGCCTGAGATAATAATCATTTTTGGTTTTGCAAAAATAGCACCGAGACGTAGGTTTTTTCTCGCTTTTTAATGAAATTTAATTAAAAATTAAAATTTTATATTTACGAAGATATGGCAAATTCAATTGTATCGAAAGCCCCACATGCCTCTATGATTGAGCACACAAAAACCCTCTCTTGTAAAATGTCCTTTTTGGCGATTACGTTGGTTAGGGCTCGACATGTATGGAATTCGATTAATGAACTTTGGTATTGAATCTAAAAGTAAACGAGTTTGTTTACTCGCAGATAACATTCAGAGCTAATGTTGTCCATTTGGGTGCTTCGAGCCGGATGCGTTTCTGCAGGGTTATTAAATGACAAAGTTCAAGTTGGTATTTTCTTCTGTAGCAGATTCAAATTTTAAATGGCAGTTTATGTCGCTGGCGATTTTTGTTTAATCTGTTTAATTTTGAAAAATATCAGAATTTGTTTCTATAGCAGATTTAAATTAAAAATTTGAAATGGCACACCCTGTACATGTCTTTAGCGAGTAAATTCTGTTTAATCTTGATGTTTCATTGTGCCCTTGCTGGAGGGCATCTCCGATTCTGCCAGGATTAGCTGGCTATAGTCACCCTTTACCCACTCCATTTCTTGTTCTGCAGCATGTGATTCATTTCTATTCCGGGGACTACAACAAAGCTTTCATTTTTCTATTTTTTTTTTTGGTTTTTCCATTACTTTTTATGATGTTTTTCTTTTGAGTTTCGCCAGCCTTTGTTGGTGTTGTTGCTGCTGCGAAACACCTGTTGGCCGGCAATTGAATGATGTACTCGCTGTCGCACTCGCACTCGCACTTGCCCTCGTTACGCGTTACGTTTATGTACGCGCGACTACGTCAGTCGCCGGAATTGTAAAACATGAAAAATGTTAATCTTTTATGGCTGCTGACTCGAGGTGGATGATTCAAATCGTCACACATACGTCACCATACGCCTTATTTTCGTCATATTACTGGGGAATATTTATGAAGAGAAACTACAATGACAGGAACCACTGAGCCAAAAATACTTTTCGGCAGACATCAGAAGTTTTCAGTTTTATTTTTTTCTGTGCGACACCAGAAACCAAATTATCACCATTGGCTGCAATAACGTCGAACAATAGGGGAAAATATACGGAAGGTTTTGTCGTAATATTCTGAAAATAGACCATTATTTGGTTGTAGACGATATGCGGTCATATCGGCCAGCGACAAAACAAATCGAATCGTTCACATTGTAATGGGCGTAGGATATGCACACGGCACTTCTGCGAACTGCAAGACTAGAGTCGAACAATCAGCTGATAGCAGAAAACCTACACATTCGACTAAGTCAGTATCCGGAGAAACTTCGAGGTGGAGGAACTGCTTTCACAAAAACGACCAAAATCTAATTCAGCAAGAAATCCCAACTGTGCTCGGTGGCACAACACTTCGTAGGTCCCACGATAAAGATTACAGAACAACTGAAAAGAAAGGGATGACGGAAATACTTGTTGGAAAAAGTATTTCGGACGTAAGTGACCTACAGACAATCGCTTGAAGTTTCAACAAATTTCAAAATGTTCGGTCTTTCTGTCGTAATTCTACAATCGGCTTTGAGCGTGTGTCGGTAAGTTTAATGGATTTTTCGTCATTACGTTTGAGTTTTTCACAACCGATATTCAAATAAAAATTGTTTTTCAAAGAAAAAGAAGAAAAAAATGACTGTGAACCCGCAAAGAAGACGTAAGCGCCGAAAATAAAATGTTACAGGAAATAAATTGTTTGTGGACGCTGTGGAGTTGGAGTCTGGCGAATTTGCCTGCTGTCGAAAAATTTGCTCAACTCCGTCTTATATTTACTTACATTTCCCCCAAAAATAAATAAAATGTATGTAGCCCTTGCATCCTAGACTTCCGCTAAGAACGGATTTTTGGAAATTCGGATTGGAAGGGTATAAAAATGGGGGAAAACGGGTACCCTTCAAAATTCGCAAAAATACAAATACTGTGATTTTTTTTTTTTTTTGGGAACTTGGTCCACGACTACGATTGCCAATGAGTGAAAATGAGTAAGAGATGGGACGAAAAGGGGGCCAAGACGGGATAAAAAGGGGAACAAATAGTGGAAACAAATTTTTGGCAAAAACATGGACAATAGTCAGATAAGGTACGAAAAAATGGCCAAAACGTACCAAGACGGGATAAAAAAAGTACAAAAGGGGAAAAAACATATATGTGTGAAAACAATTTCAATCGACAGGAATGGGCCAAAAAATGGAAATAATTGAAAATGGGACTAAAACGGGGCCAAAACTCGAATAATATAAATGAGAAATAAACTACAACAAAAAAAAAGGGGGGGATTTAAAAGGAGTGAATTAAATTTTTGGCAAAAACAAGTATATAATAGTTAAAAAGGGGCCAAAAGGTGGCAAAAACGTACCCAAACGGAATAAAAAAAAGTACAAAAGCGGAAAAACAAAAATGTGTGTGAAAAAGTTGTTATCGGCAGAAATGAGCCAAAAATCTTAATATATATTTACCCTCGACACTGATTCACTGATACACTGATTCCCTGATTCACTGACTCTGTCACGCAGTACGTAGGAATTTAAATAGGCATTCTATAATAATTCTATAAATAATAATAATAAAAAAAAGCATATTTTTTTTGTACAGAAATTGTGTTTTCCCCAAATTTTTTTTTACCAAAATTTTTTTTTTCCAAATTTTTTTTTCCAAATTTTTTTTTTTACAAAAATTTTTTTTTTCCAAATTTTTTTTTTCCAAATTTTTTTTTTTTCAAGAAATTTTTTTTTTCCACAAAATTTTTTTTTTAAGAAAATTTTTTTTTTTCAACAGAATTTATTTTTTCAACAAAAATTTTTTTTTTCAGCAAACATTTTTTTTTCAAGAAATTTTTTTTTTCAACAAAATAATTTTTTTTCCACAAATTTTATTTTTTTTCGAAAGTTTTTTTTACAAAATAGTTTTCTCAAAATATTTTTTACAAAATTTTTAAAATTAAGTAACAAATACTTTCTCAAGCAAATTAACGGGCGCCATAGGCGCATTACAACTTACTAGTTTAAAGTAATGAAAAAGGGGATTAAAAGCGTCCAAATCGGGCCCAATACTGGTATAATATAAATGATAAATAATCTACATATGAGTATCTATCCGTCTATCCAAAAAAAAATTAATATTTTAAATTTCTGCTATTATGTTTATTTAAAAATCTATGTTTTTGAGACAAAGTTTATTGTCTCCCTAAAGCTAAAAGTTGTATTTCTTAGAACTAATAGCTGAACAACAAAACATCACAAAAATAGCCACGAACTGATTGTGGGCGGAGTAGTAAATAAAATACTCGAGTGACTGACTGATTCATCCTGTCCTCGCAAATGGCTGAACGGATTTTACGAAATTCGTATACAAAAGGGATAAAAATGGTAAAACGGGAAAAATTTATCCCCAAAAGCCTTCGAAACCAAAACTACGATTTGCAACAACTGCTGGAAAAGAGTTTCAAAACATTCCAAAACGGGATAAAAAGAGGAAACAATGGGAAAGTGTGAAGCAAAGGTGGAAATGAGTTAGACATCGAACGAAAACGAATCCAAAACGTAAACTAATTTTGGCAACAGGATTAAAAAGGGGAAAAAATAAAAAAAAATGTTTGGGCATTCACGTACCAAAACGGGTAAAAAGGTACAAGGGGGAAACCAAAATGTGTAAAAAAAAATTAATCGACAGAAATTAATGGAAAAAGCGAACGAAAAAAGTGGGTCCAAAACTGTTGAAATACATAAATGAAAAATAATTCGGGGAGACCAAAAAAATTAATCGACAGAAATTAATGGAAAAAGGGAAGAAAAAAGTGGGTCCAAAAAAAAATTTCGGGGAGACCAAAAAAATTAATCGACCGAAATTAATGGAAAAAGGGAACAAAAAGGTGGGTCCAAAACTGGTGAAATATATAAATGAAAAATAATTCGATGAGACCAACAAGTTTTAGGATACTGAAAAGACTACAAAAATGATCCAAGAAGGGTAAAATAAAGGGGATGTGGGAAAACGTTTTAAAAAGTAATCATAAAAGGCGACAAGTCACAAGCAAATAAATGTTTGGAAACTGTTCAGGGATTGACAAAAGCAATTCCAATAAGTAGAAAAAGGGACCAAAATGGGGAAAATTAAAAAAAATGTGAACATGTATTTCAAAATAATATCTACCGCCAAAAATTTGAAAAATGCGATAAAAGTTCTGAGTCGTTATTAAGCATTTTTTTTTTGTAAACCAATGCAGTTAATCAAATATTTTGAGTTGTACTGGAAAGGCCAATTACAAACATAATTACAAATGTAATTAAGAAAAATGTATGAAAATACAAAAGACAATTTTCACACATTTTTCTTAACAAAGCTGTTTTACATTTTTATGAATACGGTCGTAAATATTTGCTATTAAATGAACTTTTTAATTTTTGAACTACAAACGCATCTCGGTGTGTTAAAAAATTTATGGGAATAGTGGACGGAAATACAATTTTCGAAATGTTGTTATTGAACCGGAATCGTTGCCGTTACCTTAGTCGGAGTCGAGCTATTTGAAAATGCTGGAGTCGATGTCGAGCAATTTTGGCTCGACTCCACAGCTCTGCTTACGATACAATTGAATTAGACATATCGTGGTAAATATAAATTTTTAAGTTTCAATATTGGAAAATTTTCTATCGAATTTCATTGAAAAGCGAATTTGGAAAAAAATGCCGCTGAGGTCTTCTTCGCGATAAGCGCTTCACATATTTGAAATGTTTAACGTATTTTCAGTTTTGGATGAAATGGCGCTGAGTTCTTTTTCGCGATAAGGGCTCCACATATTTGAAATATTTAACCTTCTCTTAAGTGAACTGTGGAACATAGGCCCTATTTACTAACAAAGTCTGTTTTTTTGGTCTATTATTCAATTTTTTTAGTTTCTTTGGTTGTAGTGACACGGACGAATGTATCGGCCGATGGCTACTCAATACGTGTGTGTGGAATGTAGTTTAAGTGATCCAAAGAGAGAACAAAGTACAGGGTCAATGTACAAGTTCGAGTTACTTTTTGAGACTTGGGTTCAGTGTTTCACTTAATTTTAAGAGACATTTCATTTTTTTTTTTTTTTTTGGAAGAGTAAAATTACCTGGTATGATTCCAATTTCACACTGCAAGGGAAATTAGTAACGTGGAGTAAAATGTGTTCATTGGATGTCGTTGTGAGATAGGTTTGTATCCTGGAATCCAAGAAATTAATTTCCAGCTGGCACAGCTCACAGATTTGAGAGAAATTCCCCGTCTGTTTCTTCATGGAATGTCAAGGGAACAACGTATGCAATTGGACATCGCACAGTGGCCCAGAATCCGTTTCCATCGGCCAAAAGACTGTAGCTTTTGATCTAATAAACATTTTGGAGTTGTGTTCCTTCATGGAATGTCATGGGAACAACGTAAGCAATTGAACGTCGCACAGTGGTCCAGAAACCGTTTCCATCGGCCAAAAGGGTGTAGCTATTGATCTAGAAGTGAGAGATTATTTTAAGTTATTAACATTAAATTAGCTTTTGATCTAATAAACATTTTGGAGTTGTGTTCCTTCATGGAATGTCAAGGGAACAATGTAAGCAATTGAACGTCGCACAGTGGTCCAGAAACCGTTTCCATCGGCCAAAAGGGTGTAGCTATTGATCTAGAAGTGAGAGATTATTTTAAGTTATTAACATTAAAAATCGGATAATGGTATATATTTTACAAATAAGGGTTTTCCAACAAGAGGTGTTATTTTGAATCCCCCGGTATTTCGAAAGCTGTCACTTTTGAAGCTTTTATTCGTTGACATTTGACAAGTAGAAATTACGCCAAAATGGAACAATATACGCTTCATTGAAATTATTAAAATTCACTACAAAAAAATGGTGAAAATCTTGCAGTCACAGTTCGCAAAACTAAAGCATTTTTGGGTCGTCGTGAAGCACCTTGGTGGACAAATTCGAGCTTTTGGGACAAGTTAGTGATGTGAAGGATAAAACCTGTGCTGTAGCCCAAAGTGTTAAAAAAAATCCCGGTTTGTTCATTCCTCGTCGTCTTTGGTATTGGACATTCCACAAACGTCATTACACAGTATCTTGCATACAGACTTGAGTCTTAAGGCTTATACAGTTCAGTTAACACAAGAACTCAAGCCGGCCGATCATTGAGTCTTTGCTGATTGGGTCCTTGAAATGCATGGAAATGATCCGGAATTCCATGGAAAACTCATCTTGACTGATGACGACCATTTCCACCTTGGTGGCTACGTCAACAAGCAAAATTGTCGCATCTGGGGCTCGGAAAATCCAAGAGTTATTGCTGAGAAGCCTCTCCATCCTCAACGAATGTTACCTGTGACAAATACGGGTTGAAATGATCAACTTTAAACAATAGGACCACAGCAATATCTTTTCGTGGTTTCAACGAAACTAATGAGCCTTTCAGACAGATTTCCCCCCTTCCATTGGATTCCATTTCTTTATCGACAGTTTTTCCTCGAAAATGTCTTCGACATTACGAACAAGCGGATAATCTCTACAGCCATGCAAAACGTTTCTACAGAAATCATTAGCATTGTGCAAGAATTTGCCCGTCTGCTCCTTAATGGAATGTTGAGCACATCACGAGCTGGCCCAATATTAATGTGACTTTCAAATATGTCTGCCAATAAATATTACAGACTTATCTAAACGAAAGCTTAACCAAATGGTCACCACGCAAATGACCGATAATGAGGTATTTTAAGTAGTCAACCCACCTTGTGGTTATATAAAGGTGGAATGCGTGACCGACCGACCTGACTAATCGTCAAGTAGAACCGAGATAGTTACATGTGACTGGATAATCACTGTGTTTTATAACTAAGTAAATGTACATTGGAGTGGGTGGATGTCGATTATGGGGTAGAGGATATCAAATGAAAAATCTCGAGGATAAAGGCCACTCACATAAACCGATAAAAGAGAGACGGATTTTTTTTTTAATTTTTGAATTAATTTGTAAAGTCATAAATGCTGAGAAATATACAAAAATGCCCCAAATGAAAAAGGCCCCTCCAACAAAAATTAAGAATAACCAACAAAACTCGTACAAAATTGAAGAATTGTTTTGGGGAAATTTACATAATTTTTAGGTAATATTTCATTTTTCGTTTTTCATATGAAAAAAGCCCCAAATGAAGAATTCCTCAAAATAAATGAAGAATCCCCTCAAAAGCCCAATATGAAAATGGTCACAAAAATTCTGAAAAAAATCCCCAAGCAATTTATGAAAAATTTCGTAATTTAGAAAAAAGAGTATTTCTAACCAAAAAAAAAAAAAAAAAAATCTAAATAAAGTGTGAAAAAAACCCAAATAAAAATGATTTTATTTTTATAATGTGTTGAGGTTTACGATTCTAATTATTACATACTCGTATATGATCACATTTGTTTTGAAAATATTCCAAAAAAAAAAATTCCACCAAAATTAAAAAAATTGGCGAATTTTCAATTTTTCATAGAAAAACGAAAAATTACCTAAAAAATATGAAAAAAAATCTAAAAAAATTGGGGAGGTTTTCATAAAATTCTCCAATTTGGTAGGGGATTTTTTTTAGGAAATTCTTGATTTTTTTTTGGGGGGGTGCGTTTTTCATAGTTTCACATTTGTTTTGAAATTATCCAATTTTTTATAATTTTTTTTTTTTTAAATTGGGGAATTTTACTTTTTTCATTTGAAAAACGAAAAATAAAATATTACATAAAAATTATGAACAATTTCACAAAAAAATTGGGAAGATATTTATAAAATCCTCCAATTACCTACAATTCATAAAGAAGTCACCAAAAAATTTAGGAGATTTACATCAAATTCTCCAATTTTGAAGGAGATTTTTTTTAGGGAATTCTTAATTTGTTTAATTTAAAAAAAATCTTACATTTTTGGGGCATTTTCCATATAAAAAACAAAAAATTAAATATTAAAAAAAATCCCCAAAATTAAAAAAAATCATTAATGTTCAGTTGTTTAATTTTTGTGCATTTTTCATATGAAAAATGAAATTTTACCTAAAAATTATGAAAAATTTCATCAAAAATGTTTGAAGATTTTTATAAAATTCCCCAATTTTGTATGAGATTAAAATTAATTAAAAAAATCATTAATGTTCAGTTGTTTAATTTTTGGGACATTTTTCATATGAAAAACGAAAAATAAAATATTACCTAAAAATTATGAAAAATTTCACAAAATAGTTGGGAAGATATTTATAAAATTCTCCAATTTTGTATGAGATTAAAATTAATTAAAAAAATCATTAATGTTCAGTTGTTTCATTTTTGGGGCATTTTTTCATATGAAAAACGAAAAATGAAATATTACCTAAAAACTCTGAAAAATTTCGCAAACTAGTTGGGAAGATATTTATAAAATTCTCCATTTTTGTATGAGATTTTTTTTAGGGAATTCGTGAATTTTTTGGTGCATATTTTATGGATTCACATTTGTTTGAAAATATCACCAAAAAAAAATTGAGGAAATTTCAATTGTTCAATTTATGAGGCATTTTTCATATGAAAAACAAAAAATTAAATATTACCAAAAAATTCCCCAAAATTAAAAAAATTATCAATGTTCAGATGTTTCTTTTTTGGAGCATTTTTCATATGAAAAACGAAAAATGAAATATTACCTAAAAATTTCGCAAAATAGTTGGGAAGATATTGGGATTTTTTTTTAGGGAATTTTTAATTTGTTTAATTTAAAAAAAAATGTTACATTTTTGGGGCATTTTTCATATAAAAAACAAAAAATGGAATATTACAAAAAATCCCCAAAATTAAAAAAATCATTAATGTTCAGTTGTTTCATTTTTGGGACATTTGTCATATGAAAAACAAAAAAAAAAATATTACCTAAAAATTATGAAAAATTTCACAAAATAGTTGGGAAGATATTTATAAAATTCTCCAATTTTGTATGAGATTTTTTTTAGGGAATTCGTGAATTTTTTTGGGGCATTTTCAATGGATTCACATTTGTTTGAAAATATCCCCAAAAATTGTTCAATTTATGGGGCATTTTTCATATGAAAATTGAAATATTACCTAAAAATTATGAAAAATTCCGCAAACATTTTTTGAAGATATTTATAAAATTCTCCAATTTTGTATGAGATTTTTTAGGGAATTCGTGAATTTTTTGGGGCACTTTTTATGGATTCACATTTGTTTGAAAATATCCCAAAAAAAAAAAATCCCAACAATTAAAAAAAATTGAAAAAAAATTATGGGACATTTTTCATATGAAAAACTTACCAAAAAATTATGAAATTCTTCAATTTTGTATGCGATTTTTTTAAGTAATTTATTGGTTTTATTTTTTTTGGGCATTTTTCATAGATTAACACTTGTTTTGAAAATATCCAAAAATAAAAAAAGAGAGGAATTTTCAATTATTAAATTTAACAAAAAAAATGGGGAGATTTTCATAAAATTCTCCAATTTTATATAAATTTTTTTTTAAGGAATTCTTGATTGTTTTGTCATCTTGTTGGGTCATCTTTCCGAGAACCTTTTAACCTTTACCCTTTCTCACATTTTCTTCGCCCACACACATTGACACTCTCCCATGCCCACACATTTATTAACGTTAGGTTTGTTTTGGCTATGTTGGTTTTTCTACATAGACCGAGGAAAAAGTGGTCAAATGTAATTACCAGTTGGTGTCCCTATACCGACACACATACATACATCCATACACAAGTGCAAGTGTAGGTGTATTCGTGCAGGACGATCATATCTTTAGCAATTTGCAAATTGTTTTTCACCGGAAGTGAAAGCCAAACGAAAATGAATGCTCTTTTATGTGCAATGAATGGAAAACCTGCAAATAAAAAATATCCTTTGAAGCAACCAAGGAACTGAACCCAGCAGTGACACATATTTCCGTGTGAGGATTCTAGAGAGAGAGAGAGAGAGAGAAAACGAATATTAAATGATATGCAGCAATGCCTTAATACACAACAAAGTCTTACCTGCATACAATATTACTTACATACTAAGTATGTCCAGCACCGTGGTTCGGATGTCCATTGGGGTCCTTGCGATTTGGTTGTCGAAGTTTTGTTTTTGGTACAATTTTTAACAATTGTCTCAGGCAAAGAAAATATCAATCATTGTGGAGATTCGAAAAAGCAAATGAAGATGTATTGAAAAAACCCAGGGCAAAATTTCTCCGACACAAGCATTTTTAAATAGCTCGACTTCGACAATTCCTATGCTTTATATCGCACAAAGGTGCGTTTGTATCTTAAAGAAAAAAGTTCATATAATCGAAAATAGGCTGCATGAAAAATGCCCCAAACAAATTCCCCGGTATTTTTCATAATGTTTGGGGTATTTTGCATTGGGTAATTTTTCATAAATTGTTTGGGTGATTTTTCAGAAAATTTGGGGAAATCAAAAATTGTCGTCTTTTTTTTGGGATATTTTTTTAAAAAAAAAAGTGATACATTTGGTAATTTTTCATAAATTGAAAATTTGGGGAAATTTTAACAATGAAAATTGTTCGTCTTTTTTTGGGTATATTTAAAAAAAAAAAAACAAAAGTGAATCTTACATCGCCGGACAATGTAGTTTTTATGCGATTTAGTATATAATGCCGTTAATTTAGTCATACAATGCAGTAAAATTAAATTAAAAATAACAGTAGTTGGTGGAGTTTTTTGTTCAGAACTCTAGCACAACATGTAAAACCACTGTTCCTCTACTGCCTTAGAAGTCTTAGGTTATATGTCCACTTACAGTCATGTGTATTTCGGTAGCAAGTTCAATTTAATATGCAACACTTATCTAATACAAATTCTATAAAGGAAAGTTGTAAGTCGTCTACACTATTTAAACATGAGGAAAAGTTTATTTGAAAATTAGTTTAGATTATACAAATTCAAGGATAAAAGCGTTTTTTTTTTTAATAAAAAAAAAAACGCTAAAGACAATTTGAAAATTTATTTCATTAAATTAATTTAAAATTATTATTTTTTTTAAATTTATTTCAACAAAATCGAGTCGATTCAAAAAACTTTTTGTTTTAATTTTTTTCAACAAAATCGGGACGAGTAATTACCGTGTTATAACAAATTGTGTTTTATAAAACTGTATTTCTTTAAAAACATAATTTTACAATTTTGTGCCAACCATAGACAAAAACTCGTGGAAAGGCTTTTGATTTTATTCGCCGTGTAGTGTGAGTGAAGACGTCAAAATCCCGATTTTTTTTTAAAGTTTGTCCTAACCGCAGTAAGAAATGGGAGGGCTATCGATGTTATTCGCCGTGTAGTGATGTCATCTAACTTTGTTTTGCCTGAAATTTATTTATAACTCCCAGAGTGTTATTCAGATTAAAAGACTCTAAAGGTAAAGGTTGAATTTAAATTTAAAATATTTTTCAAAATTTATTTAAGCAAAATCGAGTAGAGATAAAACTGATTTAAAAAAAAATTCAAATGTCCTAGCCACAGGAAAACAAAAGGGGAGGGCTTTCGATATTATTCGCTTTATTGGTTATTATTGGATCTGCTCCTTAGGAGCCTAACAAAAAGTGTATGAATCTTAAATTGAATTCAATAATGAATCCGGGTATGGATTTTTTTTATTCAGCGGTTCTCTGCAACTTTATTGATTTTTAATTTTATAACACTTTGACATTTAGACACATGCTGCTACTTTATTAGCCACCCATGTAAGATGGCAAACGTAAATAATAATATGCAGTGTAATAAGAAGAACTAAAGGATTTATTCGAGACAAAATTGCAATTTAATAAATGGACCTCCATCCTTTTGAATAGGGTGTTTTTGGCTCAGGATATGCATTTAAAGATGGCTGTATGTGTTGGTAATTTATGAATGTGTGCCTGTGTGGGTGGGCAAAATGCAAATCATCATTGCTGGCCATGGCCATGAAATGATGAATGAATATCCTTACACTAAAACCACAAAATATATATATTCTTAGGAATCCTTAGGAAAACAATATGCGCTCATTTGGTTTTATTTTTGGATATACAGTTCTCGTATGACATTAAAGTAAGCAGTGGCATAAATTTGGGTTGTTTTGTTTATTACATTTATTCTGGTATTTATTCTTACATAATAAATCATTATCACTCGGTTTGATTTGTTTTTTTCCATGATGTAAATTTTTGACAATTTATTTGCATTCCAAGAAAAAAATTGATAGGAAATCTCTCATGGACTAAGAAACCGACAAAGCTTGCAAAACGCTGTGTTTTACTATCAAAATTCGAGTTTTGTGAAAAATGTGTTTTGCAAGTTTCTTCCCTTCTATGGTCTTCACAATCGATGTACAGATCCGACTATTCCCGCCATTGTGATTGAATTTCGTTTCAAGAAGTTTCAATTATCCGATTCCGTTTTTATTTCCGCTTAACCGAATTCCACTGTACTAGGTTCTCCTGATTCTAGGGTTAGGTTTTTTTTTCAAAAAAAATTTCAAAATATAAAACATTTTTTTGAGATATAATTTATGATAACTCGAAATCGACCCGTTCGATTGTGTTGAAATAAATTTTGAAAAATTGAGTTTCCAATTATCTTTCATTCAGTATTTAGGTGCCGTTTAATCTGAATGGCCGGTTCGGAGTTGTAAAGAAAGACAGGTCATGCAAAATCGTTAACTGTAAAATGTATCCAGTTTTAAAAGGTTTTAATAAAGCCACATATCTTACAATTAAAATGAGACATAAATAATGAAAATCGATAAAGTGCTTTTGCTTTTATTCACAATTTACTAAACGTATCTAACTCACAAATATTCTGTCGCTTTCTTGTATCCTCATAAGACACGCTTCCCATATTTTGTTGGTCGGTGAACACGTTTTTCAACTAAATTGTATGAAATTCTTGGTTTGTTGCCTAGGGTATCCCTAGAGGGACTAATACCGTTCAGTATTTCTCAAAGTGAGTGCTTGCTCTGCTTCAGTATCTTGAAGTGGCACTGGAGCGTATGAGTTGTATTCAAAGTATTCTAAATTACCATTACGTATACGCCCCGTATTCCAAATGCATTGGATAGCAGAAGCGCTCAGAGGATGTTGTTACAGTGTAACGTGATTTCTTGTTGAAAAGTTGATGAGTACAAAAAACAAGGAATGCCAAAGCTCATATAGCTTGAACTGAAAAAAAAAATCAGATATTACTAATAGGTTTTTCGATTTCGAGTGTATGTTTCAACTGCAAATTAAACACACATTCTGTGGTGAAATTTGGTGTGAAATTCTACTAAAGAGACACAAATAAAAATTGGTCATTTTCGCATTAAATCGGTTCATCGATATATATATATTAGGGTGGAGTGAAAACATGCTTTTTTTTTAATTTGAAAAAGTTAACCTCGGAAAGAGATGTAGTCTGGGGTCCTAATGAGGGGAAAAATAAAGAAAAAAATGTTAAAAAATTTTTAGGGGTCGCGCCACTCCCTCGAAATTTGGAAATTATCGCTATTTTGGCGTTGAATTTAGAAAAATCCTACAAATTAACGACTTAACTTATTCGAAATTTAAAAGTTTGAGCTTGTTCAGTGCCCAAACAAAAGTATTTGAGGCAAATATGAGGATAATCGACTAATATTTGTAGCTTTGGTGGCGATTTCATTGTTCACTCAATTTTCTGAAGAAGGGACGATTTGACGATTTACTTTTTGAAATTTTTGAACATTGAGAAAATTTTTTTTAAATTTTATTGTTCATTGTTTACGCTATTGCAAACATTTATTGACATAAAACTTTTTAGGATTTTTCTAAAATCAACGCCAAAATAGCGATAATTTCCAAATTTCAAGGGAGTGGCGCGACCCTAAACATTTTTTAAAATTTTTTTCTTTATTTTTCCCCTCATTAGGACCCCAGACTACATCTCTTTCCGAGGTTAACTTTTTTTTTTGAATTTCACTCCACCCTAATATATATATATATATATATATATATATATATATATAATAAAACTCCTCTCCTCACCAAATGGCTGAAACTATAATCATGAAATTTGGGAACTTTGCAGTCCTTGTCGCATGGACATCCACTAAGAAGGGATTGGAAGGGGATTAAAATGGGAAAACGAGAAAAATGTGTCCCCAAAACCCATCGAAATACGCAAAATTACAAAATAATCAAATGTTGGACCCAAAATGGGTCAAAAATGTACCAAAAGGGGATGAAAAATGGACAAAAGGGGAAAAAAATTAAAAAAAAGGTGAAACCGATTTTTGGCAACAACATGTGGCTGATAAATAGAGAAGGGGCGAAAAAGTGGCCAAAACGTACCAAAACGAAATAAAAAAAAGTACAAAAGGGGGAAAACGAAGGAAGAGTGATGGAACCAAAGCTTACCAAAACGGAATAAAAATGGGACAAAAGGGGGAAAATATAAAAAAGGGTAAAACCGATTTTTGGCAACAAACATGTGGATAATAGTTATATAAGTTACAAACAAGTGGCCAAAATGTACCAAAACGAAATAAAAAAAAGTACCAAAGAGTGGGAAAACGAGGGAACAGTGAAGGAAAGAAGACCGGTAAAGCTTAGCACAACGGGATAAAAAAAAGGACAAAAGGGGGATACAAATTTAAAAAATGGGAAACAGATTTTTGGCAACAAAAATGTGGATACTAGTTATATAAGTTACAAACAAGTGGCCAAAATGTACCAAAACGAAATAAAAAAAAAAGTACTAAAGGGGGGAAAACGAGGGAACAGTGAAGGAAACAAGACCGGTGTGAAAATGGTGAAATAGAAAATAAGGAAACCAATACTGGTAAAGCTTACCAAAATGGTATAAAAAAGGGACAAACGGTGGGACAAAAAGTTTAATAAAGTTTAATAAAAAAAGTTTAATAATTCCGAGGACACTGAAAAGACGACCAAAATGATCCTGGACGGGTAAGATATAGAGGATGTGAGAACACTTTTTTTAGAAATAATCATAAAGAACGAGGAGTAGAAAAGAAAGTAAATATTTGCAAATTGTTCCGGGCTTGACTACAGCAAAAGTAGAAAAAGGGACCGGTAAAAGGGACCAAAATGAGTAAATTTAAAAAAAGTGTAAATAAATATTTCCAATTAATATCTAGTATTTTTTTTTGTTGAATTGGAAAAAGTAGCTGGTATTTGCTAGTCATACACAAACAAGAGATCAATTTTCGTCCTTCATTCTAATAAGGCACACTTCTTTGTCTTCAAAATGGAACACACATTTAATTGCTGAAAAATAGCTCACAAGCGCTGCTGAATTTTTTTTTTTTGAGTTTATAGGAAATTGCAAAATTTTTGAGTTGTGCCTTTTTAGTAGAATGTCTGAAATGTGTAGTAGACAATTTCTACAATATTGGAATAATAAATGACAAATTTACAAAATTTCTCAATGAAAATTTCAATTGGAATTTTCTCGTTAAATGCTTCGATTATTTCTGGTTTATTACACCGTTTATTACACATTCTGTCCTATGAACCAAATGCACATATTCGGAAAGAGGGGAAAAAATAAAAATACACGTGTATCGGTGATTTTCATGTACACGTCAGAATTTTTTTTTTAAGTTTGAAGTATGAAGCTTGTAGTGTCCTGTGTGAAAGCCTTTGGACCGATTTTTAATCCTTTTTCAGTGATCCAATCGAGCTGATTTTTTGCAGGCAGACTCGTGAAAATGTCTGTATCACGTCAAAAAATAGATTTTTATCAATTCTGAGATTTTCCTAAATAAATAAATTTGTAAATAATGGTTATCGTTTTTTTAAGGTTTCAGTTCAAAAAACATTTTTTTTTCGTAACGCTTAAGTAGTTTCAAAATTTGGAGTCTCTTTATGCTAAGAAAAGTGAAAAAAAAATATTTTTTTTTCAAAAATAATAAAAATTGGGGAAAATCTAAGAATTGATAAAAATTGTTTTTAAAATTAAATTTGACGTGATACAGACATTTCCGCGAATCTGCCTGCCAAAAAATCAGCTCGATTGGATCACTGAAAAAGGGTTAAAAATCGGTCCAAAGGCTTTCACACAGGCCACTACGAGCATTATACTTCAAACTTTAAAACAAAAAAAATTCTGACGTGTACGTGAAAATCGCCGATACACGTGTATTTTTATTTTTTATCCCCTTTTTGAAAACGAAAATTTGGTTCATAGGACACGTGTATTTTTATTTGTGCCCCTCTTTCCGAATATGTGCATTTGGTTCATAGGACAGAAACAAATCTATTTTTTGTAACACGGTGTTAGAATCGACACCAACTAAATGAAGGATCGTCCATTTATAAACTTCTTTATAATTTCGTGACATTATTTTTCTGGTGGAAGTTCGTGCACAATTGATGTTGCGTCTTATTCAAATCGCATGTCTTGGTCAGGAAGACGAGACGAATAGGTTTCTCAATGGATTGAAGCGACTTTTCCAATGTTCATTCAAATGGAAGGAAAATGTTTTTTTTTAGCAAAACCAATCGGTTCGTGTTTAATGAAATGAATGAATTGTTCACATTGCACCAATCGAAACTTGTAAGGCTTAAGAGTCAAATCCTTATGTAAAATTATGTCAATTTTGGAGATTTGAACACTTTTGATCTTCTTCGATGGTTTTCGGTACAGCGACAATGTTGTTCTGGGACCAGTGTCTTGTACCGAACTAGTTGACTCAACATTTTCAAGTGACTTTTTCATTCCAGTCTCCGCCGGACAATTATAACTACCAAAACTATGCACACCTTGGTGGTAATGTGGTTTTCACATATCCATAAGTTTCATATGAGATTTTAATTATTTGTATACACTTACTTACTTATTTCCCTTAACATTCCATGAAGGAACAGACGGGGAACTTCTCTCGAATCAGTGAGCTGTGTACGATATAATTTGTATACTCACTGACCGGGACCTACTGTTTAAAGACGGCCCCGAACGGCTAATGCATTCTAGAGAAGTTTTACATGGCTTCGAGATTGTTCTCTTACTCGTAAAGTCGCCAACATTTACGAGGTGGAAACAGCCGTTGAAAAATGTTTGATGGTCTTACTCGGTTTCGAACTCGGGTTCTTCTGTGTGATAGTCGCACACACTACCTACCACACCACGGCCTTCCACAATTTCTATACACTTCTCGAGCAAAATTTAACTCATTTGAGTAAATTGTACACTATCGACTTGACAGCAGCCAAAAGAAAAGGAAATAAAAATAATATGTCGAAAGAATAAAATTCGAATGAAAAAAACTGCTACTACTTTAAAGATTCGTACAGCTTAGGGAAGTCGTAATCGACAAAATTTCAAAATGTAGATAAGGCCAGATTCGAAACCGTGAATGCGATTGAGATTTTTGTGTTAAATTTCTAAATGTAATATATTTTAAAATCATTTCTGACATATTTCAAAAGTGTTTAAGTTTAAGGCTTTAAACAATCATTTCTAGCAAGTTCATATGTTAAGAAAGTGGTCTATTTTTGCTACCTATACAGGGGAAAAATGATAACAAATCGTAATATATATGTTTACTTTATGACAAGAGCTACAATTTTGCCACAGAGAGTAAATAAACTGCGCAACAGCTGACTCTCGTTCGCAGAGATTTTTCACTAGTGAATGGTTCAGTGAAGTCACATTCAGACTTTCACATTTTAAATGCCCATTCACTAATATTTGTCTAATTTGCGAATAGTACAAGAAAAGCCAAATCGAATGGATGACATCATATCCTCTGGAATATCCCCAATACAAAAATTGCCCTTCATGTGGCCAAAGTTTACAAAAACAAATATTGTTCTTAAAAGAGATGAAACATGTTTTCGTATTAATGAGAATATAAAAAAGAAAACAAAACATAAAATTCTACTTAACTGGAAAATATTTGTTGTTGTTGTAATGATCGATTCATGCTTTTAGCTGTCAGATTGTGAAAAACATTTTAAAATTTTTCAAAAAAGTGATGAAAGATGTTTATTATTTCCCTCGAAGTTTATAAAAGATTATTTAAAAAAAAAACAAACAGAATTAATTTTAAGTTCATTCTACCAGTTAGAACTTTCATGGAGGTGGGTGGGGAGGTTATTTTTATTATTTCTAAAAAAAAATTGTGTGTAAAATTGTTCACTTTAATTAAATTCAGTATATAAAAATATTTATTTTATGTGTGAGCAAGTAGAAGAAAATGCATTGCGATTGTTTTCATAGTAGCCGTAATTGCAAAGTAATTTGTTTTCGCCAATAAATTAACAGCCTGTTTTTATAAAACGAATGGGTTTTTCGTTAAAATAACGAATAGAATTTCTGTTTCGTCAGTTTGGGTTTTTGTAACACCAAAGTCTCAGTTAAATTCTAATTGAAATTTGTTTCTTATGTATTTTTGTGTGTATTATCTAATTGGATTCGTTGGAGTTATAGAAACACAATTAACAGCCTGTTTTTATAAAACGTATACGTCTGAGACGAACAGAAACGTCTGTAGTCGAAACGAAACTGAATTGTGTTTGTATAACTCCGACGAATCCAATTAGACAATACACACAAGAAAACATAAGAAAACAATTTCAATTAGAATTTAACGGAGACTTTCGTGTTACAAAAACCCAAACTGACGAAACAGAAACTCTATTCGTTATTTTAACGAAACTAAAACACCATTCGTTTTATAAAAACAGGCTGTAAGTTTCGTTGCGGCTACAGACGTTTCTGTTCGTCGTTTTATAAAAACAGGCTGTAAGACTTTTTTGATTGGAACCGAATAGCAAGCCTATAATTCTGAAAGGGTACATCACTTCTGTAGAATAACAGTTTCTTCTTACAATGGGTCAAAGTTTTTCTTGTTTGATCGAAGGGATAGTGTTCCGAAATGAAAAAAAAAAATTTAAGTTAATGTGTGATTGAATTCTTTTTGTCAGAGTTGTTGGGGGGCATTTTTTGTGAGGATCGTTTTTGTGAAAGATCTTAACAACCAATTTGACCCCATTTTTGTTAAAAAAAAAAATTATTCAAAAAGGACATTTATAAATAAAAATATTCCATATTTGTTGAGATTATGCCGATCAAACTTACAAAAAAAATTTCATTTAGCAGCATGACCAAATAGTAAAATCATTGA
This sequence comes from Hydrotaea cyrtoneurina, assembly GCA_958296145.1. Taxonomy (NCBI): domain Eukaryota; kingdom Metazoa; phylum Arthropoda; class Insecta; order Diptera; family Muscidae; genus Hydrotaea; species Hydrotaea cyrtoneurina. The sequence goes on from OY282512.1 coordinate 101,746,760, forward strand.
CCCACTGTTATAAAAAAAAATCTCAGACCAGCTGGACTATAATTTTAGTCCAGAAAACTGATCTACTCAACATGCTCTTTCAGAATTAAAGGGTCGCTATTATGTTCCATAAATGTTGTTGCACCGTGTTATTTAACATTTTCTGTTCCACACATATTGTTGGACCGTGTTAATTGACATATTTTCTCATTCATGAGAGCGGCATGTGATTTCATTTCGCATTCAAGTGGATCCATGGTTACCTACAATGAAGTCGAAAGCTTCATCAAACATCCAAGCTCTCTTATTTTTGAGCCGTGAGTCGTTCCCAGTTGGTCAGACTGGGACAAACATCCGCGGGGCTTCTAAATAACTACAGACTACGGTGAGACTGGGAAGTATTACCACGTTCAGTTGGAGACCACCAGATTTCGGCTGGTGGGACAATGTCTACCTACATACATACTTACATGATTTCCTCCATATCATCTACTCCATCAGTATGTCTTTATTTAAGTCTAGCCAAGGGTTTATAAAGTTCCAGTCGAGAGTCCACCTTTTTTCCCCTCCTTAGAGAGGAAATTCTATATTAAATATCATGTACGCCAATGCAAGTAATGATGGATAATTCAATTCAACACTGGTCTTCATTACTGAAAAGAGAAAAAAGAAAAATATTAAGGTTGCTGTTGAAAAATTATGCAGGATTTGTGACTACCTTGAAATGTACCTAGAAATTGCTCAATTTACATTTCATTGCACCTCACAAATATGATTGCTGACTGAGGACGACGTAGTGCCCTCCATGGATCAGGAAGAGTGAATTCCACACTAGTCTTCATTACTGAAAAGAGAAAAAAGAAAAATATTAAGGTTGCTGTTGAAAAATTATGCAGGATCTGTGACTACCCCATGGGTCGGGAAGAGTGAAAAGACAAAAAAATGCAGTTTTAGGGTGTTGAAGAGTCACCAGGAGAAACCCAAGAATATGATCGCCAGCTAAGGACGACGTCGTGTCCTCCATGGGTCTGGAAGAGTGAAAAGGTAAAAAAATTCAGTCTTAGAGTGTTGAAGAGTCATCAGAAACAAACAATAGAGTTCTCAGATACTCACTACCCAAATTATGGCGTTATCCCTTCGCAGCTGCCTCACAAATATGATTGCTGGCTGAGGACGACGTCGTGTCCTCCATGGGGCAGGAAGAGTGAAATGGCAAAAAAAAAAATCAGTCTTAGAGTGTTTATGAGTCATCACGAGAAACCGAAGACTTCTCAGTTTTCATAGATTTTCGATGAGTCATCAGGAGACACCGAAGAGTTCTCAGTTTTCCTCTAGCCAAAATATGGTGTTATCCTATCGGCGCTGTCTGTAAAGAGCAGATGAGAAACAATGAGTTATGTCGCCAACCCCTCCATGATCCCTATTTGTTTCGAAAGGACATGTTGAGGTAATTACCTTATTGTGGTTTTCAGCTATAGGCGATGGCCTCTCCCCTTTTACCCCTTTGTCGCGCTGATATCAGGCGGGTATTCAAATAAAACATACATTATTTTCTGATATTAGAAACATATATTCTTCGTATCTCCGATTATACATACACTGTACTTATATATATATATAGACATACAGAATATAGAATGTGTATTAATTATATTAAAAAAAAAACAAATAATTATTTTACTATGACATATTTATAAAAACGTCAATTTCACATCTTCTGAGAATTGATGCGATTACAAATGTAAATAGAAAACAAAAATGCAATTTAGTTGTTAAGTCAAATCGCCAAATTAACTGATTCGTTGATAACTTTATAAGAAATCTGACAAAATTTGGCAAAAAAAATTAATTTCAAAAATTCCACGGGAAAATATCATAATCTTGACAAATTAAAAAGATTTCGGCGCAGTTCTATGTAAGTATTTTTCTGATAAATTGGAAAACATATGCGCCAGCGACTATGAACCGGGTGGCTCTATGAGAAATGCCCCAAATGAAGAATTCCCCAAAATAAATGAATAATCGCCCCAAAAGCCCAATGTGAAAATTTCCCCAAAAATTCTGAAAAATCACCCAAACAAAATATTATAAAAAATACCCCAAAAACAACAACATAACTAAAAATCGATATATGATTGACTTCTGTTAGGTAAATAGAGGGTGGCGCAAAAGTAATCCTCCTATCGGAAAATGCTATAAATTTTGCGATTGGCCCCTAATGTCAGTGGCAACTCTGGCGGCGGCCATTTACATGACATCATATTCTCGACTTGATGTAAAAAAAATTAAAAGATCCAAAATTAAATAATCCACAAGAAGAATCAAAGTTTTTAAGTTTTTTTTAATTACTGGCAAAAAACATCGGAGGGTTACTTTTGCGCCACCTGTTATAAACAAAAAAAAGAAAAATTCCCAAAAAAAAAATTGAGGGATTTTTAATTGTCCAAAAAAGAAAAAATTAAATGCTACCTAAAAACTATGCAAATTTGTTTCCCCATTTTTTTTTGGGAAATTTTTCATAATGAAAAACTCTACAATTATGTATGAGATTGTTTTTGGGGAATTCTTTATTTTTTGGGTAATTTTTCCTAGAGCCGAACAGAGTGGTCCATCTAGTGGTATCTTTTTGAATCATATGTCAATTTGGCACTAACATTTCTTTCCCTTTCGAAATCTTGACAGAACGAAATCAAACGGTGCCCGCTGGCGAGAATGTGGCTGCCGTAGATAAGAGTGTGGGAGTCGGTGTAAACATTTCACACACCAGCCTGATGTACATTTTGCGAGGTCCAATTGACACATCAAGATTGAAGACATGGACTTGGACGATCGTTAGTTTCAAGGAAGATGAAAACCCACTCGAAATTTGGCGCAACAACTTCGACAATCGAGTTGTCAGCCGTCTTGATTTGACGCCTTTAGACTTTTTTATGGGGTACCTTGAAGGATTGATATTAAGCGAACAACCCATTAACAATTCAGGCCCTTAGGGCGAATATCGAACAAGCCATTCATGAAATAGAGCCAGAATCGTCACCGAAAACTTGGAAAACTGTGTGTTGATATGCACATCCTATCAGCACTGCGGCTCAGCCATATGAATGAGATTGATTTTCTTAAAAAATTCGAATATTTTCTTTACGAAGTAAACCAATAAAAGACCTAACAATATTTGTTTTTTTTTTTTGGAATTTTAAAGAAAACAAAATTGAATCAACCTCAAATCAAAATTAAATCAAATCAACTTCAAAATTTCAATTCAAAAGGAATAAAGCAGTTTTAAATTTTTATGTTATACATTTTTATGATTTTTTGAGTTAATGAAAAAAGTCTGATTTACAATGGAAACAATTACCCCAGTATTTTATAAACCTTTTAAATTAAAATAGTAATATATTTTTATGATTTTTTAATTGAATTGATGAAAAAAAACTGATTTAAATTTTCAACAATTACCTCCGTATTCACATTTATAACAGCTTTATAAACCGTTCCGGACCGTCTTATCTCTCGAAGAGGTGAACACAATGGGCCACCAATATCTTGTGATTTAACACCTTGCGACTTTTTCCTTTGGGGCCATGTGAAAGGTAAGGTAGGTCTACGCCAACAGCCCAGCGTCGCTTCAAGACCTCAAAGATAGAATTCGTGAGGCTATCCCGGACATAGGGCAGCCACTTGGCGATTTGGTTATGGAAAATTTCATGAAAAGGATGTGGTCGTGTAAGCGTTGTCGTGGTGGCCATTTGGCTGAGGTTGTTTTTCATTATTAACGGCATATCTTCCTCATTGTCATTTTTCTTTGAATACTAACATAACACAACTTGTTGGAGAACCCTGTATTAAAATATATGGATATTTTAATTTAGTTTGATTAAAATATTAAACAAGTGACTTTAATGATTGGAAGCAACCCTTCGATAGCACTCTAAATGTAATTCACAGTGAAAATTTAGAAAACTTATGAATCGGTAGACATCTTAGTGCCCAATGTCATGGTCAGCCCACCAACCTGCACGGAGATTTGCAAAGCACTAAAATCCAATAAGCTGGCCCCGACGTGATCCTATCAGAATACTTTAGTCTGATGTGGAAGGAACCGCTGCTCTGCTGTCCCGTCTTCTTAATAAAATTTGGCAAACCGAAGATGGAAAATCAAAAGAATCCACTACAATAAAAATTCCAAAAAAAATGGAGATCTGAAAAACTGGAGGCAATTGGATAAACTCTCCATTCGTGCATTTCGTCTCATAAGTGAAATGCATGAACTTTCCCGAAAACACAATTTTGCCAATAATTTATTTTTTGCGTTTTCATTAAACATTTTTGAAATGTTTTTGTAGTCCGCAAAGATTCCCACTACTGCACCATAGGTACGAGCCAAACATTTTTGTTTGCGGTTTCATTAAACATTTCTGAAATGTAGATTCCCACTTCTGCACCATAGGTTCGAGCCCCATTTTCTCTGATTCTTTTGGGCAATTCTGAGCAGAGCCAAGACCAACAAGAGGTTGTAGAGCCAACTTACGTATGTAAGTTATTCGGTACCAATTCCAAAATTATGTATCGATGTCAGGAGTTTCAGGGAATTTCATTGGAAAATCACAACATATGATTACAATTACTTTTGTAATATCTTCTGAACTTGTGTTCTCCCAGAAAATACAAATATGTACAATTTTAGAAATCTACAGATTATTAAGCTGCGTCTCAAGCAGTATCATGGATCATATATCAACCTATGTGATGTTTTTCACTCATCAAGCACATTTCGATATAGGATTTTAAAATCTGTAAATATTGCCTAGGCGTTTTTCGGAAAGACATTGAATTTTGATGAGTTGAATTATTTCTGTGTTCTTAGTTTCAAATACACACTTTTGCATTTACGTTTGAAATTAAAAAAAAAAATGTTCTTAACTTATCACATAAACAGTATTTACTATACATATACATATACATCTACAAAAAAAAACTAGCACATGATTATGGAATCGGTTGAGAATTCATTTTACGATCATTCAAAACAGTCTGAAAATTAAGAAAACAAAAAAATAAAATCCGCCATTACAAGGAAATAACAAAAAAGAAACGCATAAAAACTCATACCTGCAATAATGACACCTTCGATTGCAATTCCGATTCTATGGAACCCCGGGCCAGGGATGTTGAATTCAATGTAGTTTTACGGCTTATACTGCGTTGGGAGTTGTGAGATCTGTGTTGATTTTTTGTCGATTTGTTGCCAAATAAAATTGACTGTAAATATTTAATGAGAAGACAAATGGCAAATAAACAAATAACAAATTGAGATCTAAACAAACAAATGGCCAAATAAATTGTAAACATATTTTACAAAGAAACAAAGGCACGAACGATCGAACCAACCAACCTTAAACGCTTGACGAAATTTATTGCTCATTAAATTGTAGAGCAATGGATTAATGCATGTCGATAGATAATAGAGGACACCCGAAATGTAAGTCATCACCGTGTAGATGACTTCATGATGATTGGCGGTGGCGGTGGTGCTGCTGCTGCTGCTGATGTTTTGATCAGGACTGGCATCAAATCCCTCTAGTGTTGATTCCCCATCGCCGTCTTCGCCAGCTGCCGCACCACTGGCATCGTCCGTAATTACGCCCGTTCCATAGACGGCAATTAAACGTTGCGCATGAAATGGTGCCCAGCACAGAAAGAAACAAATGACTACGGCAACTATTTCGAAAGAGAAAACAAAAACAATTGTGAATATAAATTTCATATTTACTCGTATGCCCCATATGGTGGGGCTTATCAAAATATTCTATGACCAACTAACATGTTACAGATGTTAAGGCAGGGATTGTTATTTTGGTATGACAAGAAGGTAGTGAATTACGAATAGTTTATTTTAGCATCCGTTAGGTGGAATGTATTACAATTAATTCTTTGACCTTTAGGTAAATTTTGGCAAATGTTAATAATAAAACCTCGAGCTAGATTTTTATTAACATTTACTTTAGAAATATCTTTCCGAAGAACTGAAAATATATTTTCGTAGACGAAGAGAAAAAAGTGCGTAATCATATATATGTTTACACACAATCACATATATGTTTATATATCGCCAATCTGGAGTGCAAAAGTGCTAAGTCCACTTTTAAACGAAACTTTTTTGGTTATTCGTATTTCGTTATGTTTACACACAATCACATATATGTTTGCATGTAATCTTATATATCGCCAATCTAGAGTGCAAAAGTGCTAAGTCCATTTTTAAACGAAAATTTTTTCGTTATGCATATTTCGTTATGTTTACCCACAATCACATATATGTTTTGCCCTCGCCAATCTGAAGTGCAAAAGTGCTAAGTCCATTTTTAAACGAAACTTTTTTCGTTATTCCTATGTCGTTATGTTTACACACAACCACATATATGTTTGCATGTAGTCTTATATATCGCCAATCTGTAGTGCAAAAGTGCTAAGTCCATTTTTAAAGGAAACTTTTTTCGTTATGCATATTTCGTTATGTTTACCCACAATCACATATATGTTTTGCCCTCGCCAATCTGAAGTGCAAAAGTGCTAAGTCCATTTTTAAACGAAACTTTTTTCGTTATTCCTATGTCGTTATGTTTACACACAACCACATATATGTTTGCATGTAGTCTTATATATCGCCAATCTGTAGTGCAAAAGTGCTAAGTCCATTTTTAAAGGAAACTTTTTTCGTTATTCCTATTTCGTTATGTTTACACACAATCTGAATCTTATGTATATATCGCCAATCTGGAGTGCAGAAGTGCTAAGTCCATTTTTAAACGAAACTTTTTTCGTTATTTCTAACGAAAGTGAAGATGATAATGCATCGAACAGAAATTTACAAAGTACAGTGTATTTGGTTTGCTGTTTGCGGAGTGATGACCAAATGGTTCATGTTCATGGGGTTGTCAACAAATTAACAGGAAACGAACGTATTTGTTCTATAATGTAAAATCATACAAACTGGTAAGTTTGAAGTATGAAGCTCGTAGTGCCCTGTGTGAAAGCCTTTCGACCGATTTTTAACCCTTTTTCAGTGATCCAATCGAGTTGATTTTTGGCAGGCAGACTCGTGGAAATCTCTGTATCACGTCAAATTTTTAAAAAAATTAGATTTTTATCAATTCTCAGGTTATCGTTTTGTTAAAGGTTTCAGTTCAAAAAACATTTTTTTTTCGTAACGCTTAAGTAGTTTACAAATTTGGAGTCTCTTTAAGAAGAAAAGTGAAAAAAATAGTTTTTTTTTCAAAAATAATAAAAATTGGGGAAAATCTGAGAATTGATAAAAATTGTTTTTAAAAAATTTGACGTGATACAGACATTTCCACGAGACTGCCTGCCAAAAATCAGCTCGAAAAAAAATTCTGACGTGTACATGAAAATCGCCGATAAACGTGTATTTTTATTTTCCCTCTTCCCCTCTTTCCGAATATGTGCATTTGGTTCATAGGACAGAAAAAAATCTATTTTTTGTAACACGGTGTTATGAAACAAAGGTCCCGTTGGCAAGGAGAAAAGTGTCTCTGTAACATATCTGGTGGTCTGTGGAGACCAGCACCGATTACATTGTAATACACCGATTGCAGTGTAACATTACACTGAGACAATTCCCGGCGACATTGGGGTACATACCACAGTCACCACGACAATCGAATGGATGGAGTTATCAGCGTGAAAAAAATTCCCTGGGGTCCTGTCTACCCATATTACCGTAGACTTCAACCTCAGAGCTCTTACTCCAAGATAACTTTCACTTGTGATAAGAATACAATTTACAATTGTTCGAATCAAAGCGTATTTAGAAAATTTTAACAACTCACTCGCTGAAGACTCGAACATACGAAATTTTCTCATGTACATATTGAGAGGACTCTTCCTTCGACGTGTATATTTTGTAATATTGATCGTGTATCCAAGGAACATATTTTAGATAATTGTCCCAAATTTGTGGGAACCATAAAACCCTCTACTGTGGTTATTTTCATTGACAGTGAATATTCTGGAAAAGTATTTGAATTCATTAAAAGGACTAAATTGATTGAATTTGATTCATAATGACTGCCTTCATGTTCCATTTGGTTTGGACCTTATTTGCCAAGGCCTCTATTTTTAAATAAATAAACTTTGTTAAATAAATAAATAAACTTTTTGTTCAGTACACACAGATGAAGCGATGTTCTCATCACGCTTTACATTACTCGATTGACCATTTGTTAGGGCTCGGCCACACCGAGTGCTCCACCGCACTAGTTAATTTCTCAGGCCAATGGACATGATAAGTAATAAAACTCATCAATTCTCCCATGGTGTTGCCTGTAACAATGCGATGCGGACTAGGTAGCAGAGCTCCCTTTAGTTACATTGCCACTGAAAAAAAAACACTCCCAACAAAGCTGAAAATACAACCAGGCACCTTCTACACCAGGGACTCGCTTGATTGAAACTATCACTCGAATTCAGTGTCATTCAACCTCTCCTGATGTTTGTGTACTACAATCCTTTTCAGTATTTTTTTCAAGTTCCTAAAGGAATGGCAATGGGGTGTACCCCAAATCATTTCCAGATAAATATTGTAGAGCTCCCACAATTTTCCACTCAAAAGTGGACGCACCCTAATACGCATACAAATATGTCCGGGCATTAAATGTTTTTGTTAATATGTATGTATGTATGTATAATTAAATACTATTTATATGGCCGTAGTACATGTGTATTGATGTAGTTGTTTTGTCTATTGATTACTTTCGTTATGAATGCTAATTGTCATTTGACGAGTGGGCGTGCGTGTGTCAGCATAATGTTCAGGCTTCAGCACTCACAAGATTCCCAAAAACCACCAAAAAGATAGACATGCTACCGAGGGGAGATGCACAACCTTGGGGGCTTCTTCGAGATACAAAAACAAAAATCTAGACAACATTAAATGAGTGTGAAGACGAGTATGTTTAAGTGGGCGACGCCAAGCAATCTGTTGAAACATGTACTTGCGTTCATAAAACTAAAAGAAATGTCATCCCTTGGCGAAGTGTTGGCCCGATTACGTTCCGCAATTGTATGTGCTATCCGCGCACCTTCAAATGGGGCCTACTGATAGGACACGGGAGGAATTATATAGTTCCCCTGCTAGATTAAATGAAATACAGTTTCGGGTAACATTGGTTTATCGCCTAAATCGCAGAGAGAGAGACATTTACGATATCACCTATACTAGTACCACCCAAAGAGTAGTTGAGGTGTTCGATTTGCCATAGCCTCTCAACCAAGAGAGGCAGAATTCTCCCATACAGACAGGATTCTCCCAGAGAATTCTTGAAGCGGATTTACAAAGTTTACTTGGTATGCTTGGTAGATACGTCTCAGCCTCTCAACCAAGAGAGGCAGGATTCTCCCAGATAATTCTCGAACCGGCTCTACAAAGCTTACCTGATATGCTGGGTGGGCTATCGCCTATCTTTACATGTGCGTGTTCTGGGCAATGGAAAATACCACAACCAGGAAGACGGTGGGTGTCAAGCCTCAAGTGGTCAACCAATAAATGCAGCAGCTGTCACAACCAAGCTTATGGAATTGTCTCATTTAATTGTCTCCTTTAAGTAATTATTCGACTACGAAATTACAGCCACATTTATAAAACAAATTATAAGCCCGATTATTGAAACTCCCAGATGAAAATCCTTCAAGTCTAAAAAGACCGGGAGTCACACAAAAAATCTGTCTCCGAATAATTGAATATGTCTGTCCCTTATCACTATTCTCCCGAACTGTTTAGAAAAAGAGGATATTATTCTCGAAAAAAAAATCCCCGGGAATTATCTCCCTAGGAGTTTTCATAATATTTTTTTGGAATCGCTTGTAGTTGTCAGTTTCTGTAGACAAAGGCTACTTCGGGTAAATATGCGAGAACAATTCTACTTCATTCCGGGCGAAATATTTAGTTAATTAAATGAAATGTGTAATCAGTCGAAGGCAATTATCCGTGTTTTTTTTTTTTTTGATGAAAAAGGAGCAAAAATAACGGGGATTCAGACATTGAGGCATATAAGCGAAAAAGGTAATTGAACAGGGTGGTAATAAAGCGGGGAATACAGTACTGCTTTGAATTTATTTTAGAAAAAAATACACGGAAATACAGGGATTGTAAGTCAAAATAAAACTGTTCCAAAACATGAATACAACATTGCACGACTTTGTCTGTTCTACGGATCTGCGGCCTGGTGGTTGGCGCTGCAAAAGAAGAAACAAACGAGTCATGAGAACCGTGGAGATCATGGCAAAGAAAAATTTTTTGATTTGGCGATGGTTTGTCTGGAAAAAGGCGACCCTAACCAAGAACTTAGAATGAATTTTGGACAACGAATTCACTATATCCCAAAGGGTCGTCCTGATGGAAACAAGTGAGATATGATTCGAATAGTTGGCAAATATACCTGACCTAACCTTTACCTTAATTTTAGATCATTTTTTATATTTTCTGTGTGATTTTTATTTTGATCCATTTCTCGTAATTTTTTTCTGGCCTATCGTGGACGACCGTTCCACGATGTCTCTGCCGAGTTTCCATCTGATAAACCTCATTGCGGTCACCACGGCTCACTGGCCTCTGGGCTCACACGCTCGCTGACTACGTATCCCATACAACGACTTCTGCAGTTGCAACGATGAAGGGGGAGGAGGAGTAGACTACCGAAGACATTCTCTGTGATTGCCCAGCTTTTGGTCTACAAACTCTAGTGGACACAACCTGTCTCTTCAAAGTTGACATGGGCAGAATCCACTCCTTGATTTCGGCGATGGTTTGACTGGAAAAAGGCGACCCTAACCAAGAACTTTGGATGAATTTTGAACAACGAATTCACGATATCACAACAAGTGAGATATGATTCGGATAGTTGGCAAAACAAGTGAGATATGATTCGAATAGTTGGCAAATATACCTGACCTAACCTTCGCCTACGACTACGAAACCACAAATGCTTCTCTCAGTCAGCTAAGCTTACTAATCCGAATGCAAAGACGGCTCATAAAGTTTCGAAATTATTTTTTATTTCAATTTATGTCCTCAGATAAAAAAAAAACCCCGGATGGAACATGAATTCTACAGACAATTTGTCTTTCATTCGCTTTGTCGTCCCGGCGATTGTTAGTGAGTCGCAAATCAGCGTGTTGTCGCACAAAAAGCAAGCGAACGCTAACGTTCGACATCCTCGATCAGCCAGTTAAAAAGAAAATACTCAATTTTTCAATATTTCTCTACCATTTGTTTTGAAATATTTATATTGTTTTCTTTGAGCACATTTGGGATATATAGGGCCAATAATTTGTCAACGTTTTTATTAATTTTGTTATATATTGTTTTATTACTTTTTAGTTTTAATTTATTTATATTAATTGGTTTTATTTTGAAGTATTCTGTAACTATATATGGCCTAAGAGGCTCAGTTACCAACTGAATTTAAATAAATGAAATGAAATGAATACAACGTCAACCAAGTGGTCGAGTTTTTTTTGGCCTTGACCATTGCCCTTTTAAGCGTTAATATCGGCACTAGCGGTTACCTAGAACCCGTCAATGGTCTGAGGGGTGCTGATGTAGGCTTTATTTTTCAAATATCCCCACAAGAAGAATTTCGAAGAGGTGACATCTAGAGATCTGTTTGCCCTAGAGTACCATCATGTTCAAAACAATAACTGTACAGAACTTTTTCACTGACACCAAAATGATAGGTCCTGCGACGATCCCGGACAATATTAACTTTTTTAAGTTTTTGGGTTCCGGTCACACGGAAATAAGTTCCTATCCTAATAATTCTACTTGCAACCGCCTACTAATTCAAGTATTCGACTGCATTTATTTAGTTTTTATTTTTATTTTATTTATAACGAATATCATTTATTCAATTCTGGCCCTCCACACATACCCCAGACGTTGGCCCACCCGACACCCGAGGCACAACAAAGTGTCAAATATATTTTTGTTATCAAGCAAACACCAAGCGAGTATTATGACAAAAAACAGCATGAAGTATTCCTGGCGACTCTACTCATACCGACCGAGCGTGTAGTGTTCAGTCAGTCGTCTAGTGCGTGTGATTGGCTCAATGGCTGGATATGTGGAGAGGGAGGAAATGTGGACGAATATGAAAATGAATTTCATTGCATGAACATTTATTTGTTTACAATAATAACAAACATCAATCCATTCATCCCATGTATCCCTCAATTTTTGTCTGTGTCAAAATGATAATTATTTGTATGTATGTATGTATGTTTTTTTTGTTTTGGATACGAGTTAATGTTTGCTAATAATGCGTAATATTGCTGTGAGTATAATTAATGCCTGATATCGAGCAGGAGCAGCAGGACGGAGGCGTGGAGGGTGGGATGGAGAGGCCTCAGACTGATAAGCCATCAGTTGAAATGAATATGTGTCGTAAAAGAGGGCG